>LR812534.1:69991356-70148856 GCA_903798195.1 Danio kyathit
AGGTGATGCTTACACCCAAAGTGTGGAAGAGCAGACTAGCTGACCTGTGTGTGTCTGCGGATCTGCAGGCAGGAGAATGTGAAGATGGGCATCTACAGCCCCATGGAGGTGTCCGTCTCCACCAGCGGCCAGCATCTCCACTGCAGGACCTACATCATGAATAGCTGCGTCTATGCTCCACCCTCACCACAGTATCTGCAGGTACAGGCTCTGTCTGCAGTGTTCATTATTAAACTGTTCATTATTTATGTCTGTTTGTCAGTCTGTCTCAATGTCTGTCTATCTCTCCATTATACATATCTCCATTATACATCATTTTATCAATCATCCATCCGTATATACATTTACCAACCCATCATTTTATCAATCCATCATTTTATCAATCCGTCATTTTATCAATCCATTTATCCATCATTTTATCAAACCATCCATTCATTATTTTACCCGTCTATCTATCCATTCTTTTATTAATCAATCCATCCATTCATCAATTATTTTATCAATCCATCCATCATTTTATCAATCAATCCATCGTTTTTTCAATCCATTCATCCATATTTTACCATCTATCCGTTATTTTATTAATCAATCCATCCATTCATACATTATTTTATCAATGCATCCATCCATCATTTTATTAATCAATTTATCTATCCATTCATACATTATTTTATCAATCCATCCATCCATTTATCAACCAATCCATCATTTAATCAATCCATTCATCCATTATCTATCTATCTATCTATCTATCTATCTATCTATCTATCTATCTATCTATCTATCTATCTATCTATCTATCTATCTATCTATCTATCTATCTATCTATCTATCCATTCTTTTATAAATCAATATTAATTAATACATCCATTGATCAATTATTTTAGCTATCCATCCATCCATCATTTTATCAATCAATCCATCAATTGTTCCATCTATTCATACATCATTTTATCCATCCATTAATCCATCATTTTATCAATCCATCCATTATTTTATCCATGTATCTATCCATTTTTATTAATCAATCTATACATTCATCAATTATTTTATCAATCTATCCAACCATCATTTTATCAATCCATTCACCCATTGTTTTATCAATCAATCCATCCATCCATTATTTTATCCCTTTTATTTAATCAATCTTTTATTAATCAATCCATCCATTCATCAATTATTTAACAATCCATCCATCTATCCATTCATCATTTTATAAATTAGACCATCCATCCATCCTTAATCTCCTTAGGTCTAGTCCCTTATTTATCAGGGGTCACCACCGAGGAATGTTTTATATGGCGGATGCCCTTCCAGCTGCAACCAAGTACTGGGAAACACCTATACACTCTTGCATTCACACTCACACGCTTACACAACTTATAATTTAAATATTTAATTCTAATAATGCATTTCAAATGTTATACTATTTTTGCATTCATAAAAACAGTTTATTGGTATAGCGAATATCAAAATACTTTATAATTCATTTATATATGATATTTTGAATTTCTCAACTGTATATCAAAAAACTAATTCTGATTTTCACTCCACAAATCCTGAAGTTTTAATTTTGATCTGGTTTTTGCTGCCACCTGTTGACATCTACATGACAGTTCATCTGAGCATAAAATTAGTTATTTACTCTCGTGTCTTTCCAAATCTGCTTTTATTACTAATGTTCATGTAATTCAACCTCATTATTTTATCCATCTATTCATTCTTTTATTAATTAATCCATCTATTCATCAATATCATCTATCTATCTATCTATCTATCTATCTATCTATCTATCTATCTATCTATCTATCTATCTATCTATCTATCTATCTATCTATCTATCTATCTATCTATCCATTCTTTTATTAGTCAATCCATCCATTCATCAATTATTTTATCAATCCATCCATCCACCCTTCCATCGATTCATACATCATTTTATGAATCCATCCATCATTTTATCAATCAATCAATCCATCATTTTAGCAATACATTCATTATTTTATCCATCTATCCATTCTTATATAAATCAATATTAATCAATCCATCGATCAATTATTTCATCAATCCATCCATTCATCATTTTATCAATCAATCCATCCATTCATACATCATTTTATCAATCCATCCATGCATTTATTAATCAATCTATCCATTTATCAATTATTTTATCAATCCATCATCCATCCATCATTTTATCAATCCATCATCCATCCATCATTTTATCAATCAATTCGTCATTTTATCAATCTATTTGCCATTTATTACATGACAATTTGAGCATAAAATTAATTATTTACTCACTATCATGTCTTCCCAAATCTGCTTTTATCACTAATATTCATGTAATTCAACCTCATTATTTTATCCATCTATCCATTCTTTTATTACAGTTTTTCTCCATTGGTTTGGCTCATTTCTTGAAACAGAAATTACATTCTCAAAATTCTAAGATAATTTGGCAAAACAGTGTTACGGTTTAGCACAACACTATAGCTCACTTGCAAAAGCTCATATCTCTCCAAAAACAGTTCACTCATGCATCAAAACTAAATTCCTTTCCCATATAAAAAGTCAGTGCCACAAAAATGGCAAATATCCTTCTCAATTGCTTTGGCTCAATTCTTGAAACAGACCGGACATTCTCAACACTCTTGGTGTTTTTGCCAAAATAATGTGGATGGTTCAGCACAACACCATGGTTCACCTGCAACAGCTCATACCTTTCCCAAAACAGTTCATTCATGTGTCAAAACTAAATTTCCTTCTCATTTAAACAGTCAGTGCCCCCAAAATGCTTCATCCTTTTGCCATTGTGTAAGCACTGCAAGTCAAAATGTTTAGATGTTTTGTCACTATGGCAAAGGACCACTAAAATATCCCTCATGTCCACCTTACAGTCTTAGTCATTGTTACTGTACTGTTTTTGTCTAGCTAACAGAATACAATTGTGTATAAAGCAAAAAAGAAAAAAGAAATAGGATTTTAGGGTAAGAGTAGCCTCCAAGGTTTAACGTCACACATTGCACTCTGCCAAGGAAATGGTAACTCCTTTTTTTATTGTAATGATCAACCACACACAATGTAACTTTCATATATCAAAGCAAAAAGAAACTGTATACAGCATAATAAACTGTAATATAAACACACAAACAAAAAACTAGAGTGCTATAACTTTCCCTGCGAAAGTTTTGGATGATGGAGGAGACTGTAGAGCGAGACACATTTAGGCTGCACTCGGCGACCTGCCTCCGCCATTGTGAAGCCATGGTTTATGAGATGGTCTATAACTGTGGCCTGAATTTCTTCCGGGACAGCACGGTCTCTTCATGCACCACGGCCTCTTCCACCTATTCCACCACCATACACCCTTACTCCTCCTCGTCCTCCTCTTCCTTGAGCAGGCAGCTGCCCTTGTTCATTTACTTGGCCAAGTGCCTCCATGTTCAGAAATAGTGCTGGTCCTGCATGCTCAAGCTCTTTACATACATGTTAGGCAGCATTCACAGTCATGGCCAGCACCTAACTACATAGGTAGCTAACTAAACATACTGTTTGATTGGTCATCTGAGATGTGTGAAACTTCTCCTTTATTAGTCAAGTTCTAGTTTCACCTGACTGTCAATTGCTGTAATAAATTGTAATCAAATGTTTCAAGGATTCACCTACTGTATGGTATTCATGGTATTATGTTCTTGACTAATTTTGACAATTGAACAGACTATTGTGCATGTGATGACTTATACAATGAAATGACGCTGACACATTTTGTAGAGAACAACCATCAGACTGAGAATTAACAATCAGTTTAGATCAACGAGATATATTCACTTGGAAATTGTGCTAAATGTAGGCTAAATGTACTTAATCATTCGCAAAGATGTATTAGACATTTGCAATTTGATGAAATGAATGAGAAATTCAATTCTGTTGTGAACAATTGCCAAGTGGTTTGGAGGTTTGTCCATGTTGTTTTGAGAATGTAATTTCTGTTTCAAGAAATGAGCCAAACCAATGGAGAAAAACTGTAATTAATCCATCTATTCATCAAATATTTTTCAATCCATCCATCCATTCATACATATTTTTATCAATCCATCCATCCATTTATCAATCAATTCATCATTTTATTAATCCATCCATTCATTCAACAATTATTTTATGAATCCATCCATCATTTTATTAATCAATCCATCCATCCTTCCATCCATTCATACATAATTTTATCTATCCATCCATCCATCCATCCATTTGTCAATCAATCCATCATTTTAGCTATCCATCCATTAATTTATCCATCTATCCATTCTTTTATAAATCAATATTAATAAATCCATCCATTGATCAATTATTTTATCAATCCATCCATCCATTTATCAATTATTTTATCAATCCATCCATCCATCGTTTTATCAATCTATCTTTCTGTCCATTCATACATAATTTTTATCAATTATTCATCCATCCATTTATCAATCAATGCGTCATTTTATCAATTTATTTGCCATTTATTACATGAGTTTATCTGAGCATAAATTTAATTATTTACTCACCACCATCATGTCTTCCCAAATCTGCTTTTCTCACTAATGTTTATGTAGTTCAACCTCATTATTTTATCCATCTATCCATTCTTTTATTAATCAATCCATCCATCCATTCATACATAATTTTATCAATCCATCCATCCATTTTTCAATCAATCCATCATTTTAATAATCCATCCATTCATTATTTTATCCATCTATCTATCCATTCTTTTGTTAATCAATCCATCTATTTTAGCTATTTATTACATGAGTTTATCTGAGCATAAAATTAATTATTTACTCATCATCGTGTCTTCCCAAATCTGCTTTTATCACTAATGTTCATGTAATTCAACCTCATTTAAAGCTTAAAAAATACACAAACGCAGTTTCATAAGATGTCACACACTATGCTAGTTTTTATGAAACCAAATCTCTTTAAACTGTGAACAAACAATTCGGTTTTAACATATAAAGTATGATGTTATCTAAGTATAGAGGATATTTAGAACAATTCTGTTTTGCCTTGTGTGTCAGAGTAATTAAAACAACAATGAGACGAGCACATGCTTCTCTAAACGCAGTAATCTGATATCATTCTCCACAACAGAATGAGTTTGTTATTTGTGCTGCTGGCGAAAGGACAATGTTGTGTTTTTTCTGGCATTTGCTGCGGCTCGGCTGGCTTTGTGTGGGACAATAATACTGCTATTCACACATTAAACACACAACACATCACACCGAAGCATCTGGAAAATGCACTGTAATTTTTTATAACACTCGCCATACTATTCAATTCAATTCAATTCAATTCATCTTTATTTGTATAGCACTTTTTCAATGTAGATTGTGTCAAAGCAGCTTCACATGGAAGATTATAGTGAATTGAAACAGTGTCTGTTCATACTAGAGTCTCTATTTAAAACTGGCATATTATGAAAAACACGCTTGTAATGCCTTTGAGTGACTGTATGGAAGTGTGCAAACATTGCCACATGCCCTAAAAACTATTCCAATTGTAAAATGTTACAACATATTTGAGACATTAAAGGACAACAATAATTTTTTTGTGTGATTAAAAATGATAAAATAATAATAAAGCAATTTGATAAAAACTTACAATTATATTAATGTATTAAGAATTTTATTTAATTTTTGATTGATTAACCTAGCTTGGTTAAAATATGTAAGTTTTATTAAGTTGATGTTTACATTTCATTAAAAGACTGTAGATTTTATTAATAATAATAATAATAATACATTTTATTTATAATGCGCTTTTCTCAGACCCAAAGCGCTACAAGGCAAACAAAGCAGAACAATAAAAACAATAAAAAGACCACAATAAAACAATAAAATATGACGATTCAATACAACTGGATGAAATAATTAATCTAAGTTAAAAGCAATGGTAAAAAGGTGAGTCTTGAGGAGTTTCTTAAAACAGTCCAGAGAAGCGGCATTCCTGATGCTGATGGGTAGGCCATTCCAAAGCTTAGGCGCACTGTACGAAAAAGCACGACCACCCATAGTCTTTAGTTTACAGCGTGGTCCAGAGGAAGAACGAAGACTGCGGGTGGGAGTGGCCAGAGTTATCAGGTCACAAATGTACTCAGGTGCTAGCCCATGCACTGCTTTATATGTTAAAATCAGAGTCTTAAAATCAATACGCGACTTGACAGGAAGCCAGTGAAGTTGCTGAAGTACAGAAGTGATATGGTGGCGTGAGGAAGTATGTGTCAAAACCCGTGCAGCAGAATTTTGAATGTACTGTAAACGTCTCAGAGAGCTTGCTGGTAGGCCCCCGAAGAGTGAGTTACAGAAGTCAAGGCGTGATGTGATAAAGGCATGGATAAGCCTTTCCGCATCCGGCTGTGATAGAAAAGGTCTAATCCGCGCAATAGCTTGAAATAATTTGAGTACGTTTTTAAAATCTATCTATCTATCTATCTATCTATCTATCTATCTATCTATCTATCTATCTATCTATCTATCTATCTATCTATCTATCTATCTATCTATCTATCTATCTATCTATCTATCTATCTATCTATCTATCTATCTATCTATCTATCTATCTATCTATCTATCTATCTATCTATCCATCCATCCATCCATCCATCCATCCATCCATCCATCCATCCATCCATCCATCCATCCATCCATACGCACATGCACACACCCATATATCAATCCTTTTATCAATCATCCATTCTTTCATCAACCCATCCATCCATATTTTTTTATCAATCCATTTGTCTTTTCGTCAATCCAACCATCCATCCTTTTTTCAGTCCATCCATTTGTCACTTTTATCAATCCATCCATCAACCCATCCATCCATTCTTATATAAATCCACCCATCTATCCTTTTATTACAGTTTTTCTCAGTGGCTTTTGTGCATTTCTCACAACACTATTTACATTTGCACAACAGTTCATGCATTTCTCAAAACAATTAGTCATTTGTGCATATCAGAGAAGCAGTTTCTCATTCCTTTCAACAAATTGCAAATGCTTTTAAACATGCATCAGTTGCTTTTATACAACTCTCTGCTGTTTATAACATTATCATCTGCTAATGTCATGTCAGTCAAAATTAACTAAACTTGTGAATGCTGAATAGTCACTCCATATAAAACTAATAGTCCTCATTTCATTACTGGAGTCATTACATACACAAATGTTGAACTAGTGGTCAAAATCTGTCAAGCGAATTTTATTTTAAAAATGTTAAATCTTTTTTTTCTAAAAATGTCTTCTAAATTGAACAATTTGATGAATGATTTACAGACCTGTGTATGTTGCAGGTTCAGTTTAAATATGTCCTGCAGTATTGTTTACAGTTGTGCACAGCTCTACCCAAAGGGAGTTTATGTTTGTTGTAAATAAGGGTGTGTTTATTCTTTTGCACAATGCTGTGAATAAATTAGAATTGCAAAGAGCAAATGCAGTAAAAATGTGAAACACACATATAGGGTATATGTCGAACGTCACGTGACCAAACCGGATCCCTGGGTAGAACACTTCCGCTCATCGCCATATCATATGCGCTATCCATAGAAATGTATATATCTATGTACGCTATCGGCTTGTTATTGAAAAAGTAGTGTTTTATACGTTATATAATAGGGTATATGCGCAACTTTCGCGTTTCAGTCAACTTGGGTAGAACACTTCCAGTTTTTCACTTTCCGCTAAGGCGTTGTTTTATACAAGAAGCCTCCAGGAACTACCAAAGTTAAGTATCACAGATGTTCACCGGATATGCTCATTATCATCTAAATGTCCGGCCACCAAATTGGCCAAAGGATTTAAATTGTATGCTTCATCATACATAATGAATTATGAAGATATGTGAGCTAGCGGAATGGAAATGCTGTACAATGTCACTAACTAGCTAACGCTGTAACGTTACTTAGTCTGCAGTATGGATGCATGGACCTACATATTCACATTAACACTTGGTGATTTTTTGCACCAGTATCAAATAAAGACAGGTTGACTGGTGATGTCAGCATTAGGGCAGCCTGTCACAGGTCTATGAAGAAGTCCGAGACGCCACACAGCCTGAGAGTAACGTTAATATAAATAAATATATATATAAATAAAAAAAAAATAAATAAATAAAAAAAAAAATAAATAAATATATATATATATTAACGTACATGTATATATTTATTAACGTTACTCTCAGGCTGTGTGGCGTCTCGGACTTCTTCATAGACCTGTGACAGGCTGCCCTAATGCTGACATCACCAGTCAACCTGTCTTTATATCTTCATAATTCATTATGTATGATGAAGCATACAATTTAAATATTTTGGCCAATTTGGTGGCCGGACATTTAGATGATAATGAGCATATCTGGTGGACATCTGTGATGCTTAACTTTGGTAGTTCCTGGAGGCTTCTTGTATAAAACAACGCCTTAGCGGAGAGTGAAAAACTGGAAGTGTTCTACCCAAGTTGACTAGAACGCGAAAGTTGCGCATATACCCTATTATATAACGTATAAAACACTACTTTTTCAATAACAAGCCGATAGCGCATATGAAATGGCGATGAGCGGAAGTGTTCTACCCAGGGATCCGGTTTGGTCACGTGACGTTCGACATATACCCCATTCAGTGTGTTGTACTCAGATACCTCACTAATGCAGTGATGTCTAACTTTACTGTAGTTTTCAAATGGCTGTGTAAATAGTATATAGTGCTGTCTGGAGCATTTTCAGGAAGTCTCACTAAAATCTGACTTTTTTGCATTGGAGAAAATTAACAGAGTAAAGTGTGATAATGAAAACATGAGTAAGCCATTTGACTGTCCTGTTCATAAACAATGGTGGCAGGACTTTTCATCTTCATGACACTGACACTTTCATTTACATCAATACTTGCTTTTGAGGAATGAGCTCTCCATTTTGAGCAAGTGACGCGCTTTTGCAGGTTATCCACTAGGTTTTGCAGTTTGCACTAATTGTTTTGAGAAATACATGAACTGTTGTGCAAATGTAAATAGTGTTGTGAGAAATGCACCAAAGCCACCGAGAAAAACTGTAATCCATCCATCAATTCATGCATCCATCGATCCACCCACCTATCATTTTACCTATCAATCCATCTATCCATCATTTTACTTATCAATCAATCCATTTGTTCATCTATTCATCAGTCCTTTTATCAATCATCCATTCTTTTATTAACCCATCCATCCAACTACTCATCCATCTATGTTTTTATCAATCCATCTGTCTTTTCATCAATCCAAACATTCATCCTTTATTCAATCCATCCATACATCACTTTTATCAACCCATCCATTCATCCTTCCATTCATCCACCTTTTTATCAATCCATCCATTAACCCAGTTCAATTTATTTAGGCGGAAGTGACAAGCTGCAAGCTTTGGATGTTTATATCAGTTTTATATCTTCATTTCAAGAGTTCACACTTAGCTGATGATTAATTATAAAGCTTGTTTGGCATGCTGTCCCGGGAGAGAGCCCTGAGCTCATGAGATCCTCGAGCCCGGGGCTCCCTCCCGTTGCAAGGCGAGAGGGGAGATCGAGCTCAGGTAGATCTCGAGAACTCCCCCTTCGTAGTGATTGAAGAGCAGATAGTAGTTCTCTTTAACGAGATAGGTACTAGATAGGGAGCAAGTCTTTAGTGTTGATTAATCAATAATTTAGGTTGCGTGGGAGGTGGTGGGAGGAAACCGGAGGACCCGGGGAAAACCCACGTGAGCACGGGGTGAACATGCAAACTCCGCACAGAAAATGCCCGCTGGTTTGGTAAAGCCTAGAACCATTGACATTTTTGCTGTGAGGCAACAGCGCCAAGCGCTGGGCCACCGTGTCACCCATCTAGAAAAGGGAAGGAGTAGGGGTGGAAGGGGGGATTCTTCAAAGCGAAGATATCGGTGATATGAAACCAGGGGTATTTATAGTAGCTTGGGGATCATCTGATTGGTGCATGGTGATTTGGATAATGTGGGTCCAGCCGCTAGCAATCATAAGCACGTGAGCCTCTCGAAATTAGTTTATAAATAAACTTCACTCATTCATTCATTTTCTTTTTGGCTTAGTCCCTTTATTAATCTGGGGTCGCCGCAGTGGAATGAACCACCAACTTATCCAGCACATGTTTTACGCAGCAGATGCCCTTCCAGCTGCAACCCATCACTGGGGAACACCCATACACTCTTACTCACACACTATGGACAATTTAGCTTACCCATTTCACCCATACCACATGTCTTTGGACTGTGGGGAAACCGGAGCACCCGGAGAAAACCCACGCCAACACGAGGAAAACATGCAAACTCCACACAGGAAAAACGCCACCTCAGCCGGGACTCGAACCAGACTATCTTCTTGCTGTGAGGCGATCGTGCCTGATTGACTGATTGAAATCAAATCAATCATGTTTGTTCAATAGAGAGCCGACTCCTATCCTTTTGATTAGCATAAATTTTTTTTGGGTTGTGCAGTTTAATTCGCTGAATTTCTACAAAGTATGTTGTACACCAGGGGTGTCCAAACTCGGTCCTGGAGGGCCGGTGTCCTGCAGAGTTTAGCTCCAACTTGCTTCAACGCATCTGTTAGGAAGTTTCTTGTATATCTAGAAAGAGCTTGATTAGCTGGTTCAGGTGTGCTTAATTAGAGTTGGAGCTAAACTCTCCAGGACACCAGCCCTCCAGGACCGAGTTTGGACACCCCTGTTGTAGACTGTAAACTTGCTAACTTTTTTGGTCACATCCATAACGCATACTTATTTTCCTCATTTAAAAACATAAAATATGTTTCCAGGTATTTTTCTGATCCCATATCTCTGTGGTTAGTAGTTTTGTAAAATATAAACAGATGTTATAATGTAATGTTGACACACTTTCTCTGTGAGCTTGTTTTAAGTTTTTATTGCAAATGTCACATTAAAATGCCGGAGTTGCTCAGATGTAAAAATCAAGTACCTGTGTGTGTTGTCAGGTGATTGTGATGGGCGCCGAACAGAATGGACTTCCTGGAGAGTATCAGGAGAAACTCCGATCCATCGAAACCAACAAATACGAGGGCCGTCTGCCGGTGATGGAGGAGCTGGAGAAAGCGCTGAAAAAATCCAAAGAACGGACAGAAGAGATCAAGTCTGAAGATTAGAGATGATCAGATCCACCCTCAGCAGTGTTCACCCGTATCTCTAGTCTACACAGTGTACACTATTACTATGGTAACAGACAGGTTGGATGTGTTGTTTACGCAGATCTGGAGGAATGTGCAGTATTTGAGATGTAAGGAAGCAGAAAAATTAAATCGCATACACTATTTTCTTCCTGTCATTAACTGTTGTTTTTAATGTGGGATTTTTGTTTCTGATAATGGATGTAAAAAAGGCTAAAAAAAAGCCCTTAAAATGTAATATGATATAATATAATTGTTAATTTTGAGTGCTTTTGAGGTATTGCCAAATATATACATTCATTTTCTTTTTGGCTTAATCCATTTAAAAATAAGGGGTTGCCACAGCGGAATGAACCGCCAACTTATCCAGCACATGTTTTTCGCAGCGGATGCTTCCAGCCGCAACCCAACACTAGGGATGGCTGACGTGAAACTGACGTTTCGACACCGTGTCGAGATCCCGAAGCGCAAGTGTTTCGAAACACTGCACCGAAGCATGATCCAAAACACACAGGTCACGTGACTAAAGTGTTTCGAAACACCTGGTCAAATGACTAAAACGATTCAAAGCATCGATCAGTTCAGAAGCGTTTCGAGACCTGGCGAATTTGCATTTGACTGACAGGGTCAGGAAAAAAAAAGTCTGTCTCATATGGCCTAGTGGACCCTACGTGTGCACATTATTTCTGTGCTTCAGTTGTTTTTTGGGTTCGAATCCTGACTTGTACAAATACACCGAAATCATGATTTTTATGTATTTTAATAATGTTACTGTTTTATGGTGTAGTCTAGATAGGATAGAACTGATACGCCATCAATTTAGCATAATTTTTGTAACACTGTAAAACAATAATTAATATTTTTACAGTGCTGTGATGGTTGGGTTTAGGGTTTGGGTAGACATAATTAAATAGAATAAATGGGAAATTTAATGAGTAATATAAATAATTCTTGTTAACTTCTGGCCACAACCGTGTCTGATCTCGCAACAACCCTGTTTTATAACCAAAACAAGACACATTTATTCACAAAGTGTTTATTCGGATGTCAGACCAATGTTGAAACAGAACGATACAAGAACAGAGCGACTCAAACTGATATTAAAGCATTTCAAAACAGCCGTCTCAGTCTGGATTCGATCCCACTATCCCCACATGGTGGTCAAGAACCCTAACCGCTCCACTAAATCACTTCAGGGTTCATGCCTGGAAAGTGGGGTTTAATACCTCAGTTTGCTCAACTGTTCTTAGCTAAAGCTGTTCCAGTGCAATACATAAAAAATGACCACTAGGTGTCACCGTAGAGTGGGGTTTCGAAACGTTTCGAAGCTTCGACACATTTGCTTCGACTGGTTCAGTGTTTCATGAAGCCTCGCTTTGCCCAACACTGGGAAACACCCATACACTCTTGCACACACTCATACACTACGGCCAATTTAGTTAATTAATTCCCCTATAGCGCATGTGCCTGGACTGTGGGGGAAACCGGAGCACCCGGAGGAAACCCACACCAACACGGGGAGAACATGCAAACTCCACACAGATGTCAACTGACCCAGCTGGGACTCAAACCAGCAACCTTCTTGCTGTGAGGCGATTGTGCTACCCACTGTGCCACCATGACACCCTATATATATACTATATAAATAGATATATATAATTTAAAAATTTTTTAATTAATTAATTACATTTTTTTTTTTTACACACTTTTTGGCTCTTACTTTTTTTTGTCTATAGCAACAACCAACAATTTCCTCATTTTGGAGTGTTTTTGAGCAACCATGAGTTATACATAAATTCAAAGAAGTTTAATTCTGTTAATTCCAGTGAGGTTATTACAGGAAATTCACTGATTATATGTTCTCATAAACTTAAATAAATATAACATTTCACCTCTCTCTCTCTTACTCTATATACATTCACCGGCCACTTCATTAGGTACACCTTACTTGTACCGGGATGGACCCCCTTTTGCCTTCAGAACTGACTTTGTGGCAGAGATTCAACAAGGTACTGGAAGATTTGTCGGCTGCACATCCATGATGCCAATCTCCCGTTCCACCACATCCCAAAGGTGCTCTATTGGATTGAGCTCTGGTGACTGTGGAGGCCATTTGAGTGCAGTGAACTTATAGTCATATTCAAGAAACCAGATGATTCACGCTTTATGACATGGTGCGTTATCCTGCTGGAAGTAGCCATCAGAAGATGAGTACACTGTGGTCATAAAGGGATGGACATGTTCAGAAACAATACTCAGGTAGGCTGTGGTGTTGACACGATGCTCAATTGGTACTAATGGGCCCAAAGTGTGCCAAGAAAATCTCCCCCACACCATTACACCACCACCACCAGCCTGAACCGCTGATACTAGGCAGGATGGATCCATGCTTTCATGTTGTTGACGCCAAATTCTGACCCGACCATCCGAATGTGGCAGCAGAAATGGAGACTCATCAGACCAGGCAACGTTTCTCCAATCTTCTATTGTCCAGTTTTGGTGAGCCTGTGTGAATTGTAGCCTCAGTTTCCTGTTCTTAGCTGACAGGAGTGGCACCCTGTGTGGTCTTCTGCTGCTGTAGCCCATCCGCCTCAAGGTTGGACGTGTTGTGTGTTCAGAGATGCTCTTCTGCAGACCTCGGTTGTAACGAGTGCTTATTTGAGTTACTGTTGCCTTTCTATCAGCTGGAACCAGTCTGGCCATTCTCCTCTGACCTCTGGCATCAACAATGCATTAACGCCCACAGAACTGCCGCTCACTGGATATTTCCTCTTTGTCGGACCATTCTCTGTAAACCCTAGAGATGGTTGTGCGTGAAAATCCCAGTAGATCAGCAGTTTCTGAAATACTCAGACCAGCCCGTCTGGCAACAACAACCATGCCACGTTCAAAGTCACTTAAACCCCCTTTCTTCCCCATTCTGATGCTCGCTTTGAACTGCAGCAGATCATCTTGACCATGTCTACATGCCTAAACGCATTGAGTTGCTGACGTGTGATTGGCTGATTAGAAATTGGTTGGACAGGTGTACCTAATAAAGTGGCCGGTGAGTGAATATTCTTAGCTTTTTTAATGTAAGTAATAAATAAAAAAGGGTCAATGTAGTAATGCCAATGTAAAAACATGGTAACAATCAATGCTTTGATGTTTGCTTACATTTTTCTCATTAATGAGTAATTAAAAAATACCCATGTGCAAATATAGTAATTTATAGTAAACAAATACCCAATGTTGTAAGTAGAAATAGTCTGTAGTATGTTACAATTATGCCATTTAGAGTATTCATTCATTCATTCATTCATTCATTTTCTTTTCGGCTTAGTCCCTTTATTAATCTGGGGTCGCCACAGCAGAATGAACCGCCAACTTATACAGCATATGTTTTACGCAGCGGATGCCCTTCCAGCTGCAACCCATCACTGGGAAAGCAACTTAGTGTAGTGAAAACTAAAGTATACTACAATATATTTCAGTTTATCAGTTAATTAGGTGTTGTAAATACTATCATAAGGCAGCACGGTGGCGCAGTGGGAAGCACAATCGCCTCACAGCAAGAAGGTCGCTGGTTCGAGCCCCGGCTGGGTCAGTTGGCATTTCTGTGTGGAGTTTGCATGTTCTCCCTGTGTTGGCGTGGGTTTCCTCCGGGTGCTCCGGTTTCCCCCACAAGTCCAAACACATGTGGTATAGGGGAATTGGATAAGCTAAAATTGTCTGTAGTGTGTGAATGAGTGTGTGGATGTTTCCCAGTGATGGCTTGAAGCTGCAAGGGCATCCACTGTGTAAAACATATGCTGGATAAATTTGCGGTTCGTTTCGCTGTGGCGACCCCAGATTAATGGGACTAAGCTGAAAAGAAAATGAATGAAATACTATCATATATAATTGGTTCAAAAACACCTTAATGTTTACTATAAACTTAGTATTTTGTCATGTTTTGTAAAATTTGCTAGTTGTTAAATGCTAATTAAGAATGTTTTTTAAAGAAAATATACACTGCATTTAGCATTTTAAGAAAAATAACATTGTGTCTTGTGTTTAATATGTCTATTGTCGTGATAAAAGGCCAAAATCTGAATCATAACAGGGAAATACTATGGTAATTGTTAATGAATGCTTCAGCATACTGTAGTATTAACTAAGTGACCTGATAAACACTAGTATATTTAAGTTTTTACTACTGTCAGCTGGTGTAATGTCCCTGCTGAAAAAAAACAGCATATGCTGGTAAGGTATATTTTGATGCTGGTTTTGCTGGTTTTGCTGGTCTTGCTGGTTTCAGTGCTGGTCTCAATGCTGGTCTTGCTCCTGACCAGCATTGAGACCAGCAAGACCAGGATTAACAGCAAGACCAGCATCAAAACATAGCTTTACCAGCATATGCTGTTTTTTTCAGCAGGGGTAGTATAGTTGTTATATACATATTTGTTACATGTGTTATATTACGTTATTGTGTTATCATAGCAACTATTGAAATACCGCAGATTTTACTATAGTATGGGTAAAAACACCATAGTATTTACTATCATTTTTATGTGGCTAAATGATAGTTATACCCAGCAGAAATGTGCACATCCGTGGTGTTTTTTCACCAACCCGGGTCAAATGTTTGTGGTTTTAGTTTCACTTCCTAGTTAGCATGGAAGGTGAGGAACTGAGTATGCTAAACAACATTGAGTCAGTTACAAATCTCCGAAGTTACAGTTGTTTTCAGACACGAAAAATCTCGTTTTCTGTTTTCTTTTTCGTTTTTTGTCTTAAGACTTTAATGCGGATAGAAAATTGCGTAATTAGAAAACACAATCGTGGTGAATGTGAGAAAACATTCCCTCATTTGACCGGCGCAGATTTTACGGTCACACGCCGAGAATGGCGCGCCTTCAGCGGGAACACACCCTGAGGAGGGTCGGTTAGTGTTTGGACTGGTATTCGGGCTCTGAAAACTGAAATGAAATGAAATATGGGCTCATACAAGACTGAAAACTCTTACCTGAAGCTGCTGACTGTTCACAGAGAGCTGCTGGTAGAACAGGTGAAAAACACACAGTGTATTTTGGATAATCTCCTTATGAACTCGTACATCTGCACTGAAGATATCGAGATCATCCAGCGCAGCAGCACTAAAACAGACCAGGTAATGTTGGTTTATTTGGTAACACTTTACAATAAGTTTGCATGGCTTCAACTCCTTTTCGACATTTTCTTATTGAGGTTGACTCACTGCTCAAATCTTTCACAAACACAAAATGTGTCAGATTTTTTGTACTATATAAATGTAACAGACTTTATTGGATTCTGTGAGGTTTACATTTGCGATGTAAGTGTGTGCTATGCGTTTTGCCCCTAGGGGTTTGCCGTAGTTTGGTTTTATGCGCATGAGCACAGGAACTGCAGGTATTGTGAAGTGTGAGAGAACTGTTCAGAATAAATGAGAGTTTGGAAGAGTTCAGTCGCCTCCGTTTGTTGTTTTATATGTTTCAATGTTTAGGCGGACCCTGTACAAACGCTCGGTTACATTGGTGGCAGCGGTTTGTTTTGTTTTATTCGCGATAGCGCGATTGAGTGTTACGACGGGTGTTTAATTAGTTAGTTTAGCTTGAAAAAGTTCATAGCTAAGTTAGCACGCGCGAGTTCAGCGTGGACGCGGCCGTCATGTGGGGTAAAAAAGAGGATGACTTTTATCCGGGACCGGACCGCGATAAGATTAACAGACACGTGAGAATCGAGTTACCCCCGCCGTTCTCCGGTGATGAAAAGCAGAGCTTTCTGTGTTGGGCTCGGCAGTTTGAGGTCGCAGTCAGAGCGCTCACAGAAGGGGATGGCATTGCATCATATAATTATGAACTGGCGCGAATTTTACCGACGCGGCTGAGCAACGCGGCCTTTCTATTGTGGGACAGCCTTCCTCAGACTGTGCAGGCTGATTATACAGCGACTAAAGAGAAACTCAAGGAGGCTTTCGGGCAGCGGCAGTTCATGGATCGCTTCAGAGCTAGCCTATCAGCCCGCCCTCGCGGCCCGCGGGAAAGTTTGGAAGTGTATGCAGCAGAAATTAACAGGCTGGTGGACGAGGCTTTTCCTGAATATGGCGACAGGGCTCAGAGAGAGGAAAAATTTCGCCGTTTTCTCGCTGGCTTGGATCCTGTGCTGAGAGCTAAGTGCCATGAACAAGGAGCCACGGATTTGGAGGAGGCTGTGATAATAGCAGGTCGGTGTGAGAATGCTAGGGATGCAATAAAAGCTGATTACATGACTTTTAATGCTGCTGGAAGTACTGCTGATGGAGGAGCTGTGGCTGCTGTTTATTCTGTTACTGATAATGGAGGATTATACAGAGCTATGGACCGTTTAACAGAGGAAATGAGAGATCTGAAAACGGATTTAAGGCGTTTGGGCGATGAGAATCGAAAATTGAAAGCCACAATGTGCTCTAGGCCAGTGGACGAATGGGACGAACGTGGTGTTCCATCTGATGGAAAGTGCAAGTGTGTTTGTGGGGGACGAGGATGCCAGTCACGTTTCTTTACTGGCTCTAGAAGAGGCCGGTCACCTGAGAGAACATTATACCAGCACTGTGAGGAGCGCACTTCAGGTATGGATGGTCGTAACTATAAAAACTCTTCCTCTCCTGCTTTGTCTCATGTAAGACGCAGCCCCAGCCCAGCTTATCGCAGAGGATATGAGGAGGATTCAAGGAAACGAGGAGTGCGTTTTCTGTCACCTAGCAGAGTGGAGCGCCGCAGCCAGTCGGGAAACGACATGTAGCTGATGTTGCGGCCCAAACACCAGCTATAACAATGAGAGGCCTTCATATTGATAATGTTGATGACTGTAACTCTGTGAATGCTGAGGATGCTGGCCAGAAACTGTTAGTATCATACGTGAAAGGAGTGATTGAAGGTGTGGAGGTGCAAATGTTAGTGGACTCTGGCTCCAGTGTGTCTCTTATGAGTTCGGATTTTCGAATGTCAATTCCCACACTTCGTAATCGCCCATTGCGAAAAGACTATGTGTCGGCCCATGCCGTAAATGGACAAATGCTAGATACATTGGGCACTATTACGGTAACATTCCAACTGGAAAATGAGTCATGGCAGCATGTTTTTCACGTATTAAGGGAAAGCACACAGACTGTGCTGCTAGGCTGGGACTTTCTGTTGAAAAATCATGCCTTACTAGACATCAGCCATGCTAAACTTCAATTGTGGAACATTACAGTTCCTCTACTTACCAGCAAAGACTTTGTACCAACATGTTGCAATGTTTCACTGGCCTCCACGATTAATTTGCCACCTCTCAGTGAGTCAGTAGTGCCAGTTAAAATATGTCTACCGAACACAGCTCATGTTTCAAGTGACTTTGTGGGGTATCTAGAGCCTAATGTGCCAGATTCTTCAAATTTAATTGTTGCTCATACAGTGGCTGGAGTTCACAATGGACTGTCAAAGGCTCGGATTTTGAATCCTACTGGACATGACATTTCTTTGAATCAAGGAATGCACTTGGGTGAGTTGTATTCTGTGGCAGATGCTCATATTCAACTGTTTCATGCTCTAGCTGATGTAGCTGCAGTGTCCTCTTCCACAGATGCTCCTCCTGTATCATTGGACCAGTCACCTATATCTAATGCAGAGAAGGCTGCACTATCAGCGTTGCTATGTGATTTTAAGGATATCTTCAGCTCCTCCAAACAAAACACAGGCAAGTGTGGTTTAGTGAAACATTATATCAGGACTGGTGAGAACGCTCCCATCAAACAGCGTGCACATCGTGCATCCCCTGAAAAGCGTGCTGAAATAGAAAGACAGGTGGCTGGCCTGCTTGCAGATGGTGTGATTGAGGAGAGCTGTAGTCCCTGGGCGTCACCTGTTGTATTGGTGAAAAAGAAGTGTGGCGAATGGCGTTTTTGCGTCGACTACAGGAAATTAAACAGCGTGACTATTAAAGACTCTCATCCCCTGCCTCGAGTAGACGACACATTGGATGCACTGGCTGGAGCTGTGTGGTTTAGCACATTAGACTTCTCGAATGGCTACTGGCAGGTAGATGTTGCTGAGGAAGACAGAGAAAAGACGGCCTTTACAACAGGGCGTGGCCTTTATCAGTGGCGGTCGATGCCGATGGGCCTTTCGAACTCCCCGGCCACATTTCAGAGATTAATGGAGCTGGTGCTTAGAGGTCTCCCGTGGCACATCTGCATGGTATACCTGGATGACATTCTAATTTATAGTAAAACTTTTGAGCAACATCTGTCAAGTTTGAAGGAAGTGTTTTCCAGGATACAATTTGCAGGATTGAAATTGAATCCAAGAAAATGTCATCTTGCTAGAGAGCATGTGGTTTTTCTGGGACACGTGGTTTCTCGTAGGGGTTTGCAGCCTGACCCAAAGAACACTGAGAAGGTTTTGAATTGGCCAGTTCCCCGTGCTCCTTCTGAGGTGAGAGCTTTTGTGGGACTATGTTCATATTATAGACGCTTTGTCAAGGACTTCTCAAAAATTGCTGCTCCACTAAATCAACTTATTGGTAAAAATGTGCCATTTGTGTGGACTGAGACGTGCAGCCAATCTTTTAACCATCTGAAAAAGGTGTTGACATCTGAACCTGTCATAATATTGCCTGACTTTAGGGTGCCTTTTAAAGTGTATACAGACGCCTCCAACCTGGCTGTTGGTGCAGTTCTAGCACAGGAAAAGGATGGACTTGAGCATGTAGTGGCATATGCCAGCAGGGCATTGAATCCTTCGCAGAAGCGTTGGTCTACATTTGATCGTGAGTTGTGGGCTATAGTGTGGGCAGTAAGAGAATTCAAACACTACATTGGACTTGCCTCATTCACAATTGTCACAGACCATAGACCTCTGTTAGCCCTTCGACGGATGTCATTTGAGGATGATCCAACAGGAAGGAGAGCAAGATGGATTTTGGAGCTTGATCCGTTGAACTGGGTCATTGTACATAAGACAGGACAACATCACAAGAACGCAGATGCGCTTTCTCGTCGTCCTGTGACACCTGATGCAAATGAGAGTGGAGACCCTGTTAGTGAAATGCTGCAAGTGAATGTGGTGAGTCCTGACCAAACTAATGTTAACATACCATGCTCTTCTGCAGTTACTGACGCTACTAGTGATGGGAGTATGGCGAACCAATCTAACCATTCAGACAGCATTTTCTCCATTGGATTCTTTGTCATACAGCTTATCAGACATCAGGGCAATGCAAAATGCTGACCCTGACATTACTGTTGCCTTGAGCTGGGTGACACAATCCAAACGACCATCCAGGAGGAAGCTGCAAGGAACTTCTAAGTGCTTAAGGAAACTATGGACTGTATTTGGCCATTTATTCATTGCTGATGGACTCTTGTGTCGTAGAGTTTTCCAAACCGACAATAGTAAGTCCATTGTTCAAATAGTAGTTCCTTCTGCACTGATCTCTGACATTCTTTTACAGTTGCATGGGGCCCCAGCATCTGCTCATTTCTCTGCTGAGCGTGTGTGGGAACGAGCAAGACAGTTCTGTTATTGGCCATCCATGTACAAGGACATCAAGGAATGGTGTGAGCAGTGTAAGGCATGTCAGACACGACGTAGTCCTGTTCCTGCCTACTGTGCACCCATGGGCAGTTCTCAGTCTGTGCGTCCATTTGAAAGGGTGGCTATGGACATTTTAGAGCTGCCTGTGACATCTAAAGGAAACCGATATGTGCTTGTGGTCGAGGACTATTTCACTAAATTTGTCAATTTATATCCCCTGCCTAATCAATCTGCTCAGACAGTCGCAAGTTGTTTATTTGAGGACTACATTTTAATTCATGGCATTCCAGAGACATTACATTCGGACCAAGGTCGTCAGTTTGAGGCGGAGGTGGTTCAGTCACTCTGCCGTCGTCTGAACATCAAAAAGACCCGTACCACCCCATATCATCCGAAATCGGATGGTATGGTTGAACGTTTCAACCGGACTTTGATTGATCAACTGGCAAAGACACTTTTGACTTATGGGGGTGAATGGGATGACTATGTAAAACATGTAGCATTCGCCTACAACACAACGACTCATTCTAGCACTCGTTTTACACCTTTCTTTCTGACCCACGGTCGGGAAGCGCGAGTTCCAGCTGATGTGCTGTTGCCTACTCGGGCTCTTGATAAAGAGTTTTCAACATCGCATACTGACTTTGTTTCCTCTTTGTTGATAAAACTGGACTCTGCCTTTAGTGGTGCACGGATGCATGGTGAGGCAGCTCAAGACCGTCAGAAACTGTATCATGATGTTGGTGTGCGTCACCAGCCCTATGGGGTAGGTGCCATGGTGTGGCTTAACAATCCAGTGGAGAGCCGCATGAAGCTGGCTCCCCATTGGAAGGGACCTTACAAAATTGACCAAGTTATGGATTCATGTGGTGAACGGGGTCTGACTTACAGGATTGTTAATCCTTTTGAAGCTGGTGAGAGGGCACAGGTAGTGCACTACAATAGGATACGTCCTTACACCTTACCTGTTCCTTCCTTGCCGCAAACACAAACTGAGTCAGTTCCTCAGGGGCTTGAGGCTTCTGGTGGTGTGGAGTGTTCCCCTTACCATAAGGATTTGAGTGTTTTGCCTGACGTACAGTGTTCTGTTAATGGGCCTGAGTCAAATGTTAGTAGGACTGGGAGGGTTCGTAGGCTTCCTGTCCATCTAAAGGAGTTTGTTATGTACTGAAAAAAAAAAAGGATGAAAACAAGTAATTGACGAATTATTATTTTTTTTTCTGTTTGGTGGGGGAGATAGAAGAAAAGTGTTTTATCAGTAAGCATGTTTAAAAAAAAAAAAAAAAAAAAAAAAGATTTGTATTTGGAGGACCATGTTCTTTATTTGGTTTGTTTTTCTTATATAAATATGCAAGTCTATTGTATTTCCTGTTAACCTGTTATTTTAATATATATAAACGGGGACGTTTATTTTGTGAGGGGGGGACGTGTGTAACAGACTTTATTGGATTCTGTGAGGTTTACATTTGCGATGTAAGTGTGTGCTATGCGTTTTGCCCCTAGGGGTTTGCCGTAGTTTGGTTTTATGCGCATGAGCACAGGAACTGCAGGTATTGTGAAGTGTGAGAGAACTGTTCAGAATAAATGAGAGTTTGGAAGAGTTCAGTCGCCTCCGTTTGTTGTTTTATATGTTTCAATGTTTAGGCGGACCCTGTACAAACGCTCGGTTACATAAAGAACTGTTATCTATTGACTGATTAGATTTAGATAGCTTTCCTGTTGTGCTCTCAATTAACTCATTTTCATTCATACACTTCTTTACTATTGTAATTTACTCACCCCTTCCTTTGTTTTGCTATTTTTTCTTATCTTAAAATGCAGTTAATATTACTTGTAGTGTACTTCTTTTATATTGATCTCCTGATTGTGTTTGTATATTTTAATTCATGAATAAAAAATAAATAAAAAATATATTATGAAAATAGGTTTATATGTGAATCTTTTAAGTTATTTGTTTGATTTTCTTTCCTTTTTCTTTCTTTCATTAGTCATTATATTTGTATTCATATTTTATATAACATTGCATATTTTCATTTTTACATATTATTGTAATCTATGTTCAATACTTGACAATAACAAATTTTACAAAAAAATATAATCAGGTATTAGTAAATGTTACTTAATGTATTTACCAACATGAACAGACATTGAACAATACATTTATTATAATATTTGATCATGCTAGTTAACATGCAGTTGTTTATTGTTAGTTCATATTTACTTTTGATATTAACAAGCATGAATTTCCCAGATAGCATACGAATGTGGGCCACTTTATGCAGTTATGCAGCACTGGTGGTCTTCCTTCGGCTCAGAGTCAGACAAAATGAATGTGAGCCTGAATGGCTCACCTGTATAATGGCAAAAGGGAGGCAAAGATACCAAGTCATATATGGGCTATTTAAGGCAAAGATTTGGCACTTATGGCAAAATGTATTCTGAATGTGAGCCTAATGTGGACCATGTGGAAAATGGTAAATTTGGCCCAAATGACGGAGGACGAATGTGGGTCACAGTTGGCAAAAATGTGGCATAGTCATTTAAGGGTAATCTAGGTCTTAACCTAAAGTGGCTCACATGTGTAGGTGCAAATGTGGCCCAGTTATCTTATGACATATATGGTCCACTTTTGGCTAATATTCGGCACAGTAAGCTTTGGCTAATGCGGCTGTGCGCCTAAAGTGGCCCAGAGAAAATATGGCAAATGTGGCCCTGTTATTTTAAAACATATGTGGGCCACTTTTGGCAAATATTCGGCACAGTAAACTCTGGCTAATGCGGCTGTTAGCCTAAAGTGGCCCAGAGAAGATATGGCAAATGCGGCCCAGTCATTTTAAAACATATGTGGGCCAGTTTTGGCAAATATTCGGCACAGTAAACTCTGGCTAATGCGGCTGTTAGCCTAAAGTGGCCCAGAGAAGATATGGCAAATGTGGCCGTTATTTTAAAACATATGTGGGCCACTTTTGGCAAGTATTCGGCACAGTAAACTCTGGCTAATGCGGCTGTTAGCCTAAAGTGGCCCAGAGAAGATATGGCAAATGTGGCCCAGTCATTTTAAAACATATGTGGGCCAGTTTTGGCAAATATTCGGCACAGTAAACTCTGGCTAATGCGGCTGTTAGCCTAAAGTGGCCCAGAGAAGATATGGCAAATGTGGCCGTTATTTTAAAACATATGTGGGCCACTTTTGGCAAATATTCGGCACAGTAAACTCTGGCTAATGCGGCTGTTAGCCTAAAGTGGCCCAGAGAAGATATAGCAAATGTGGCCCAGTCATCTTAAAACATATGTGGGCAAGTTTTGGCAAATATCCGGCACAGTAAACTCTGGATAATGTGGCTGTGAGCCTTAAGTGGCCCAGAGAAGATATGGCAAATGTGGCCCAGTTATCTTAAAACATATGTGGGCCAGTTTTGGCAGATATTCGGCACAGTAAACTCTGGCTAATGTGGCTGTTAGCCTAAAGTGGCCCAGAGAAAATATGGCAAATGTGGCCCAGTTATCTTAAAACATATGTGGGCCACTTTTGCTAAATATTCAGAACAGTAAGCTCTGGCTAATGTGGCTGTGAGCCTATAGTGGCCCAAATGAGATATGGCAAATATGGGCGAGTATCTCTGGCTAAAGATGGTGTGAGCTCAAAGCAGCTGAGGTAGGATGTGGCAAGTATGGTACTGTTATCCTAAAACATATGATAGGTCACTTTTGGTAAAGATAAAAAACAATGATCATTTGATAATTATAGGGGTCAAAATATAGCTCTTTGACATGGCAGATATAAGTAGTAATATAGCTAATTTGTGGCCCAGATCTGGCAAACAGGAGCGGACCACCCTAGAGCCATCATTCCATTCAGTATGTGGCCTGGATGTAAGTGTCTGGTGTAGGCCAGATCTGGGCCAGAATAAAAGCAAACTGTGGCCCAGAATATGGTCAGTTCTGGTTCATTTGGTTGAATTCTGTGATAATGCTATGGCTTAGTTGTGGCCCACATCTGGCAAACAGGAGTGGACCGCCCAAGTGCTATCATTCCATGCGGTATGTGGGCCGGATGTAAGTGTCTGGTGTGGGCCGGATTTGAGCCACATGAATTTTGCTAGCTGGGTTGGATTTTAATAATGCATTAGTAAATGTTGAACTATAATTAATAAATGCTGTACAAGTATTGTTCATAATTAGTAAATGTTAGTAAATATTTATTAACTAACAGTAACTAATTATAGAAAAAAAAACACAAAAATGTGATTATAATAGAAGTCAATGGGGCAAAAACAGCCACCAACATAACCAAAGGAGAGTCAACTTTTGAACAGCACACAAGGGTCAAATCTTCACTTCTAACAAACTCATCTCATTTCTGGACCTGCAGGTACGCAAAATCTTGGAGTTGGTTCAAAGTAAAGGCGAGGAATGCTCGGCGTATTTCACACAGATCCTTCATGAAGCATACGACGCCTACATCGATCTACGGCCTTGGTTTGATGAAATCCAATACACGCCATTAGACACTATTAAAGCCATACCAGTGGTTAACACAGACCCCAGTGAGTATTTCACTTTAAATTAATCAATACTACAGTCAGTGTTGCCAGATATAGCTGACTGATTCCAGCCCCAAAACTATCCAAAACCCGCCAAAATGCAAAAACAACTGCCCAGCCATCTGTAGGGGGGGGTTGATGGTTGCACCGAAGTGGGCCTGGGGGGCATTCCGTTGCAAAACCGCCCAAACTTTCACTACCCGCCCATGTCATTTTTTACCCGCACAATCGAATTAAAAACCACCCAATTGGGCGGGAAACTACAGTGCTGTTGAAGGCTTGATTCTGATTGGCTGATGAGCATTCTAAGGCGTGCTGTTATTTTCAGAGAAACGCACAGCTAAAGTAGTTCCGGCAGGTTTTGAGCAGCTCCATGTCACTCTGATGAATGATATGAGTTATTTCACAGCTAACAGTCAAAAATCACACCAAAACACAACAGAAGGAGGAGGAGGAGATGTGGAGGAATATGCTTTTCAACACATTTCTAATCATAATAGTTTTAATAACTAATTTCTAATAACTAATTTCCTTTGTCTTTGCCATGAAGACAGCACATAATATTTTACTAGTTATTTTGCCAAGATACTAGTATTCAGCTTAGAGTGACATTTAAAGGCTTAAATTAGGCAAGTCACTGTATAACAGTGGATTGCTCTGTCGACAATCAGAAAAAGAAAATCTTAAAGGGGCTAAAAATATTGACCATGAAATTATTTAAAAAATAATAAAATCTGCATTTTTTTCCAGCCAAACTTAAAGAAATATGACAGAAAAAATTACAAAGCAAAACAACGAGAGGAAATACTATGAAAAATTCTTGATTCCATTAAAGTTGCCATGAAATAAAAATGTACTCTTCTTATTTGCATTGGTAGTTTTTGTTATAAACTAAATCAAATATCATGACCTTCTCTCCCTTCTCAAAACCCTCCCTTCTCTTCACTTCTGGTCACATGGAATGTCTTTAGGGCGGAGCTAATAGTCCTTTGATGGCAGGTCTTTCAGTTCTGTAGAGAGGGTCTATCAGTTCTTTAGGGCGGGGCTATCAGTCCTTTATGGCGGGTTTATCAGTCATTTAGGGTGGATCTATCAGTCCTTAAGGGCGGGATTATTAGTCATTTATGGCGGGTCTATCAATCATTTAGGGGGGGAGACGCTGCTCGCTGCAGAGCCACTTGAGCTCCAGCTTCTCCTCCTATAAGCTGTTTTAATGCGTACACCTACCCCAACCCTAACCCCAACACCCAGAGACATCACTTATAGAAGAAGTGCAGCTGGAGCTCATCTCCACCCAAGTGGCTCTGCAGTGTGTACCACTTGTTGGAGTGGGACTATCAGTACTTTAGGATGGAGCTAACAGTCATTTAGGGTGGGTCTATCAGTCCTCTGGGGCAGGACTATTAGTCCTTTTGGATGGAGCTAACAGTCCTTTAGGACGGAGCTAGCAGTCCCTTAGGGCGGAGCTAACAATCCTTTAGGGCAAGGCTATCAGTCCTTTAGGACAGGGGTTTCCAAACTTTTCAGCCCGCGACCCCAAAAATAAAAATGCCAGTGACTTGCGACCCCCAATATCCTCTGAGGTGGTTATAAATACAGAAACCTTGCATGAAATGGCATACACACACCAATAGACCCAAGTCTATTCTTCGTTTAACTTTTTTAATGTATGTCAGTGCTGTAAATGTGCCAGAAAGTTTAACCTGGTGTTATAAAATCAATCTGCTGCATCTGACACTATTGCTGTGTCTTTAATGCAATGTAATTATCCCAGGGGTCGCAATCCAATTGAACTAGTAACTATAAGCTACTATAGTAACTATATAGTATATAGTAACTATAAACGACTATTTTTTTCTCTTCTTTAGGTTATGAATACAATATGGTAATTCTCATGGTTTAATAAAAATAAATAGATTTTTGGAAATCACCAGGCAACCCCCCCTTCATTGTCCCACGACCCCTATGGGGGTCCCGACCCCCACTTTGAGAACCACTGCTTTAGGGCAAGGCCATCAGTCCCTTAGGGCGGAGCTAACAGTCCTTTAAGACGAGTTTATCAGTCCTTTGGGGGGGCGGGAAGTTTGTATCAGTCATTTAGGGCAGTTCTATCAGCCATTTAGGGGAGGGGGGGTATTAATCATTTAGATACATAGCTATCAGCCATTTAGGATGGGGCTATCAGGGCATGTCTTGTTTCTGCTCTACTTTTATCCATTCATCAATCTTTATTTTGCTAGCAACAGCAAAATCATGCTCCTCCCTACATTATTTTTTTCATTTCAAGTAGATGTGCTTAATTATCTTAACTTGCATTTCATGGCAACTTTAAACGGCACTTGGGAAATATAAAAAAAAAACAAGAAAATTCACAGAAGGGCGAATAGTTTTGTATCTTACTGTAGGTTTGATTGTTTTGGTGCACTAATGTTATTTTTCCATCTCTACAGTCAGCAAATACTGTGAAAAGCTCCGATATGAGCTGGGAAGAGACACTCAGTACATCACGTCCTACTCTAAAAGTGAGGAGACGCCGCTGGAGGATCTGTACACGGACACGCAGATGGAGCTCCTGAACGACACAGGAGAGAGTTTGGGATATTTACAGAATCTGGACGAACTTCTCGGAGATCAGGGAGTCTTCAACCCACAGGCCGAGACTATCTTCATCACTGGTGACGCCGGCGTAGGTAAATCAATCGTGCTCCAGAAATTGCAGAATCTCTGGTCCAGACGAGAGCTGAAAACTGGTGCCAAATTCTTCTTCAAGTTCCGATGCAGAGCGTTCAGCGCCTTCAAGGAGACGGATGAGATCTCACTGAAGGATTTAATCTTCAAGCACAACTGCCATCCAGATGGAGATCCCGATAACGAGGTGTTCGCCTACATCTTACGCTTCCCAGAGACCGTGGTGTTCACTTTCGATGGATACGATGAGATCCAAATGGATTTCGATTTAGATAATGTACCAGAAACGGTTTCCCCAGAAGAAAGAACCCGACCACTGCTGCTTCTAATGAATCTGCTCTGTGGGAAACTCCTGAAAGGCTCCAGGAAGATTCTGTCAGCAAGAAGTGGCACTGAAATCCAAAGCCGAGTGATCCGGAAGAAAGTGTTCATGAAGGGATTTTCACCAGAACACCTGAAGAGATATTTAGCTTTGCACTTCCCCGAGCAAGAGCATAGGATGCTAGTGAGCGATCAGCTCGATGCTAACCCACATCTATGCGGTCTGTGCTCAATCCCGCTATTCAGCTGGATCATCCTGAAGAGCTTTAAGCATCTACAATCAGTGTATGATGACTTTGAGTTGCCGGATTCCTGTATCACACTCACAAATGTATTCCTGCTGCTCTCCGAGGTTTTTCTCGGACACTCAACTGCACGTCCCGGACTCCTAAAGCGAACATTGAGATGTCCTACAGAGACGTTTAAAGCTGGCGAACAGAAGCTTTCGGGATTTGCTCGACTAGCATTGCACGGTATTGAAACCAGTAAGCTTGTCTTCACCTTAGATGAAGCTGTGTGCTGTGGATTAAATGATGAAGATGTCCAGTTTGGGTTTTTAAGACCTGCTGCGCAATACGATTCTTCATCCACAAGCTCCTTTGAGTTCCTCCATGAAACTCTCCAAGCCTTCCTTGCAGCTTTGTCTCTAGTTTTGGATGCAAGACTAAATCCAGAGTCAATCCTAAAGTTCTTCTCCAAATGCAAATACAAGAAGTCGTCACGTCTCTCCTGCATACCTTGCCTAAAAAACTCAAAACCCAGAGAGAACGATGCATTCCAGACCAACTTTCAGTTCACTAATTTATTTCTGTGTGGACTTTTGTCTAAATCCAACGCAGCGCTCCTGGAGCATCTCGTCCCTCCGTCAGCATTAAAGCAAAAACGCAAGATACTGAAATCGTATTTATCTAACAGCGTGAAAACTCATCTTAAGAGCCTCCCTCGGTCTCCGTCCACAGACATCGAAGGAGATAAAGTGCACGCGATGCCCAACTTCTTGTGGATGCTGCGCTGCATATTTGAGACGAACAGCGAGGACGTGGCCAAGATGACGGCTAATGGCATATCTGCAGATTATATAAAGATTGCATTCTGTAATATTTACTCTGCCGACTGCAGTGCTTTGAACTTCGTGCTGCACCACCGTAGGAAGCATCTGGGAGTCGATATGGACAATAATAACATCAACGATTATGGCGTGAAGCAACTGCGACCCTCTTTCAGCAAAATGACGGTGGTAAGGTAAGAAATAAACACGCAGTATGGCTGCACGATATTGGAACATTCTGACTTTGCTATATTTTGTTTTGCTGCGATATACAATGCTCAGTGTATATATGAGTACAGCCCTCTCAAATCTCTCATTCTCAATCTCTCCAAATTAATATTTTTTATAGCAGGGGCCGGGAACCTTTTTTCAGCAAAGAGCCATTTCTGGGGATTTTTAGCAAATGCATTTTTTTAAAGAGCCACATGACATATATATATACAGGGAGTGCAGAATTATTAGGCAAGTTGTATTTTTGAGGATTAATTTTATTATTGAACAACAACCATGTTCTCAATGAACCCAAAAAACTCATTAATATCAAAGCTGAATATTTTTGGAAGTAGTTTTTAGTTTGTTTTTAGTTTGAGCTATTTTAGGAGGATATCTATGTGTGCAGGTGACTATTACTGTGCAGAATTATTAGGCAACTTAACAAAAAACAAATATATCCCCATTTCAATGATTTATTTTCACCAGTGAAACCAATATAACATCTCAACATTCACTAATATACATTTCTGACATTCAAAAACAAAACAAAAACAAATCAGTGACCAATATAGCCACCTTTCTTTGCAAGGACACTCAAAAGCCTGCCATCCATGGATTCTGTCAGTGTTTTGATCTGTTCACCATCAACATTGCGTGCAGCAGCAACCACAGCCTCCCAGACACTGTTCAGAGAGGTGTACTGTTTTCCCTCCTTGTAAATCTCACATTTGATGATGGACCACAGGTTCTCTATGGGGTTCAGCTCAGGTGAACAAGGAGGCCATGTCATTAGTCTTTCTTCTTTTAGACCCTTTCTTGCCAGCCACGCTGTGCAGTACTTGGACGCGTGTGATGGAGCATTGTCCTGCATGAAAATCATGTTTTTCTTGAAGGATGCAGACTTCTTCCTGTACCACTGCTTGAAGGTGTCTTCCAGAAACTGGCAGTTGGACTGGGAGTTGAGCTTGACTCCATCCTCAACCTGAAAAGGCCCCACAAGCTCATCTTTGATGATACCAGCCCAAACCAGTACTCCACCTCCACCTTGCTGGCGTCTGAGTCAGACTGGAGCTCTCTGCCCTTTACCGATCCAGCCACGGGCCCATCAAGACTCACTCTCATTTCATCAGTCCATAAAACCTTAGAAAAATCAGTCTTGAGATATTTCTTGGCCCAGTCTTGACGTTTCAGCTTGTGTGTCTTGTTCAGTGGTGGTGGTTTTTCAGCCTTTCTTACCTTGGCCATGTCTCTGAGTATTGCACACCTTGAGCTTTTGGGCACTCCAGTGATGTTGCAGCTCTGAAATATGGCAAAACTGGTGGCAAGTGGCATCTTGGCAGCTGCACGCTTGACTTTTCTCAGTTCATGGTTCAGTTCTCAGTTTATTTTGCGCCTTGGTTTTTCCAGACGCTTCTTGCGACCCTGTTGACTATTTTGAATGAACCGCTTGATTGTTGGATGATCACGCTTCAGAAGCTTGGCAATTTTAAGAGTGCTGCATCCCTCTGCAAGATATCTCACTATTGTTGACTTTTCGGAGCCTGTCAAGTCCTTCTTTTGACCCATTTTGCCAAAGGAAAGGAAGTTGCCTAATAATTATGTACACCTGATATAGGGTGTTGATGTCATTAGACCACACCCCTTCTCATTACAGAGATGCACATCACCTAATATGCTTAATTGGTAGTAGGCTTTTGAGCCTATACAGCTTGGAGTAAGACAACATGCATAAAGAGGATGATGTGCTCAAAATACTCATTTGCCTAATAATTCTGCACTGCCTGTATATATATATATATATGTGTGTGTGTGTGTGATGGTAGCATAATCTGATGTGTAGTATAAAATACCAGGACACCGAAACATGATGTTGCTCAGCGGTTACAGTGAAAAAGATAAATAATCACTATTCACTTTACTAACACCACTGACATTCATTTCACTTCACAATTATGTGCCAAGCGAAAATGGCTCACTCTGTCTAAACTTCAAGATAAGTCCACAGTTACCTCTACCTTTTTCTGGCTGACTTGAGATCACTTTGCTGCTGTCTCAAAATATCCTGATCCAGTGCGTAGTTTCATCTTCTCTTGATCAGGCTCATTATCCGATTTACTCGTGGTTTATAAATATGTATATATGCTTGACTGCCTCTGGCATTTTGAAAATACAGATGTTATTTAGTAGGCCACTATGCCATTATTTATTTTTGCTGCTTACTGCGCGCGAAACAATAATCACCAACCAATGAGAGTGATCGTAAACGTAAGAAAGCTGATTGGTCAAAAGTGACTACCTTTATGTGTGTGCGCGCGCACACAATCCGCACAGCCAGTGTTGCCAGATTGGGCGGTTTTGAATTTGATTGGGCGGTTGATTTTGCATTTCGGCGGGTTCTGGATAGTTTTTGGGCTGGATTCAGTCAGCAACATCTGGCAACGCTGCACACATTCTCTCTCTCAAACACACATGCAGGTATTCACCACGCACAGGTTAATGCCGGATCAATTAAAATAAATACGGGAACGCAAAACACGAATATCTAACATTTCCTGGAGCAAGGTCCTTTGTGAAAGGTTTGCAGTTTATGCTGGAGCTCCTCACACGCCTTCTTTCGGCTTTCGCTCAGCTTGTACTTTGCTGCAAAAGCTGCATGATGGGTTTCAAAATGTCTCTTAACATTAGATTTTGTGGAAATGCGTTTTGTGCAGATCAGACAGAGCAGAGCAGCGGAGCTTCAATAAAAGCAAATATTCCTGCCCACTGCCCATTTTGAAACTTTTGATGTTTCTCAGAATTAATTTTTTTGCCATCATCACCACTCATGCACGTTGTTTGAATTTATGTGCGTGCGCGTGGTTACCATAGAAAGGTAAGTTTATTCACAGCGCCGCACACACGCATTGTTTGAAACGTCGAGTTTTTATTCTTTTTCCTGTATGAAATTACAACAACGAGAAAATTGTGATTGTATTTTCAATAGGAAACAGATTTTTGTGACGATTATCATTTTTTTAAACTGTAGAATATTATTGAAGGGAGACAGCTGGAGAGCCATGTATTTTTCGTCAAAGAGCCACAGGTGGCTCGCTAGCCATAGGTTCCCGACCACTGTTCTATAGGATGCTTTACAATATTATATTTATCAGAATCAGTTTTATTGCCAAGTGTGCTTCACATACACACACAAGGAATTTGTTTTGGCAACAGAAGCTTCCAGTGTACATAAAGTGACAACACAAAATAAATATGAGGAAAGAAAAAGGCGATAAACATTAAACAGAGATGCTGTAAGTAAAAAATATCTGGATGTTGAATTGTAAGTACAGATATGTTGTAAATATACAGGTTATAAGGTGCTGTGTACCAATGCGAATGGAGAAAGTATTGCATTGTATATTGTTATAAGGTGCTGTGTACAAGTGCGTATGAGAAAGTATTGCACATTTATTGCACAGTAGAGGAATATTTAACTCTTCATGAGCTAGATGGCCTGAGGAAAGAAACTTTTCCTGTGTCTGGCTGTTTTTGTGCTTGGTGCTCTGTAGCGCCGACCAGACGGTAACAGTTCGAACAGGTAATGTGCTGGGTGTGAGGCATCCAGAGTGATTTTGCGAGCCCTTTTACTCACTCTGGAAGAGTACAGTTCTTGAAGTGTAGGAAGGGTAGTGCCAGTGATTCGTTCAGAAGTCCGGACTATTCGCTGTAGTCTACGGAGGTCAGTTTTGGCAGCTGAGCTGAACCAGACGGTGATTGAAGTGCAGAGGATGTATTGGATGATAGCTGAGTAGAACCGTACGAGCAGCTCCTGTGGCAGGTTGAACTTCCTCAGCTGACGAAGGAAGTACAGTCTCTGCTGGGCTTTCTTCACAATAGAGTCTATGTGAATGTCCCACTTCAGATCCTGAGAGATGGTGGTGCCCAGGAACCTGAATGACTGTACTGCAGCCACAGTGCTGTTCATGATGGTGAGTGGGGGGATTGCAGGGGGGTTTCTCCTAAAGTCCACTATCATCTCCACTGTTTTAAGCGTGTTCAGCTCCAGGTTGTTGTATCTGCACCATAAAGCCAGTCGCTTCACCTCCTGTCTGTATGCAGACTCGTCACCGTTCCGGATGAGGCCGATAACAGTAGTGTCATCAGCAAACTTCAAGAGCTTAATGGAGGGGTCTTTTGCGGTGCAGTCGTTGGTGTACAGGGAAAAGAGCAGTGGGGAGAGAACGCATCCCTGGGGGGCACCAGTGCTGATGGTGCGGCTGTCGGATGTGATTTTGCCCATTCTGACTAGCTGTTGTCTATCTGTCAGAAAGCTGGTGATCCATTGACAGACAGAGCTGGGGACAGACAGCTGGGTCAGTTTGTTCTCGAGCAGTGATGAGACGATGGTGTTAAAGGCAGAACTGAAGTCCACAAACAGTATCCTTGCGTAGTTCCCTGCTTTGTCCAGATGTTGTAGGGTATAATGCAGTCCCATGTTGACTGCATCATCCACAGACCGTTGCTCAGATTTGCCGGTTATGCACAGATTTGTCAGTACTAAAGCCAAATCTGGAACTAATCTAACAAAATAACTCATGATAATGATTTAAAACTAGTAGCCCGAATTTATATGGTAGGGAAAAATATGAAATACAAAAATGTAAAGAGAGCAAAAATCAAGAGAAACAAAAAATGTATAAAATTTTGATGAAATTTTGTAGTTTGTTTTTGTTTTTGCAATATTTTGTATGAATTTAATTGTATTATCTTTCTATTTCTAAAGATGTTCGGTGACTAAAATATTAGTTCAATAAATATATCTGTTTAATAAATCTGTTTTGTTCAAATGCACCAAAATATATGATCTATATTCACAGAGAAATGGATAAAAATATTCATTTTCAAAATAGGGTGTGCTCAATTTTGCTGAGCGCTGTATATTGCGATATGAACATAATTTCACCAGATGATTTGAGCAGCTTTATTTGGAAAGATTTCCTGAATTAGATCAACTGGGATGATCAAGTGTTTTTCTATGCAGTGCTTCTGCATACATTATAATAAATTACAAGCATATATAAACACGACAAAGCAAAAATAAAAGTTAAATAAACAGTGCTTTATGATGTTTAGGGGAGTCTAACAGTATTGAACTATAGAAATTGATAAATAAAATTTTAAATACCATAATTATCATTGTATAAGTGAAGTTTCACAAACTAATTTTGAGAGGAGCACGTGATATGATTGACTGCAGCTGGTCTCTCATCTGTAATCATTAGTAAGCCAATCAGATTAATCCAAACTCACATAAGTAGCCTGTCTAAAACTACTTCCTTATTTTCATTTTCTGAATAAAACCCCCAGCCACCCCATCTCCCCCCCTTTTCCTCCTTTACCTGGGGGAGCTCTCAAGAACTACCTGATCTCTTACCCCCTTACATGCTCATTGACCAGGCAGGAGCCCTGGGCTCAATTATCTCCGAGCTCAGGGTTCTCTCCCAGGACAGCATGCCAAACCTGCTATTATTATCAAGCAATATCTAAGTGTGAACTCTTGAAATCATTTTATACAATAATATTTAATAAAGTTGACACGGTGGCTCAGTGGTTAGCACTGTGGCCTCACAGCAAGAAGGTCGCTGGTTCGAGTTCCGGTTGGGTCAGTTGGCATTTCTGTGTGGAGTTTGCATGTTCTCCCCGTGTTGGCGTGGGTTTCCTCCGGGTGCTCCGGTTTCCCCCACAGTCCAAACACATGCGCTATAGAAGAATTGATGAACTAAATTGGCCGTAGTGTATGAGTGTGTGTGTGTGTGTGTGTGTATGTGTGAGAATGAGTGTGTATGGGTGTTTCCCAGTATTGGGTTGCAGCTGGAAGGGCATCCGCTGTGTAAAACATATGCTGGAATAGCTGGCGGTTCATTCCGCTGTGTCGACCCCTGATGAATAAAGGGAGTAAACCGAAGGAAAATGAATGAATGAATTTTTAATAATATCATTATCCTTAAATCTTTAATACATAATCAAATCCTGCGATATGACTATTGCGGATACACACTTAGCGATATATCAATGCTCAAGCAATATACTGATCAGTTCTAGCAGGCACGTTTTAATTTATTGAGCTGATACAAACAATATTTACATAAAGTACTTATACACTGTGAAAAATGTGGCGTTTTACAATTCCTTCATGTTGTCCCAACACAAATCAATTAAGTTAACTTAATCGTTTTTTAAACGTAAGCAATTTTTATAAAAGTTGTCCTCAAAAAAAAAACTTAGGAATTCAATGTTGGTTCAACTCATATTAAATATATGTAGAGGATTTCCAACCTACATCACACATGACGTCACACGGGTTCAACCACGCATACCAGTTGCAAAAAAAGACCGTTTGCAATAGCACACATGTCGTGTTGTGTGGTGAGATGCCAAATTCGAAAATGTCGAATTTCTATTCGAAATAGAAAACTGAAATTTTAGCGTACACCACACTGCTTTTAATGGCAACTGCAGACGTCTTAAGAGCTGAATGGAGTGAGGACCTAATTAAAAATGCTGGACTCTGCAGTTCTCGGTTTATATCAGTTCCAGTGTTTCCCCTAGGTTTACAGTTTTTTTTATTTGGGGGGGCCCAACGTAGCGTGGCTGTTCAGACTTACACTGACACAAGGAGTCATCTTTAATGACAGCAGTAAATAACTGAACATCTATTTGAACTGTACAACCGTTTGTAAATTATAAGTTTACATTTATGTTATATCTTTTTTATTCAGAAGCTGTGCAGCTTTTGTCACTGCAATGTATCTTTATGGCCTTTTGGAAGAACATTTCCTGAGCCTCTTGGTATGAAATGTCAGAAATATCTGGCCCATTTATTGAGACATTTATTAAACATGCCTCTTATAAAAATTAAGATGTGAACATGTCATGGCCAGAAGCAGCTTTACAGAAAATAATTCATTCATTCATTTTACTTCAGCTTAGTGCCTTATTTATCAAGGGTCACCACAGCGTAATGAACCGCCACAGAAAAATTACAAACAATGCAATTTGGAAACATCACAAATGATGAAAGATGAAAATGAGTTAAAATGCACATCTATAAGTCTAATACTTGCTTATGTAATGGAGGCCAGCTAGTAAGTGCTGTGCAGGTAAACCTCACTCCTCTGACCTCTAAAAGGTGCTCTAGCGACAGACGCTAGAAGCTATGGTCTTTAGCCTCCTTGTTAGAGCAACCGACTCCCATGCGGAAGGTCGCCGGTTCGATCCCAGCTCGGAGCGGGTTGGGAGTTGTGTTGGACCGGCGGGGGTTACACTTGCTAAAAGGAAATAGGCCCATAAACTACTTCTTATAGCAATGAGTGTATTACAAGAATTTATATTATTAAATATTTATGTAAAAAAAAAGTTTTATCTAATAATTCCAGCCAGCTTTTGTAATATTTTGTAATATAAGATTTGTAATATTGTCAAAAACACAGAATACTTAAATACATGCAGGACCATTCCAATATCAACCTATCAAATGTAATGTTTAGACCATCACTGTGCCTCTCGCGATCTGTTCACTTGCTCGTTCACTCTCGTCGCCATGATTTCCGGGTATTTTAATTCATTTTGGGGGATCACGGAGCCGGTATGAATTTGCAGAAGACACGCAGAGCCTCCGGGAGAGGTCATAACTAGACACTAGATAGAGGAATGAGCTCCGCTCGCATCACAGATCACAGCATGGCACGTGCGCGACGTATCTGAAGAGCGGGGAGGGATGCGGGACGTATTTGAGGACCGGGCAGGAGACGCGCGATTTCCGGGAGATTATCATTCCTTTGCGGGCATCCGGGAGTCTCTATGCATTTACGGGAGTCTCCCGGAACTTTCGAGAGACTTGTGATGTCTGCATCTGTATATATTTTAGCTGCAGTGACACGAGCGCAGAACAGAAATGACAAGCTGTTGTGTAAATAAGAGATTACATACGGCTATTTAGCTTGTGTATTAAAAGAAGTTGTGATCTGGCTGGATTTATATATAATACATATAACGTGACCTCAAGAGGGGCGGGTACAGCCGTTGGGAGGGCGGGGTGCCCCCTTTATATAATGGTAGGGGAAACACTGAGTTCAGTTCCCGTTATTCTAAATCAGACACATTACTCGTTTTTGATTGCAGCAATGATTTTAACAGTTAAACAGTTAAATATGGTGAATTAAACTGCAGACACTGAATGCTCAGAATGAAATGTACCAATGTGCGTTCACATACCCTGCCGTACAGGTGCCGTTTACTCTCAGAATGCAGTTGTTCTGCTGGTTGATGATCACCCAGGCCTTGCATAACGTTAGCTCTGTCTTCTTTCCTTGTCTTTGGCTCGGCAGATCCTCGGTTTTTAGCACTACAAAGTTTTGAATCTGGTAATCAGGGAACATTATTTCTTGCACATGACCACACAGAACACAATTGTTGGCATCCAAACACTTGTAGGACTTTAACTTCTCTCTTGTAAAATCCCTTGGAGCTTCAATGAGATTGTATATTTGGGGCTGGATGCTTGGTCATTTCATCTTATCCAATATCCATTGGGAGGGTGCTATCGCAAATAGACTTGTAATTTTGCCTAATAACTGTGCTTATCACTGGGTGACAAGCTGTTATAATACGCTGAAAGCATTATGTAAATAATAGATATAATATGTAATCAATATAATTTATCTCTAATACACCAACAAACTCTGTACTGCATCAGATGTCGTTCCCTCGCTGTAAATGCTAGCGCTCCCGGTTTTTTTCTGCAACCTCGCTGCGCACACATCCTGAATGTTTACAAACCAGTAATTCGTCTATACCTACACACACATGTTTTATGTGCATTGTTAACTGTTTTAACTGTTCGAATAAGAAAAAATACAAATATGTATTTACCAAAAAGTAAAAAGTACTACACAATAGAACCATTAATATGCAATATACATCACATAAATATTAATTATAAATCATGTGATTATATAAAGCATGAATAAATAAATAATGGTGAAAAATGATCACATGATCAAAAATAAAAATAGTTAAAGGTGAATATACATTCATTCATTCATTTTCTTTCACAGCGTAATGAACCGCCAACTTATCAAGCATATGTCTTACACAGCGGATGTCCTTCCTGCTGCAACCCATCACTGGGAAACACCCATACACTCTCATTCACACTCATACACTACGGCCAATTTAGTTCATCAGTTCCCCTATAGCGCATGTGTTTGGACTGGAAACCGGAGCACCTGGAGGAAAGCCCACGCCAACACAGGGAGAACATGCAAACTCCACACAGAAACACCAACTGACCCAGCCGGGACTCGAACCAGCGACTTTTTTGCTGTGAGGCGATCGTGCTACCCACTGCACCACCGCACCGCCCCTTAAACGACTACATGATTAAATTAATTAAATTAATAAATGATACAAAAAAAATAGAAAGAAAATAAAACAAAAATGGCAACGCGCACACACACAGGTTTGTTTTTGTGAATTGTGAGGACATTCCATGGGCTTCCATAGTTTTTATACTGTACAAACTGTATTTCCAATCGCCCTACCTCAACCCTATCATTAGAGGTCACTGTGTGCAGTTTTACTTTCTGAAAAAACTCATTCTGTAGGATTTATAAATATTATTTGAGAAATTGGCACATCCGCAATGTCATTCACAACCTCCTGTAATAACTGTCATACCCATGAGATTATACACATTTGTGTCCACAAAAACATGCACACACACTTTCACAGATCCTTTGTTAGATTATTTCAATTGAACTAGAAAGACAAATCAACTCTTACCTTTCAGGTTTTGTGTGAATCAGCTGACAGACGGCGCTATTGAGGTTCTGGCAGAGGAACTCATCAGATATAAAATCGTGAAGGTCTTGGGGTGAGTTTACTGTTCATCTGTTTACTGTTTATCGTTGTGTTGTTGTTTCTTATAGTGGATTCATATGATTCTGTTATCTGCATTTACAGCGGAGAGAAGCTCCTTTTCAACACATTTCTAATCATAATAGTTCAATAACTAATTTCTAATAACTGATTTCTTTTCCCTTTGCCATGATGACAGTAGGCAAGACTACCTTGGATAAAAATATCACGGTATCACGGTATTGTGATTACTGCTCTAAAATATTTTCTTTTTAAATGTCTGTGTAAAAAAAAACAAAAGTTTTTTCCCCTTTGAACACAATATATTTTATTTTGAGAAACATTTATAATATTTTGGAGCAGTAAACGTGCCAGGCTAAATAATGAAAATGAATCATTGACGTCTGCCGCCTTCATCAGTTTCATTCATTCATTTTCTTGTCGGCTTTGTCCCTTGCGGGGTCCCCACAGCGGAATGAACCGCCAACTTATCCAGCACGATTTTACGCAGCGGATGCCCTTCCAGCCGCAACCCATCTCTGGGAACTTCCACACACACATTCACACTCATACACTATGGACAATTTTAGCTTACCCAATTCACCTGTACTGCATGTCTTTGGACTGTGGGGGAAACCGGAGCACCCGGAGGAAACCCACGCAAACCCAGGGAGAACATGCAAACTCCACACAGAAACGCCAACTGACCCAGCCCAGCCGAGGTTCGAACCTGCGACCCAGCGACGTTCTTGCTGTGAGGCAACAGCACTACCTACTGCGCCACTGGGTTGCCCTTCATCAGTTTCAAAAACACAGATTTATTTACAATTTAAAATGGCATCTTTGGATATCTTTACTGCTGGAGATGCTGTTGTTAAAAAAATGTAAATAAAAAAATCTTACACATACCTTAGGAACGGTATAAGAGAAAATTTTGACGGTATGAAAACCTTGACTTTTCCAAACCGCGGTATACCTTGAAAACGGTTATCGTCCCATGCCTAGATGACAGCATGTAATATTAGACTAGATATTCTTCAAGACACCAGTATTCAGCTTAAAGTGACATTTAAAGGCTTAACTAGGTTAATTAGGGTAAAGTTAGGGTAATTAGGAAAGTCATTGTATAACAGTGGTTTGTTCTGTAGACAATCCAAAACAAATATCGCTTAAGGGGGCTAATAATATTGACCTTAAAATGGGTTTATAAATTAAAAACTGCTTTTATTCTAGCCGAAATAAAGACTTTCTCCAGAAGAAAAAATATTATAGGAAATACTGTGAAAAATTCTTTACTGTTTATCTTTATGTTGTGTAGGCCTCTTTGACTTTGTTTTCTGCATTTACAGCCTTTACAAAAACCACATCACAGATGTTGGAGCCAAACAAGTAGCAAAGATCATTGAAGAATGTCCACATTTGAGGACCGTCAAGTGAGTAAACCACGAATAAAGCTTCGCAGAACAAAAGCACTGCTGATGGGGGAATATTTTTCACTAACATTCACCTAAAATGCAAAAAAAATAGAAAACAGTTTAAAGAATAGCATGATTTTGGGGGGTAAATATAAAATATTTCAATTAAATATTGTTGTACTCTGTAAAAAAGCAGGATTGCACACAATTCATTCCTGTTGTCTCAACACAAGTTGATTAAGTTAACGTAACTAAAGTGGTTTGAACATAAAACAATTATGTTGTCCAAAAAAAATCTTAAGAATTGTGTTGTTTCAGCTCGTTTTAAGTAGTTTCAACAAGCAAAACTATTTTTTTTCTTTGTTCTTTGTTTTTATTTAGACTTTTGACTCTCAAAATATTTAAATGCACTCTATAAATATCTGTTTTTTTTTAACTAAACATGGATTTTTGTTTGGTGGATGATGCACATTTGATCAAATCTTATGAATATACTCACAGGTAATGCATTGTGGTTATTTGTTTGTGTTTTACACAGGCTCGGCTGCAACAACATCACAAGTGTAGGTGGGAAATACCTCGCCGGAGCAATTCACAAGAGCAAATCTATCTTTGATATAGGGTGAGTAATAATCTTAGGGAACAATTAAACCTCATCTTAAATCATATGGGTTTTGGAAAAATATCTTATTTACAGTTTGTTATCTAGCTGTTCTTTAATGTAAACAGTCTGCAGTTTAAAATTTGTGCATGATAAAGATTTCGACTCACAAAAGAGTCAATATATTTTTAAATCTTTTTCCTGCTACTGATCCACATCAACATGATCAAAGTGGCTCATTTGCATAATCCCGCCTCTCACATTGTTCAAACACTCGAGACAGAAAGACCATACAAAACAAACTTGGCTAGCTGACCAATCAGAGCAGAGTTGGCTTCTGGAAGGGCGAGGGACTGAATTGATTTAAATGAATCGTATTAAATCAAAATGACTTAAATATTAAAATCAACCTCTGGGAAAATTCAAATGTTTTCTGATGTTAGATGCATTTAAACCTGTTGTAGGAGATGCTAGCACAATATCTTTAAGTGGCTCATTACCTGACTACTTTTCCTACGCTACAAAAAATATGCTTTTCTTACTTTTTATTGTCTTTGTCTTTTATTGTCTTTGTCTTTTATTGTCTTTGTCTTTTATTGTCTTTGTCTTTTATCTAGCCCAAATATCAAAAAATTTTAGCAAAAAATGAAGAGTTTGGTTGCAAAATGCGATAAATGGCATTTTTTGACATTTGGATTTTATTATTGGAAATCACTGTTCAGATGTACCTTAATCCAGGGGTTTTCAAACTAGGGTCCGCAAGAGAACGCTAGGGGGTCCGCGAAAAACTTGGCAGAAACAAAAAAGTATTTACAAGATATTCAAGAGTTATTTGGAGAGGAAGCGGCAAGAAAGGTAGATTGTGTGCCTTTGTCAGAAAACATAGTAAGCAGACGCATAAGTGAGATGGCTGATGATATTTCGTCACAACTTTTAGAACAGCTGCAAGCCAGTGAATACTTTTCACTGCAGTTGGATGAAAGTACTGATATAGCGAATCAAGTACAGCTAATGGTCTACATACGTTTTCTCGGTAAGGACAAATTTATTGAGGAACTTCTCTTCTGTAAACCCCTTGAAGGCAGAACCACAGGTCAGGACATATTTAATATGATCGATCAGTTCATGACAGACAATTCAATAGACTGGTCTCGGTGTATTGGAGTGTGTACCGACGGTGCTGCCGCTATGACCGGTAAGCACAGTGGCGTCATGACTCTGATAAAAAAGACCCAACGCCGTTGGCACACACTGCATGCTTCACCGTGAGGCTCTTGTGGATGAAATGAAGCCACGTTATGACAAACTATGTAGAAGCCACCAAGCTCATCTGTCCCTTTAGGAGTTTTGAATCAGTGATTGATTCAATGTGGTTTGATTGTGTTTGTAATGCAAATGCTGTTCTTCAGGTTTAACTTGTCATATTATAATGCTGTGAAAGAAGGTTCCCTTTTTACTTAATGAAAATATAGCAGCAATTTAGCAGTGCCTTAATTAGAAAAGGTACCCAGTTCAATGTAAATATTTTTGCAGTTTTCCATAAATACAAGACAGGGAAAAAACTACAGAAACAACAAATGTTACAAATGTCCAGGTTTAACTTTTCATCTACCAGTGCTTTATTTAGAAAAGCTATCTTGTTCAGGTAATGTAAATATTTCGTTTTCGTTTTTTTTTTTCAATGAAATATAAAATAATTATGAGAACAATTTTTGGCTTTGATGAGTTGCCAACTGATAAAATAAATAGCTTTAAAAACAATACGATTTTGCATGCCTGTGAAATATGAATTATAATGTCCTAACGTTATACAGAATTTTAGTGCTTTTAAACTTTAAGCAAAGGGGTCCCCTGCAAGGAATCATCATATTTGGGGGTCCCTGAGATTAAAAAGTTTGAAAACCCCTGCCTTAATCTATGTGTGAATTGCTGCCATTAATAACATTGAAGAATGTACATTTTTGGCCTACTTTAAAATGTATTTTCTCACAAAACGCGATATCCGCCAGACCAGTTTCTTTACAAAGTGCGATATAGACAGGGCCGGAGCAAACTTGACTGGAGCTCTATGCAAAAGATGATCATGCCGCCCTCAAACTGAAAGCGAAAACGAGAGACGGGGGTGTGATTGCGCATACGACAGCGAGGACCGGGGCGGTGGGGAGAATGTCGCAGACGCCGCCTATTCTGCTGCCCTAGGCGGCCGCCTGGGTCGCCTCTATGGACGTGCCGGCCCTGGTTATAGAACGTTAAGGATGATGCGCGAGCTCAGCATCCCCTGGGAAGAGAGTCACCGCTGGTGAAGTGCTCCGAGTTTGCTCATTGATTTAACAATAATATCAAACAAAAAACATATATTTTTAAAAAGAGGATTTATTAGGCTAACTAAAAAACGTTTACCATTTAATTGTTTATACTGTAGGCGAGCTGTCAGTCACGTAGGCTACATCACTGATCAGCTGCTGTCTGTCAGTCAGGGAATCAAAGCTTCAGAGTCAAGCTATAACGTCATGGATTTCGATGTAGTTTTCTTAAAAGCAGGGTTCGACAATAAGGATGGCAAATGCGATCTTAGAATCGAGAAGCAGCACGAGCAGGTGAATACCGAATGAGAGGATGATCGCTCGCGCCAAAAGCTGATGTGATGCGCGCGACTGTTTAAAACGCGTGCACGCTCCCGTTTCCTTGCATGAAGCTGTTCCTGGAAACGCAACTGGTGTGATCGGTTAATCTTACTTATTAAACAAAACATTGATTTACTAGCTTTTCTTAATGTTATTACAGTAGTAGAATATAGCCTAAGGTGGATATATTTGCAAAAAAAAAAAAGTTATGTTGTGTTGTGTTCTGGCCAAAACTAACTCAGAATCTTATTATTATTAATCAATCTTTGTATAAATTATTCCATATATTTATGATATATTGTTTTTTTTGACCAATTTAAGATGTTTGACAATGTTAAGATAAACATGTTGCATTTCAGCATGGTTTTTGACTTATTTATGAACTATTTATGGACATAAAATTAAATAAAAAATGTCCTGGATTTGAAGAATATTGTGTTCCTGGCCTTCACTGAGCTCAAGTAATAGTTTAATAAACAAAAATTATGAAGGAACTTGACTGTTGATGTCTTACATAATAATGTCAAATAACCAACATTTCTCAAAATGGATATATCTTGTTTTGCAGCAAAACTCCTCAAATATTGTCTTGACTCATTAGAAATAATGAGTTAAAATTAAATTTAAGCTTAAGTTTAATCTAGTTCTTGCTTTGAAATAAGATTATTTTACTTATCCCATGGCAGATTATTTAGCTTGTTTTAAGGAAAATCTCACTTCATTTTGACTCATTATTTCTTTATATTCATTCATTCATTCATTCATTTTCTTGTCGGGTTTGTCCCTTGCGGGGTCGCCACAGCGGAATGAACCGCCAACTTATCCAGCACGATTTTTACGCAGCGGATGCCCTTCCAGCCGCAACCCATCTCTGGGAACTTCCACACACACACATTCACACTCATACCCTAAGGACAATTTAGCTTACCCAATTCACCTGTACTGCATGTCTTTGGACTGTGGGGGAAACCGGAGCACCCGGAGGAAACCCACGCGAACGCAGGGAGAACATGCAAACTCCACACAGAAACGCCAACTGACCCAGCCCAGCCGAGGTTCGAACCTGCGACCCAGCGACGTTCTTGCTGTGAGGCAACAGCACTACCTACTGCGCCACTGCGTTGCCTATTTCTTTATATTATATTTATAAATATTATACTTATATATTTATATTATTGATATATTAAACATTTTTTAGGATAAATAAACAAAATATGATGACAGACTTACAAAGCTTAATTCCTAAAAACTCAATAATAGCATCAAATGTAAATATTGACAGAAAATGTAATTTGGCAAAGTCTGATATGAATGACTGATATGGCCATTCTAGTAGTTGCTAGTTTTAATTTCGTATTATTATTAGTAATATTCTGTTAAAATACCATATGACCTTCTCTTTAAAATGATGCAATTGATCTTTTTTAATTGCAAGCCAAATATCTGTGTGTTTTGAGAGTTGAGACTGAAAAGTGTGTAAAAACATGGTCAAATGATTTGTTTGCAGAATGTGGGGAAACTGCATTGGTGATGAAGGCGCAGAAGCCTTTGCAGAGGCTCTGAAAAACCACCCCAGTTTGACCAACCTCAGGTACACAAGAAATTATGGAAACACTTTATAATAACTGCACACTATCAATCATTTATGAAGCATTAGAAAATAGTTAATTCACCATTTGTTAAGCATTAACTCTACATTAATAAACATTAGTAAACAGTACTAAAAACAACACATACATTATATTCTATACTTTCTTTTTGGTTTAATTGACAAGTTCAACATTGTTAAAAATATATTAGATATGGATTCTGCATGAATAATCATATATATATATATATATATATATATATATATATATATATATTTGTTGTATAGGTGGGCATAGATACATTTTTTTAATCTAGATTAATTTTGAAATTAATGACACTGACACCATTTATCAAAGGTTCGGACAATCTTGAAGATGCAAGCTACTGAACAACATACTTTTGAAAATAGTTTACAGTTAAGCTGTTAGTAGGGCTGGGCGATATGGCAAAAAAACAAATCTCGATTTTTTTCATAAAGTTTGACCGATTCACGATTTCGATTTCGATTTTTTTATTTATTTTTTTATTAATTTTTTTTTACTGTGTAACTACCTTACCAGCTTACCTTGTTCATTTAAATTTAAACAAATTCTGAAACTAGTTTTTTTCATGCTCACTTGTAAAAGAAAAGCAATAGTGTGACTAAACGCAGTTATGGCACTCTCTCATATAGGGATGCTAAACATAGCTACAATAGAAGTCACAGCAGGTCATATGTTGTGCAGCTTTGGGCAAATTTTATTTGGAGAGAAAATGACCAAAATGTAACTTGAAGATTAAAAAGGATTGGAGGGGAAATAAATATTCAAATCTCTGTACATAACAGAAAAATAAACAATGATAATGCAACAATAGTTTATCTGCATTAGTGGCATGGCAGAAATATATATTTAGACAGGCCTTTTCAAAGTGAGCGGGCACTTTCACTAATAAAAAATATAGCACTTAAATTATTTCATAACAATCAATAAAATAACAGCGGTTTTATATTAAAAATTGGTAATGATATAAAATATACTACATTTTGATGGTAAAATATAACCATTTAAATGATTTCAGTATTTAAACATTAAATAACGAATGCATCAAGTTAAATATAAAAAAACGAATGAAACAACACAGCATATCAGGATATAAAGGACTATATTTAGCAGAATGCTGCTCTTTTTATCTTTGTAATTTTATAGTTTTATTTTTGTTATTTTAATTATTTTTTGTCTTCATAAATAACTACCGAGCTATAGACAAATATCTGCTTGACGTTTTAGAAAATATTTGTGCGTAGCTCCACCACCCAGTGTATATTAAAGATCACCGTGAAAAAAAAAAACCCACAGAAACCTGTTACATATCTATATACATTTAAATGTCTATCTTATATTTAACTGACTCAGATAATGGCCTTTAGCTGAAATGTTGGAAATTGCTTAATTTATTTTATAAAACATTTGTCGATACGTATTGATATTTTTTGGAGTAAAAACTGCCGACATTTAAGAATCCATATTTATTTTATTCATTCATTCATTTTACTTGTTTATTGGTGCATATATGGGTTATGGTTTAATTCATACAGTACCTTGACAGCTACTGTGCCACTCCGTAATTCAAGCAAAAGTCCAAATTAAAGAAAGATTTGACTTTCTGCTGTGACCGACATTTACAACACGCCGTAACCGTCCTTCAGGTGGTGCGCGGGTCCCCGCCTCGCAGCTCGCGCGGGAGACACAGACGGCTGCGGGACGCGAACAACAGCACGACGCGCATGGAAACATTCGCGAAGCTGGCTGGCTGACTGCGGGGCCGTTGTTGCTCTAGCGGGAAAATGTCCCGGTGTTCCCCCGGTCCGCCCTGGCGCGCTTCCGCTACCAGCTGTGGCAGCACATCAACAAAGCCGCGACGTCAACACACAGAATCAGCACAATTCAGCACGGTTGTCTTACAGTTTAGAACGGTTTGGCACGATAGTGGAAAAGCGGCTTTAATATTTTTATTAAAAAACCGCGATTCCTCGATTTTGTAAAAAATAAAATCGTCTTAAAACGTAAATTCGAATTAATCGAAAAAATCGAAAAAACCGCCCAGCGCTAGCTGTTAGTCATTAATATACGCGAGGATATCAAAATAACTGCTTCGATTTGTTAAAAGAGCCGGATTGAGTCATCTGTGTGTGATGATCTCGCTAGTTGCACTAATGTCTTTGATTCACTAAAACAAAGCAGTTCATAAGAGTCGTTTGTTCGGACTATGGTTTAATAGAAAGACGAGATTTGTTCTATTATTAATGGGTATTAGCAAGGAATAAAGAGCAGCAACGGAAATACAGGTGAACAAACCCCGGAGGGTGGTTTAAATGAACAAAGATAAGATGTAAACAAACTGATAATTAAAGGTTCGCGAAGTTTCGGTGGTGAGTTGTGCTTACTCTCAGTGTGGATGTGCTCAAGTGCAGAGTTCACGAACTATAATCTGTAGGAGCTAGTGGTTAGTGGCCCGCTGACTGCTGGCGGTTGATCACCCGAAGGGATCGCTTGGCTTCTGACTAGCTCTTCCAGGTGTCCGTCTTTGCTTTTCAGGGCGACGCTGATAGATGATTGGGACGCTCGTCACACTATATGCTATTTTTATTTCATCAAAATAGAGAGTCACTGCTGTAAATCGGTTGAGGAAACACTTTTATTTTTAGAACACTAGGACACTAGTGCTGGAGTGGCAAATAGGGTATAGATCCGCCCCTGGTAGTGTCTTCGAAGAAAATGAAAACCCCAGTAGGGCATCCTGCTGATTTGATTCAGAAGGGCACTATTTTGTCAGACGGCTCACCGGTCAGGTATACATCCGCGCTAGTATATCAGGTTGAAAGTCATCATAGCTTGCGTAGAATAGACCCAGCTCCCAACCCAACTTTGAGAATAGATTAACGGCGATATTTTTTTATCGCGCGATAAGAGTCTCGCGTTAACGCCGATGACGGCCCACCACTAATATGTTGACTTTTGGTCCATATGGATTCGTTACAACTCCTATTCAACCCAATGTGTTTCTGCTATTTATAAATATTATGTCCGCTCCCCCTTTCTTCTGTAAATAGTTTTTTGTATAAATGGTAAATAATGTAAAGGGAAACAATGCTCTGTGATTATCATGAGGAATTGTGTAATTGTTTTTCAGTCACATATATAATGTGCTTAATGATTGTATTTCCATACTTTGTTAATTATAATTTTTTTATTGCTAAATTAAGGATTGCATTATTGAAATGAAAGTAATGAAAAATAAATCTTTACAATCTTATCTGAAAATAAAGTTATTCTACAGGTTAATGTTGTTTATCTTGTTAAATTATTATATGATTGTTGTTTTATCACATTTTATGTTGAATTTTGATATTAAGCAATGTGTAGACATTTCATTTTTAGATAGAATTGCAATTAAATATTTTTATATTTAGGGAAGCTATTATGCAAAAATCACTTGTATAAAGGGTTTAAACACAGTTGTGTGTCAACGTTCACTGAATAGAAGCAGCTTCTAGTTGTAATAATCAATTGTATTTGTTATAATCAGACATGATGAATGAATCACTTTAATTGACATTCTCCCTTTGTACGTGTCATCAGAAAGGAAAAGCCCCGCCCACTAGTGACCATCTCTCCCTCATTAACATAGAACATTATTCTAGTTTTTGAATTTACCATTATGCTGAAACTCAGGCATTTGTAGCTCCGCCCTCTTTTGAAAACACCACAATCTCATTTGAATTTAAAGCGACAGTCACCAAAACGCCACAATTAGGATCAAAGCCTGAAAGGGTCAGTTTCAGAGAGTTAGAGAACATTATCAGTGTGATATTTTGAGCTGAAACTGAAACACACACACACACTCTAGACGCATTTTACATCTTGTAATATATAATAATGCATAATAGGTCCTCTTTAATGTAGAGTTAATGCTTAACAGATGATAAACTAACTAATGATTAATAGTGTGCAGTTATTATAAAGTGTTAGCAAAAGCATGTTTTTTTCTGAGAAATTCAGCTGTCAGATACAGAACAAGCATCTGAATGATTTAATTCATGTTTAGCCTCTCTGCCAATGGCATTACGTCTCACGGTGGAAGAAGTCTGGCAAAAGCATTGAAGGAAAACACGAGTCTTCACATCTTCTGGTAAATCTACATGTCATATTCTCTAATGCATGTGAAATAAACATCTTTAATAATCCATTCTTAATAAATGTGTTTGTTTTTCAGGCTGATACAGAATAAAATCTCTGATGACGCAGCATCGGATCTTGCGGAGGCCTTCAGGTCTAATTCTTCGCTGACGCATCTGATGTACGATTACAGTTATACTTCATTTTTATTCATTTTCCTTCAGCTTAGTCCCAGCGGAATGAACCGCCAACTATTCCAGCATATGTTTTACGCAGCGGATGCCCTTCCAGTTGCAACCCAGTACTGGGAAACACCCATACACACTCATTCACACTCATACACTACAGCCAATTTAGCTCATCAATTCCCCTATAGCGCATGTGTTTTGACTGTGGGGGAAACCGGAGCACCCGGAGGAAACTCACGCCAACACGGGGAGAACATGCAACATGCAATCAATACGATTCTTTAGAGTTCTTTAGGTCTTTAAGCTCCTCCCTCCTCAGTAAGCCAGCACTGCTCTGATTGGTCAGCTGGCCAAGTCTGTTTTGATTGGTCTTTTCGTATCAGAAATACAATGCCCATTTCAGAGTATTTGAATATGCAAATGAGTTACTTTTATCATGTTTATAAGATAAGTTTCAGCAAAGATTCAAAAAGATGAAGATTCGTTAAAAAAAAGCGACGAATCTTCCTTTTGATTTTTATTCCTCATGCACTATTTTGATGAATTGTGAAGACCGTTTACATTGAAACAAACAGTAAATCATGATTTGACTGTCGGAATGCTCAATGCATATTTACTGCTGATGCAAAATGTGCAAAACAAGCTTAATCATGCCTGAATGTTTTATTTTTACAGGTTAATAGACAATGAGTTCACTTTTGATGGAGCCAGACAGCTTTCTGAAGGCCTGAAAGATAACACTACACTGAAGGAGGTCAAGTAAGAGCTGACCAATAACCACATTTTATTAAAAATATTAATATTTTGCCTACAAAGACACTCAGTTAAGCCTAATTGTAAGGCACTTTATGAATGCCATGAAGGCACAATGAAGTTTCATCCCAAAAAATCATTTAAATACTTAACATTTAATTCCATTACAAATATTGAAACGTTCCTAAATGAAAATACATTTATTTTAGAAGAAAAAATATGAAGTAAAATGTGTCATAATAGGTGAATTTATGCTTTAAAAATATCTGTCAGTAGGGTTAGAAAAAAAAAGAACTTCAAGTGCAAATCCATATTATTTTTCTGACGCCACCGGCAAATATTTTGTCTTTTAAGCATAAGCTACCTTTATTTTGCGGCTTTTATAGATATTTTGAGTATCTTTAAGTTTCAGTGTCTTAGACAAGACAAAAATAGTAAATACAGTGCATCCGGAAAGTATTGATAGCGCTTCACTTTTTCCACATTGTTTATGTTACAGCCTTATTCCAAATTGGATTAAGTTCATTTATTTCCTCAACATTCTACACACAATCCCCCATAATGACAATGTGAAAAAGTTTTGAAATTGTTGCAAATTTATTACGAATAAAAGAGCTGTAAAATCACCTGTACATCAGTATTCACAGCCTTTGGCGTGAAGCTCTACATTGAGCTCAGCTACATTCTGTTTCCACTGATCATTCTGGAGATGTTTCAGCAGCTTCATTGGAGTTCACCTGTGGTCAATTTAGCTGATTGGACATGATCTGAAAGGCATACACCTGTCTATATAAGGGCCCAGGGTTGACAGTGCATGTCAAAGCACAAACCAATCATGAAGACAAAGGAATTGTCTGTAGACCTCCGAGATAGGATTGTCTCGAGGCACAAGGCTGGGGAAGGTTACAGAAACATTTCTGCTGCTCTGAAAGTTCCATTGAGCACAGCAGCCTCCATCATCCGTAAGTGGAAGATGTTTGGAACCACCAGGACTCTTCCTAGAGCTGGCCGGCCATCTAAGCTGAGTGATCGGGGGAGAAGGGCCTTAGTCAGGGAGGTGATCAATAACCCGATGATCACTCTGTCTGAGCTCCAGCGTTCTTCTGTGGAGAGAGGAGAACCTTACAGAAGGACAACCATCTGTGCAGCAATCCACCAATCAGGCCTGTATGGTAGAGTGGCCAGACTAAAGACACTCCCCGCCTGGAATCTGCCAAAAGGCATCTGAAGGACTCTCAGACCATAAGAAACAAAATCCTCTGGTCTGATGAGACTCAAATTGAACTCTTTGGAGTGAACGCCAGGCGTTACGTTTAGAGAAATCGCTCATCACCAGGCTAATAGCATCCCTACAGTGAAGCATGGTGGTGGCAGCATCATGCTGTGGGGATGTTTTTCATCAGCAGGAACTGGAAGACTAGTCAGGATAGAGGGAAAGATGAAGGCAGCAATGTACAGAGACATCCTGAATCAAAACCTGCTTCAGAGTGCTCTTGACCTCTTGGCTTCACAACAACTCTGCCAATGTCCTTGAGTGGCCCAGCCAGAGGCCAGACCTAAATCCTATTGAACATCTCTGGAGAGATCTGAAAATGGCTGTACACTGTTGCTTCCCATTCAACCTGATAGAGCTTGAGAGGTACTGCAAAGAGGAATGGGCAAAAATTCCAGGTGTGCCGAGCTTGTGGCATCATATTCAACAAGACTTGAGGCTGTAATCGCTGCCAAAGGAGCATCAACAAAGTGTTGAGCAAAGGCTGTGAATACTGATGTACAGGTGATTCTTCAGGTTTTTTATTCATAATAAATTTGCAACAATTTCAAAAACTCTTTGTTCACATTGTCATTATGGGGGATTGTGTGTAGAATGTTGAGGAAATAAATGAGTTTAATCCATTTTGAAATAAGGCTGTAACATAAACAAATGTGGGAAAAGTGAAGCGCTATCAATACTTTCCGGATGCACTGTATGTATGTGTGTGTGTGTGTGTGTGTGTGTGTGTGTGTGTGTGTGTGTGTGTCTGTCTGTCTGTCTGTTTTTTTTTCTTTTTTTTTTTTTTGCAGTGTGAGGGTTTTAGTCCTGAAAAGTAACTGAATTGCTAATTAAGGAATTTAATTGCATGACTCAATACTATTTAAAGGTGCAGTATGTAAGTTTGACACCCAGTGGTTGAACTAGGTATTGCAGTCCTGGTTCAAAACAAACACAGGCGCAGGTTGCCAGATTGATGACACCAGCAGCAGCGAGCCTGACTATCGAGCCTAAAGGCTGATTTAAGTCATGTTCTAACTAAAAGCAACAGCACACAAATATTACCCATTCTAAAGGGAGTTTTTGTACTAACCAACACCTGAAATTGATATATTAGAAACGGCTTCAATTTCCCACAGCTGAACAACAGAAAACTGACAGCTCAGGTACAGCTCATGTGCTTTATTCAGTGTTAATTGCTAATAATATTCAGTTTGAATGCCATTTTACGTGACATTTATTGTCATACTACTGAAATTAGCAGCAGATAGTTCACCTCAGAACTGGAAAATAGAATAAACCATTTGAAATTGAACTTTAGAACTGTGAAATAATGTAAAGCAGCACATATCAGTGATTCAGCATCTGCATTTAATAATGTTAAGGAGGTTTAATATGGTCATTCATTCATTCATTCATTTATTTATTTTCTTTTTGGCTTAGTCCCTTTATTAATCCAGGGTCGCCACAGTGGAATAAACTGCCAACTTATCCAGCATATGTTTTTCGCAGCGGATGCCCTTCCAGCTGCAACTCATCACTGGGAAAAGGTTTAATATGTATTCATTAGATTATAAACCATTTGGCTGGAGTGCAGTGGGTGCATATTCTGTGCTTCTGAATGGCTGTGTTTACATTTCTGTCCTGTTTTGTCTGGTGCAAACAGCCCAATTGCTGATTACTGCATATCATCGTCACGTAGCATGTTGTTAGGACACTGAGTTACAATCTAACCTGCTCACTTAATGTTTACGCTCGTAATATTTATATTATTTGCTAATCAATAACCTCCTGTGGAACATGTCTGCGTCTCATTTTGGAGTCTGCTACCGTCCACCGGTGGTGGCATTTCGGTCATGGACACATGCTTTTAGAGCCTTCCTGAATGAATGAATTACAGTTTTTCTCAGTGGCTTTGGTGCATTTCTCACAACACTATTTACATTTGCACAACAGTTAATGCATTTCTCTAAACAATTAGTCATTTGTGCACATCATAGTAGCAGTTTCTCACTCCTTTCAACAAATTGTAAATGCTTTTGGACATGCATCAATTGCTTTCATACAACTCTCTGCTGTTTGTAACATTATCATCTGCTTATGTCATGTCAGTCAAAATGAACTAAACTTGTGGATGCTGAAGAGTCACTCCATATTAAACTAATAGTCCTCATTTCATTACTGGAGTCATTACATACACAAATGTTGAACTAGTTGTCAAAATCTGTCAAGCTCGTTTTATTTAAAAAATGTAAATCTTTTTTTTTTCTGAAAATGTCTCCTAAATTGAACAATTTGATGAATGATTTACAGAGCTGTGTATGTTGTAGGTTCAGTTCCAATATGTTCTGAGTATTGTCTACAGTTGTGCACAGCTCTACCCAAAGGGAGTTGATGTTTGTTGTAAATAAGGGTGTGTTTATTCTTTGGCACAATGCTGTGAATAAATTAGAATTGTAAAGGGCAAATGCAGTAAACATGTGAAACACACATATTCAGTGTGTTGTACTCAGACACCTCACTAAATGCAGTGATGTCTAACTTTACTGTAGTTTTCAAATGGCTGTGCTAATAGTATATAGTGCTGTCTTGAGCATTTTCAGAAAGTGTCACTGAAATCTGACTTTTTTGCATTGAAAAAATGTGCAGAGTAAAGTGTCATAATGAAAACATGACAAAGCCATTTGACTATCTTGTTCATAAACAATGGTGTCAGGACTTTTCATCTTGATGACACTGACACTTTCATTGACATCAATACTTGCTTTTGAGGAATGAGCTCTCCATTTTGAGCGAGTGACACGCTTTTGCAGGTTATCCACTAGGTTTTGCAGTTTGCACTAATTGTTTTGAGAAATGCATGAACTGTTGTGCAAATGTAAATAGTGTTGAGAGAAATGCACCAAAGCCACTGAGAAAAACTGTAATGAATGAAATGCGCTGTTTTCCACCAAGGCATCTCGGGGTGCTGAAATATAATTGGCTAAACTGGCATTGGGCGGGTTAAAGAGACCAAAAAAAAAAGACAGTCGTTCCGGCACGGAAAGCACATGTTCAAAGCAGAGTATCTGACTTCAGCATTGTTTTTCAGATAAAGAATGTTCACTGAGCATGTTTCTGAATATCTGCAAACATATTATAGTGTTTTTATAAATTAGAAAAGTCAAAAACTTGAATACAGCACCTTTAAACTGAGAGCAAATCTTTGGTTCAGAAGAGTAATTTTTGACTGACAAAAAAGGTTGATGCTTGTAGTTTTGACAGTCTCCACATTTCTCTGCTGTCGACAGTATTAAAGGAAGCCACGTTTCTGAAGCAGAAGAGCTGCTTTATCAGGGCGACAGACGGCTTCGCTTCCACTGAAAAACACGTGATGGGAGAGCAGAGAAAGAAGAAGTTGCTGGAAAACCACAAACTCTGCTTCAACACATTACAGCCTTGGTTTATTACAGATGTACAACACATTGTACATGCATTATTATACACTTATCTGCCATTTTATTAGGTACACCTGTCCAACTGCTTGTTAATGCAGATTTTAATCAGCCAATCACATGGCAGAAGCTCAATGCATTTAGGCATGTAGACATGGTCAAGACAATCTGCTGCAGTTCAAAGCGAGCATCAGAATGGGGAAGAAAGGGGATTTAAGTGACTTTGAATGTGGCATGGTTGTTGGTGCCAGACAGGCTGGTCTGAGTATTTCAGAAACTGCTGATCTACTGGGATTTTCACGCACAACCATCTCTAGGGTTTACAGAGAATGGTCTGAAAAAGAGGAAATATCCAATGAGCGGCAGTTCTGTGGGCGCAAATGCCTTGTTGTTGCCAGAGGTCAGAGGAGAATGGCCAGACTGGTTCCAGCTGATAGAAAGGCATCAGTAACTCAAATAAGCACTCGTTACAACCGAGGTCTGCAGAAGAGCATCTCTGAACACACAACACGTCCAACCTTGAGGCGGATGGGCTACAGCAGCAGAAGACCACACCGGGTGCCACTCCTGTCAGCTAAGAGCAGGAAACTGAGGCTACAATTCACACAGACTCACCAAAACTGGACAAGAGAAGATTGGAGAAACGTTGCCTGGTCTGATGAGTCTCCATTTCTGCTGCCACATTCGGATGGTCGCGTCAGAATTTGGCCTCAACAACATGAAAGCATGGATCCATCCTGCCTTATATCAACAGTTCAGGCTGGTGGTGGTGTAATGGTGTGGGGGATATTTTTTTGGCACACTTTGGGTCCATTAGTACCAACTGAGCATCGTGTCAACGCCACAGCCTACCTGAGTATTGTTGCTGACCATGTCCATCCCTTTATGACCACAGTGTCTCCATCTTCTGATACAGTATCTACTTCCAGCAGGATAACGCACCATGTCATAAAGCTCAAATCATCTCAGATTGATTTCTTGAACATGACAATGAGTTCACTGTACTCAAATGGCCTCCACAGTCACCAGAGCTCAATCCAATAGAGCACCTTTGGGATGTGGTGGAGATTGGCATCATGGATGTGCAGCCGACAAATCTGCAGAACTGTGTGATGCTATCATGTCAATATGGAGCAAATCTCTGAGGAATATTTCCAGTATCTTGTTGAATCTCTGCCATGAAGGATTAAGGCAGTTCTGAAGGCAAAAGGGGGTCCAACCTGGTACTAGTAATGTGTACCTAATAAAGTGGCCGGTGAGTGTATTACAGTGATTATAATTTAGCATTTTTTATTGAAATATATCATACTATTTGCTGTAAGTTGCATTTTACTTCATTTCATTAATGGATTTGTTAGTTTTAGTTTGTTCATTTTTATTTTATTGGTTTCTTTGATGCTTTTGTTTGTTTTAGTTTAGTTTTTTATTTTGTGCATTACTATTCTTAAACAACAAACACTCGATAACGCAAAGGCAATTACAAATGATGAAGGATTAGGAGAAACTTCATGTTAAAGATCATTTATGTAGGTAAACGTGCCTAGTTTTCTTTAAACAGGCCAAGAATTGTTGTTTGTGTGTGTGTGTGTGTGTGTGTGTGTGTGTGTGTGTGTGTATATAAAGGCATCATGAGATGTTTCTCTGAACAGTCGCAGGTCAGATTTTACACCACAGACCGAGTGCTTATTAATTGTGAATAGTATGATGATTGTTGCTGATAGTGAAGTGTGTGTTGTATGTTCTGTATTTGTGTATTTACTGTGAAGAGAGCAGATTGAACACAACATGAAGAAGCTTTGATCAGTTTGAGGAGTCATTATTCATCCATTCACTCACTATTAGATGACTGAGAACAGGTGAATGAAATATTTCTAATTCAGACACACACACACACACACACACACTCAAACTTGCTCTAAGCCACACACACATGCACGCACACTAACTCACTCACACACAATCTCTGTTTCTCCAATACACACACACACACACACACACACACTCTGTCTCATACACATGCACACTCACACTAACTCACTCACACAATCACTGTCACACACACAAACTCTGTCTCTCTCATCCACACACTCTTACACAATCACACACACACACACACACACACAAACTGTCTCTCTCATACACACACTCTTACACAATCACATACACACACACTAATTCGCACACAATCACACACACACTCACTTTGTCTTATAGACATGCACACTCACACTAACTGACTCACACAATCAAGTCACACACACAAACTCTCTCATACACACACACACACTCTTACACAATCACTCGCTTTATCACAAACACACAGAATCTCTGTCTCTCATGCATGCATGATCGCTTGCTCACGTTCTCACACACACTCTTACAAAGTATCTCTCGCACAATCTCGCTCTATGTCACTCACACACATGCTTGCTCGCTGTCACACACACACAGACACACACTCTCTCTTTCTCACTTTCAAACACACACACAGTCATGGTCTAACTTACACACACACACACACAAAATCACTCTCACATACACACTCTCGCTCTGTTTACATCACTCTCACACAGAATCACTCACTCACACATACACACACTATCATACACACTCTTGTACACAAACACTCTGTCTATCTAATTCACACACACACTGTCTCTCTTACACACACACACACACAGAGAGAGAGAGAGAGAGAGAAGGACATCCAAACAGGTGTGTAAAGATCTGCGCTTTATAATTTCAGCTTTTTTAATCTCATCATTTCTGTACATCATTATTTACACATCATGTTATGTTACATGAATGTTACAGTAACACTACATCATTAAAAAACAAGATCATCCGCGTTGCCACTGTTAACACACACACACACACACACACACACACACACGGTTTATCTCTTTTTATCAGGAACAGTTCACCAGTGTAACTTGCTGTTCAGTTAGTGTGAAGGCTAAGCAGATCAACAGATCATTACCTGATGAATTAAACCACACTAATGAACACTCATGCAGAGAGCAGCTCTGTTTCGGTCCAAACATGCCAATTAGACAACCCAGGCTCATTCTGATTATGTACCCCTGTATACATTTCCGGAGAGTCACAAATACGTCCCAGGAGGTATGTTTTTTTTATTGAAGTTTTTGTTTTCATGAATCCACCAGAGGCCGCTGTGTGCGCTTTTTCAGATCTCAAATTTCTCTTGTGAGTGCCATTCACGCCTGCTGTTCTCACGTAAATCCACCAGAGGCCGCTGTGTGCGCTTTTTCAGATCTCAAATTTCTCTCGCGAGTGCCTATAGCACCTGCTGTTTTTGCAAATCCACCAGAGGCCGCTGTGTGCGCGTTTTCAGATCTCAAATTTGTCTCACGAGTGCCTATCGCACCTGCTGTTCTCCTGTAAATCCACCAGAGGCCGCTGTGTACGCGTTTTCAGATCTCAAATTTGTCTCACGAGTGCCATTTGCACCTGCTGTTCTAGCTTAAATCCACCAGAGGCCGCTGTGCATGGTTTTTCAAAACTCAAATTTCTCTCGCGAGTGTCATTCACACCTGCTGTTCTCACGTAAATCCACCTGAGGTTGCTGTGTACGCTTTCTGATCTCAAATTTCTCTCACGAGTGCCTATCGCGCCTGCTGTTCTCCTGTAAATCCACCAGAGGCCGCTGTGTGCGCTTTTTTAGATCTCAAATTTCTCTCGCGAGTGCCTATCTCACCTGCTGTTTTCGCAAATCCACCAGAGGCCGCTGTGTATGCTTTTTCAGATCTCAAATTTGTCTCACGAGTGCTATTTGCACCTGCTGTTGTAGCTTAAATCCACCAGAGGCCGCTGTGCATGGTTTTTCAAAACTCAAATTTCTCTCGCGAGTGTCATTCACGCCTGCTGTTCTCACGTAATTCCACCAGAGGCCGCTGTGTGCACTTTCTGATCTCAAATTTCTCTCACGAGTGCCTATAGCACCTGCTGTTCTCGCGTAAATCCACCAGAGGCCGCTGTGTACGCTTTTTGATTTCAAATTTCTCTCACGAGTGCCTATCGCGCCTGCTGTTCTCGCTTAAATCCACCAGAGGCCGCTGTGTGCGCTTTTTTAGATCTCAAATTTGTCTCACGAGTGCCTATCTCACCTGCTGTTTTTGCAAATCCACCAGAGGCCGCTGTGTACGCTTTTTCAGATCTCAAATTTGTCTCACGAGTGCCATTTGCACCTGCTGTTCTAGCTTAAATCCACCAGAGGCCGCTGTGCATGGTTTTTCAAAACTCAAATGTCTCTCGCGAGTGTCATTCACGCCTGCTGTTCTCAAGTAAATCCACCAGAGGCCGCTGTGTACGCTTTTTGATTTCAAATTTCTCTCACGAGTGCCATTCATGGCTGCTGTTCCCACTTAAATCCACCAGAGGTCGCTGTTGTATGCTTTTTCAGATCTCAAATTTCTCTTGTGAGTGCCATTCACATCTGCTGTTCTTACGTAAATCCACCAGAGGCCGCTGTGTATGCTAATTGTCTCAAATTTCTCTCACAAGTGCCTAGCGTGCCTGCCGTTCCCACGTAAATCCACCAGAGGTCGCTGTGTATGCTATTTGGTCTCAAATTTCTCTCACAAGTGCCTTTCGCACCTGCTGTTCTTGCTTAAATCCACCAGAGGCCGCTGTGTATGCTATTTGATCTCAAATTTCTCTCGCGAGTGCCTATCGCGCCTGCTGTTTTCACGTAAATCCACCAGAGGCCGCTGTAAATGCTTTTTGATCTCAAATTTCTATTGCGAGTGTTATTCACGCCTGCTGTTCTCACTTATGCACGTATAAATAGGTGGATGGAAACAGAGCTATTGACCGCAGGCTCAGATCTGCTAGAAACACACAAGCAGAGGAATATGAGAGATCATCCCCAGGACATGTGATTTTTTTATTATTATTATTATTATGTCTTCTGAATTCTCAGATGGTGGTGATCCTGTAAGGCTTTTTAAATAGTGGCGTTTCCTAAATCATGAACAGCAGCAGCAGCAGCAGATTAAAGCTCTTATGGCATGGCTGATATCCTGGATAATGTTGACGATTACATTGAAGCATATTCAAAGCTAAATACACTTTGAAATGTAATATGCAAAAGAGCAGTGCATTTAATTATTTCTTTTTGCATTCATGACACTGTTCAAGTCAGAATTATTAGCCCTCTTGTATATTTATATCCCCAATTTCTGTTTAACGGAGAGATTTTTTTCAACACGTTTCTACACAATAGTTTTAATAACTCATTTCTAATAACAATAAGCACATAATATTAGACTAGATATTCTTCAAGACACTAGTATTCAGCTTAAAGTGACATTTAAAGGCTTAACTAGGGTAATTAGGGTAAAGTTAGGGTAATTAGGCAAGTCATTGTATAACAGTGGTTTGTTCTGTAGACAATCCAAAACTAATATTGCTTAAGGGGGCTAATAATATTGACCTTAAAACAATTAAAAACTGGCTTTATTCTAGCTGAAATAAAACAAATAAGACTTTCTCCAGAAGAAAAAATATTAGAGGAAATACTGTGAAAAATTCCTGAATCTGTTCAACATCATTTGGGAAATATTTTGCACCAAATAAGTTTGCACACTTTGAAGATTGCTAGTTTAAATACAGACATGCATTGCTATTTTACATATCGCACATTACATTTTAACATGAATTTTGCTCCTCATATAAAGCTTCCATAGGGTAATACCTTCTCTGATTAAATATTAAATATGATTTTATCAATCAGTGTGTTTGTCTGTTCATTCTGCAGTGTAGAAATATAAATACACAGTGTATTAAAGGGTTGCACTGATTTTTATCAGATGAGTGAACCTCCCTGGGTGCCGGTCAGAGCACACATATTATTAAAGGATGAGGAGTCAGGTGGTCAGATTGATGCACTGGATTGTATTAGCAGAATATATGCCACAAATGTACAGGCAGTAGAGAAATTAGTCTGAAACACAGAAAATATAATAGAGATAATAAATAACAAAATGTAGTTGTGTATATGCACTTGTACAACAGTTTTCCCAATTATAAGTACACACAGGCTGGCCGAAGTATACTAAATCTTCAGTCCATATACTCAAAGGGAAATAAGACTTCACATTATACACATTTAGACTACAAGCGATCGTCTGACGTAATGGACAGGATCTCCATATATGGAATAGAGCACGTCACATCAAAGGGTATCCTTTAAACAGTCCCAGTGGCTTTAAATAATGAAACCACATCACAGAGCATCATTAAGAATCAAAAAAGGAGATCTGCATTGCAATAATGGAGAAATAATCACATTCTGAACCGTGTATATAGGTTAAACAATCTCAAACAATGGCTACTGGCCTCGTGTGTGTGACAGGGCTATAAATAACTCAGTCGCGATCTTTCGCGATCTCACTTAACACAATTAACACCTAATTAGCACAAACAGGCTTACTTGTAGGTCAATAACTAACACCTCCAATAAACATCTGCAGCAAACGACTAATATCGACAGGATTAGGTGTCCTTGATCAGCTCCAACAGACAGTGAGTGAGCAGCAGACAGCAGTGAATCGACTCTTAGGACAGTAATGGCGGATGCCGTTGCTGTGATGCCAGAATAAAAGTCTCCTCTCCAACAAGCCTTTGCAACAGCCGCCCCCAAAGATGAGAAGCATCTTTGTGGTCAGAATGGTGACTATTTGGGTGAGTTAGGTGCTCCAGGATCACATGAGGGTAAGGGTGGCAGAACGACCAGTCGGGCTACTGGCCGGGTATATACATAATCTTTGATCTGTACATCAGCTGATCTGATGTGGCCATCAGGGCTCAGGTGGGTTCGCACAACTTTACCAACAGGCCACAAACCTCGTGGCAGCTGAGGGTCAACAATCATGACACAAGTTTGGTCCTTTAGATCAGGAGGTGAGGCTCGCCATTTCTGCCTCGTCTGCAGACTAGGAAGATAGTCCCGAATGTATCTGGCCCAGAACTGATCAGCCAGGATTTGGGAATGTCTCCATCTTCGGCGACTCAACATTTCTGATTCTGGGTAGATCACTTGAGGTAAAGATCCATCTGGACGCCCCATGAGCAGACTGCTGGGGGTGACCGGGTCAACATCGGCCACATCTGATGAGGCATAGCCTAAAGGTTTGGCGTTAAGGATGGCCTCAACTTCCAATAGAACTGTCATCAGGACCTCCTCGGGAACAGACTGGGCACCCAAAACTGTGTACAGTGCTGATTTCACAGACTTCACCTCCCTTTCCCAGACTCCGCCAAAGTGAGGGGCTGCAGGTGGATTGAAGTGAAAATGGATCTTTTGGCGGGCCAGCTGTTTCTGTAACTCAGGAACTAAGGAGGTAAAGGCTTCTCGCAACTCCCGCTCACCTCCACGGAAGTTGGTTCCCTGGTCTGACCATAACTCCGCTGGGCTACCTCTCCTTGCGATAAATCTCCTAGGTGCCATCAGGAAGGAGTCACTGCTCAAGCTTGAGAGCAAGTCCAGGTGGACAGCTCTGGAGGTCAGACACTTAAAAAGAATCCCCCAGGGCTTCTCTGTACGCCTCCCAAACTTAATTAAAAAAGGGCCAAAGCAATCCATGCCACATGAATGGAAGGCAGGCTTATAGAGCTGAAGACGGGCAGGGGGTAGATCAGACATACGAGGCACTGAAGGCTGAGCTCTCCATCGGCAACAGTCTGGACAGGTACGTTGCAACTGTCTAACAGCTTCACGGCCTCGCATGATCCAATAGGTTCTTCTTATCTCAGCAAACAGTCGCTCTGAGCCAGGATGATGTAGCTGGCCATCATGATGCTGGATGATCAGGCGAGTAACTGGATGCTTAGGGTCTAGGACAACAGGATGGAGAATAGTATCTGCAAGGTCGGCAACCCTCCTCAGGCGACCTCCCACTCTGATCAAGCCACTAGACGGATCCATCTCTGGGGCCAGGGCTACTAAACGACTGCTAGGTTTAACAGACTTCCCTGATCCTAATAGGCGGTAATCTTCGGGGAAGGATTCCTGTTGGATGCATTTGAGAATGTGGACTTCTGCTTTCATATAATCGGCAGCAACTGGCACAGCTTTAGGATCTAGGTCACTATTAAGTTCTCTGACTGTGACATCCAACAGTTCCAGCCAGGTAGGTGAATCCCATTTCTTGGGGTGACTGTTAGAAGTCACCATGTTAAGGACTCCAGAGAAGGTAGACTTCCGTAACTCCGCTATATCTGCATGAGGCGCAGTGGTAGGAAAGACGGGCCATTCCTGAGAGTCATGGAGAAGGAAAGAAGGTCCCTGTGACCAGCGGTTTGGAGTTGTAAGGTAGGAAAGTGATCTCCCTTTCGTAAGGTCATCAGCAGGGGTTTTCTGCAGAACCAACATAACGCCAGGAGCACTGGTCGGTAAGCTCTTGGATCTCAGCGATCCTGTTACCCACGAAAACTTTGTACTGGCATGATTCAGATCTTAACCACTGTAGGACCGTCGTAGAATCAGTCCACAACACTGTAGACTGAATGGGCAAAGTCATCTCACTCTGTAACAATTTGCCAGTTGGGCTGCAACCAAGCTCCCACAGAGTTCCAGTCTGGGAATGGAATGTACTCTCCTAGGGCTAACACGGGAACGAGCTATAAGGAATGAAAGGTAGATTTGACCAGCTGAGTCAACAGTACGCAAGTAAGCTACTGCTCCATAGGCTTGTTCCGATGCATCTGAGAAGATGTGAATCTCACGGGTGATTCCCTCCATCCCAGGAACGAGAGGAACATAAGGACGAGGAAAGGAAACCCCAGAGAGATGACTGAGTTCCATTTCCCACTCACTCCAGGCCTGAAGGAGGTCAGGCGGTAGGTTGGGATCATCCCACTCTCGCTGTCTGTTCCACAGGTGTTTAACGATTATCTTGGCACGTGTTGTGTATGGAAGGAGCCATCCAAGTGGGTCGTATTGGGAAGCAAGGACCCTATAGATGTTCCGTAGCGTAGGTGTCTGATAGGCGACAGGTCTATGCTTGTAGGACAAGGTATCGAATTGCCAATTCCAACTCAGACCTAGTGTTGATTCAGGGACATCAGATCTTTCCTGTGTCAGCCACAACTCCATACTGGTTGCCCTAGCCTCAGATGGTAGATGACTCAACACCGCAGGGTCATTACTGGCCCACTGTCGAATCTCGAAGCCAGCCCCAGAGAGGATAATTCGCAAACGATCAATTAAGCTCCGAGCTGCTTCAGCCGTAGGTAAGCTCTGAAGACAATTGTCCACGTAAAAACACCTCTCCACTGAGAAACGAATTTCCTCATCTGTCAAGGGGTGCTGACGTGTATGGCGCTGAAGTGCATAGGTTGCACAACAGGGACTGGAGGTAGTCCCAAAGGGTAAGACTAACCACTCCAACGTTTGTGGTGCCTCACTGGTCTGGAGGTCTCGCCATAGGAAACGGAGCAGGGTACAATCTTCAGGCAAAAGGCGAACCTGATGGAACATTGCCTTAATATCTCCGCTCACAGCCACGGGATGCTCTCTGAAGCGTAAGAGGACTCCTAATAAGGAGGCTCCTAGAGTAGGTCCGGGTAAGAGATACTGGTTAAGGCTCTGACCACGGTATTGGTGGGAACAATTGAAAACAAGACGAGACTTCCCGTTGTGACAAACGAGGTGATGTGGGATGTACCAACACTCATCGGTCTCAGCAATAGGATCAGGTACAACTCGGACGGCTCCAGTCTCAAGCAGTTTACGTATCTCTGCTCTGTAGGTTTCAGCTTTCTCAGGATCTTTCAGTAGATGTCGCTCCACACTCCGAAGGGAAGGCAAGACTGACTCCTTTGGAGCTTTAAGCACAGGCATGCTTTTATGACGCAAAAGAGGGGTGGCTAGACGATGAACTCCTGCTACCTCCATGGTAAGGGTTTTCTGGTCAAGCAACTGAAGGGCTTGCTGGTCCTGCTTGGAACGAGTCACATCTCTTGAGTCATGGTAAGGCACTGTATCTAATTGCCACAATCTCTGTACGTGATGAAGGAGCTCATCTTGAGCAGGAACCAGAGAGGTAAGCAAGCACTGCTGAGGGGTAGAGCGATAACCCATAGAAGGTACAGGACCCTGTAGTGACCATCCTAGGCGCGTACGAACAGCAACTGGTGCTCCTGGGCCGCCCCATCGAATTGGCTCGGTGGGAGTGATAAGGTGAGGTTGGTCTGAGCCAACAAGCAGCAAGGGCTGGACATCATTAAGGGTACGTAGTGGAAGGCCTCTCAGGTGGCGATACTTTCGCTTTAATTGCTCCACCGGATGAGACTGGCGGGACAGGTTAAGTCGATTAGCAGTAAAGGCGTTGCTGATTGGATAACTAATCCGTGGTCGACAGAAGGGAGAAACCTGAAAGGATAGGTTACAACCATGAATGACCTGGACGTCATCCCGGACTGTCCGTAGCGGAAGGTCTTCAGGAATACCCTGAATGCCCAATGCTTCAACTGCTCCCGAAAGCAAAATTGTCCGTTCTGAGCCATCATCTAGGAGGGCAAAGGTATCCAAGGTACGATCTTCATAGTGCAGATGCACTGGGACAACTTTCAGCATCACACGGCCTCTAACAGAAGGTTTATCCAGGAAGAATCGGTCTGAGGAAGAACTTGTGAAACAACTTTTCTCCAGTGTAGCAGAACCCTCGGTGGCTGATGGATTGACGTTCACATTGTGAAGAGGGAGAAGATGCAGACCACGGCAAAGACTGCAGGGCTTTTTCAGATCACATTTGGCAGCATGGTGAGATCTGGCACAACGCCAACAGCGATTGTTACTCCGAATCCAGGTTTTAACTTGATCAGGAGTGAGCTGAGCGAATGATGCGCACTGACTCAGGTAATGTTCAGACCCATCGCAGAAAGCACAGTATCGTTTAGTTCTAACAGGTTTGGCTGACTGAACAGAGCCTTTCTGAGGCAAGGGAAAGTCCACAGAGGAAGGGATCAAGGATACAGGTGGAGCTGAGGATGCTTCAACTCCATGTAGTATGGTAACAGATCTCTTGCCATGATCAGACTTAACATGTAACCCTTTGAAGTTCAACTCAGTATCATAGCTATGACACCTGGACTCAGAATGAAGCCAATTAGAGAAGTCAACCAGGTTTGGGGTGGCTCCAGTTCGTCGAAACATTTGACGGCGAAAGTCTGCTCTCTGCTCTGGAGGAAGCTTACTTAAAAGGCGTGCAACGTGGGACCCGCATCTCAACTCCAATTCCCCATCGTGTCCTAATGTTCGCAACAAGCCCACTAGGGACTGGACTTGAAGAGCGAATCTTTGGAAGGCCGGAATATCACCACGTTTAACATCAGGACTGTCAAGGACATTAGCAATCCTCCTCAAAGCTAACTGATGTGGCTGGCCATATTTCTCATTAAGAGCTGACATGGTATCCGTGAAGGGGGTAAGGGAATTTAGATTAGCATCAGCAATCATTTTAGCTTCCTCAAGTTTAAGGTGATCGACTAATATCTGATACTTGAATAACTCTGTGCCATCTGGGGGAAGCAGGTTCTCTAGGGCTATCCGGAGGCGTGCAAACTCACTGGGGTCAGGCCGAGTGAACTTAGGGATGGTAGGAGGGGGACCGCGATACACAGACTCAGAAGGACGCACTGCAGGTTGCCCACTACCTCCAACTAAAGGTTGGAAAACTGGAGGGCTGTGATAGGCAGGAACTGAATGTTGGTAGGTAGGGAAGGGCATGGCACTAGGCCCAAGCAACTCTCGTAGCTCCTGAGGTGTGGGTGGTGGAGGTAGGGCGTTAGCTTCAGGGACAATAGGGATACGAGAGTGTAGGCGAGCGGGAGGTAACATCACGGGGTGATACGAAGAGGCTTGAGAGAACTTGAGGTCTTCCAGCTGTCTGGCTAAGGCTGCATCAGACTCAGGCCAAGGGGGCAGAGGAGGATCAATGAGAGGACCACCATCACCAAATACAGGTGTAGATACGCAGGGCCTCACTTGAGGACTGGATAACTGGGACACAGAGGAATGTACTGGTGATTGAGGTTCGCCTCGGGCTTGACTAAGGTCTGCTCTAAGGGACTGAGCTGTTAGAACTAGTTCTTGAACCTCTGCACGAACTGCCCTCAACTCCCTCAGCTCCGCTTGGAGGGCTGAACGCTCATGTCGCAGGTGCTGCAGCTCTCTTAGTTGGGCAGAGGGGACTTCCTCAGTCATTGAAGGCTGTAAAGGAACTGACTGAGTGAACATAGGAGGTAGAGTAGGCCGATAAATGGAGGGCTGGATCTGTGAGCCATCAGGATAGACACGGTCATCATAAGGGGGAATAATACGTGGCTGAAAAGACAAGTTATGGGCTGTAACAGGCGTATTCATTCTGCGGATAACCTCATGATCTGACATAGGTCGGCCTCTGGGAAGCTGAACATCATATTGTTCAAAGTAGGCTGGAGGGCGAGTTTGACGCTTTGGGCGAGATCCAGCTCCTATATCCTCATCTAAGTCCATATTATCAGAAAGGCACACTCGATCCGGCTCGAAGGACCACAATGTATTAAAGGGTTGCACTGATTTTTATCAGATGAGTGAACCTCCCTGGGTGCCGGTCAGAGCACACATATTATTAAAGGATGAGGAGTCAGGTGGTCAGATTGATGCACTGGATTGTATTAGCAGAATATATGCCACAAATGTACAGGCAGTAGAGAAATTAGTCTGAAACACAGAAAATATAATAGAGATAATAAATAACAAAATGTAGTTGTGTATATGCACTTGTACAACAGTTTTCCCAATTATAAGTACACACAGGCTGGCCGAAGTATACTAAATCTTCAGTCCATATACTCAAAGGGAAATAAGACTTCACATTATACACATTTAGACTACAAGCGATCGTCTGACGTAATGGACAGGATCTCCATATATGGAATAGAGCACGTCACATCAAAGGGTATCCTTTAAACAGTCCCAGTGGCTTTAAATAATGAAACCACATCACAGAGCATCATTAAGAATCAAAAAAGGAGATCTGCATTGCAATAATGGAGAAATAATCACATTCTGAACCGTGTATATAGGTTAAACAATCTCAAACAATGGCTACTGGCCTCGTGTGTGTGACAGGGCTATAAATAACTCAGTCGCGATCTTTCGCGATCTCACTTAACACATAATTAACACCTAATTAGCACAAACAGGCTTACTTGTAGGTCAATAACTAACACCTCCAATAAACATCTGCAGCAAACGACTAATATCGACAGGATTAGGTGTCCTTGATCAGCTCCAACAGACAGTGAGTGAGCAGCAGACAGCAGTGAATCGACTCTTAGGACAGTAATGGCGGATGCCGTTGCTGTGATGCCAGAATAAAAGTCTCCTCTCCAACAAGCCTTTGCAACACACAGACTTGAGAAGCAAAATTACTAGTGGTGGGCAATGATTAATAATATTTGCATTTATAAAAGTTTTGTTTTTATTAATTATGTATTTATATATATACACTTCTTGCATTTTGTCTTCAAAATATTAACTTTTTTTTGACTCTCTCCACCTCCTGAATCACACATTCAGCTTTAATTATCATGCAATAGTTTATATATATATATATATATATATATATATATATATATATATATATATATATATATATATATATATATATATATATAATTTTTTATATTTTATATCATGCAATACGATGTCTAATTTTCAGTGTTTACTCTATTAAGATAAATAAATATTTGCATGAAACGACTATTTTTTTGTATTGTTTGTAATTTCACTAATTCAAAATACATTTTGTGTCTGTGGGCAGCATGGTGGTGTAGTGGGCAGCACAGCAAGAAGGTTGCTGGTTTGGGTTTTGGCTGGGTCAGTTGTCATTTCTGTGTGGAGTTTGCATGTTCTCCCTGTTGGTGTGGGTTTCCTCCGGGGGCTCCGGTTTCCCCCACAGTCCAAACACATGTGCTATGCACTGAGCCACTATGTCACCACCACAAATATTAATGTAAACATTTTAGTTTAGTATATATGTGGTTTTTATGTGTGTGTGTGTGTGGGTGTGTGTTTATACATGCATAATAAAATATACACAGCACACTCATAAGTCAATAAAAAAACTTTTATTTTGGTTGTGATTAACCTTAATTAATTGTTGCCCAGCAGTAAAACAATATATAAAATATATGTGTGAACCTTTTTGTTTTTAATACGATGTGTGTGTGTTATTATATTATTTATTATATTTATTACACACACACACACACACACACACACACACACACACACACACACACACACATATATATATATATATATATATATATATATATATATATATACACACACACACACAGTTGAAGTCAGAATTATTCGCCCCCCTCTGATTTTATTTTCTTTTTAAATATGTCCCAAATGATGTTTAACAGAGCAAGGAAATCTTCACAGTATGTTTGATAAAATTTTTTCTTCTGGAGAAAGTCTTATTTGTTTTATTTCGGCTAGAAAATAAGCAGTTATTAATTTATTAAAAAACATTTTAAGGTCAATATTATTAGCCCCTTTAAGCTATATTTTTTTTTTCGATATTCTACAGAACAAACCATCATTATACAATAACTTGCCTAATTACCCTAACCTGCCTAGTTAACCTAATTAACCTAGTTAAGCCTTTAAATGTCACTTTAAGCTGTTAGGAGTGTCTTGAAGAATATCTAGTCAAATATTATTTTGATTTATATTAGAAATGAGTTATTAAAACTATTATGTTTAGAAATGTGCTGAAAAAACTCTTCTCTCCGTTAAACAGAAATTGGGGAAAAAAATAAACGGGGGGGATAATAAATCTGACTTCAACTATGTATATACAGTACATATACACACACACAGGGCTTGACATTAAAGGTGCAGTATGTAAGTTTGACAACCAGTGGTTGAACTAGGTATTGCACTCTTGGATCAAAACAAAATTGAGCGCAGGTTGCCAGATTGAGGACAGGAGTGAGTGATTTAAACAGTGTCCTAAATAAAAGCAACAGCATGCAAAAGAAGGAATATTCTCCATATTAAAAGCAGTTTTTGTTCTAACCAATACCTGAAGTTTATATTTTAGAAACGGCTTCTGTTTCTCACAGCTAAACAACAGAAAACTGACAATGATCAGCTCAGGTACAGCTCATGTGCTTTATTCAGTGTTAAATGCTAATAATGCGAGTCTGAATGCCATTTTACATGACATTTATTACCACACTACTGAAAGCAGCAGCAGATAGTTCACCACAGACCTGGAAAATAGAATAAACTGCTTGAAACTGAACTTCAGAACTGAGACTCAGTGCAAACCAACACATATCAGTGATTCAGCATCCACATTTAATCATGTTAAAGAGGTTTAATATGTATTCATTAGATTATAAACCTTACCATTTTTTGAGTGAGTGCACTATTCTGTGCTTCTGAATGGCTGTATTTACATTTCTGTCGTGTTTCGTCTGGTGCAAACAGCTCAATTGCTCATCACTGCGTATCTCATCACAAAGCATGTTGTTAGGACACGCGGTTACAATGTAACTCACCTAATGTTTACATCGTAATATTTATATTATTTGCTAATTAATCACCTCATGTTCTCATCTGTCTCATTTCCGAATCTGCTACTGTCCACCAGAAGTCGCATTTTGGCCACGGACGCATGCTTTCAGAGCCATCCTGACTGAATGAATGTTTTTTCAGCCAAGGCAAGGTGCTGAAATAAAATTGGCTAAACTGGCATTGGGCAGGTTAAAATGACCAAAACAAAGACAGCCGTTCTGGCACGGAAAACACATGTTCAAAGCAGAATATCTGACTTCAGCATTGTTTTTCAGATAAACAAGAATGTTTACTTGGCATGTTTCTGAAATATCTGCACACATATTATGGTGTTTTTATGCTTTAGAAGAGTCAAAAACTGACATACAGCACCTTTAACACTCGCCCACCCCGCCAAATGCAGATTTCAGCTGAGGTGGGTTAGACAGACACTCTCACTAGCCACTTTGGCTGGTTGGAAATAATGTTTAAATTGTAGTTTTCTTAAAAGCAAAGTTTGTGAATAAGGATGGCCCAATATTTGTGCAAGTGTGATCTTAGAATCGAGAAGCAGCACGACTGACAAAAATAACTGTGTTCGTGCGAGCAAAAGAAAGCAGGTGAATATGAGAGGATGATCACTCACGCTAACAGCTGATTACTCGTTTCCTTGCGTGAAGTAACCGTGGCTAGAAACGCAACTTATGTGATCGGTTCTCTTTCAAATAGACTAGACAAAAAGTTATGCTCATGCACCCACAGTCTTGCTGCTTTTAAGAGCTCCAGATTTGTCTTCTTGTAAGCAGCACCAGTTGCTTTCGCTTTGACCATCCTTTGAACGGATTAATCGTTGGCCTAATGTTAAGCGTGTGTGCGTGATCATCCTTTCATTATCGCACACCGTATGTTTTTCTCTTACTTACAGTTATTTTTGTTAATATGGTTTAATTATCATTTTTTTACAATAACAGTGCTTTAACAGGAGATTAACTCCCCATTATTGTGTAGTTAACTGGTGATCTGAGACCATTAGCCAGGACAGATTACTTCCCTGCTGAAAAAAACAGCATATGCTGGTAAGGTATGTTTTGATGCTGGCATGCTGGTCTTGCTGGTTTCAATGCTGGTTTTGCTGGTCTCGATGCTGGTCTTGCTGGTTTCAGTGCTGGTCTCAATGCTAGTCTTGCTGGCATGAGTGCTGGTCCTGACCAGCATTGAGACCAGCAGGACCAGCATTGAGACCAGCAAGACTAGCATTAAAACCAGCAAAACCAGCATTGAAACCAGCAAGACCAGCATACCAGCATCAAAACATACCTTACCAGCATATGCTGGTTTTTTCAGCAGGGTGTGCATACTTTTTTTTTTTATACATGACAATAATAATTTTTTAAATGTCAATTGTTTTTTTTTTTTTTGTTAATTAAAAAGAGCATGTATTCAGCTATATTTTGCTTGTTTTGCATTTAAAATTTGTGGCTAAGAAGTAATTATTTATTTATGTTTGGTGTGGTCAGAGATAAATTTGGTAAATCCTTAATTTTGAGATCTGAAAAGTCCTGTGAAATAAAAACTAATTGCAATGCGACACTATAAAACCATGACCCGTTTGCTCATTCTCATTGAGCAAGCTCATACACGACACAAAAAAAGTTAAACGAATAAGGAGGCATGCGGACATAACACAAAATCTAAATCAAGTCATTTTAGCATGCCAAAGTCATATTTATGCATATAAAATATATTTTCCCAACAACAATAGTGTGGCTAGTGAAAATGCTGAGTGGCTAGTAATGTTCAAAAACTACTAGCCACAGTGGCTGGTAATCAGAAAAGTTAATGTCAAGCCCTGTATGTGTATATATATATATATATATATATATATATATATATATATATATATATATATATATATATATATATATATATATATATATATATATATATTTATTTATTATTTTTTCTGAGGTCATTCAATTAATATATTTGTTTTGAGCATGAACTTGCTTGATTTTAATACATTTTTAATGTAATTTTGCTGCTCCAGTGTTTATAGCTAAACCCATTTGTGCTTAAACGTTTCTAAATGGTTTAATACACACAGTCATGTTAAAAAATGGGCATCTAGAAAAATACAATTAGGAAAAAAACCTATAAACAGCTGCTGCTGGGCTTAAATGGGTTCATTTCTGAATGCTTGGAGACAAAAACACTGAATATGATCATTTTTTTGCAGTATTATCATGTTGCCAGATGAAACTCAGATAATCTGAACACATAATAAGGCTTGACTGAGACTGTGTGAAGATATGGAACTCAATAAAATCCCTTGCAGAATCTCAGATTCATTCAGAAAAGTAGTTAGCAGCGAGTCTGAAGCATCACATGAGCAGAGTAGCAGATCAAAGATGAGCTAGAAATGATACTAATCATGATCTCTGATTCAGATCAAACTATATAGCGAAAAACAAGCCAATAAATCCCAGAAGTAAAGCTCGTTCCAGCAGCGACACTAATTATTCAGCTCACAGTTCATGACAATATATCAAAATTATTAATCATTTCTATGACAATGAAGCACACTTCCTGTCAGTGCTGCGATGCATCTTTATAACACTTTATCCACTTTTATTCTTCTCCATAATGATTAATATAAGTGGAATACATTTGTTTTACATTTCAATCAGCATTAATTAAGAGCAGTAGAAAAATACTTTCATCGTCTAAAAATACTGTTTGATTGTCATGAAATCTCAGTCCTTTTCCCTGAAATGTGACCTGTGCATTCACTTTGTGAGATTCATGCATTTCTCACGTGACTTTTAAAGCATTTACTGTATAACAGAGAAGCTGAATCTCACAAAGCCAGTCAAGACACATCATCATTATATTTATGTGCTGTTTTTTTGCAGTACATTTGAGAAGCCTTGAACATTTTTCATGACAATTATCATCCTCTGTGGGCAAACACACACACAAATTAATAGAGCACTTGTAAATTCTCTGAATTCAGTTTCTAGATTTACTATTTATAGTTATATATTTGTAATGCAATGTGTATTTATATAGCGTATGTATCGTGTATGGCCATACACCCAAAGTGCTTCACTGTTGTCTGAGATCAATACCTTTAACTACGTTTAGCTAGATGAAGCGATCTGCTCCTGGGAGGGGGTAGAAATCAGGGGCCGTGCATTTTACTTCCAGAAGGTCGTTGAAATTGGGGGGCACGTAATTAGAGCTGTAAAGCTTAATTTTTTGATTTTAGGTGAAAAATCGAATCTGTTTAAGACGTCCAGTAGATTAATGGGTACCGAAAAAGTCCACAAAAAGGGGGGTGGTGGGGTGACCACCAGAATGGGGAAGTCCCAGAGTAAAGTGAGAAAATATGATACATATTCCGGTGTTTTGGAATATGGAAAAAGTGTCTTTACTACGCTGTTTTCATATTATGTTTATCTATTTTATTTATACTTGTCTCTTTTATTCTTGTTTATGTAAAGCACTTTGAGTTGCCACTGTGTATGAAATGTGCTATAGCAATACACTTGCCTTGCCTTCACAATCATGAGGGGGGTCATGCAGCTCCACTTGGATGATGCAAGGGCAGCCACAGGACAACGGCGCCAGTGCTTCACCACACACCAGCTATTGGTGGAGTGGAGAGACCGTCATACAGCCAATTCAATGGATGGGGATAATTGGGAGGCAGTGATGGCTAAGGTGGAAGAAATTTGGTTACACCCCTGCTCTTTACCAGAAGTGCCATGGGATTTTTAATGAGCACAGAGAGCTAGGACCTCGGTTTAAAATCTCATCTAAAAGACGGTGCTCACTGATAGTGACCCCTTCACTATACTGGGGCATTAGGACTCACACAGACAGGTTGAGCGCCCCCTGCTGGCCTCACTAACACCACTTCCAACAGCAACCTAGTTTTCCCATGTGGTCTCCCATCCAGATACTGACCAGGCTCAGTCCTGCTTAGCTTCAGTGAGTAACCGGTGTTTGGCTGCAGGGTGATGTGGCTGTGTCTTAATAAAATACTATTTAGTTTAATCTCTAAACTGCTAATGACATTTCTGATGAATTTTATATAAAAAATATATATTTGTTGCTGCACACAGTAACAAAAATCAATAACATGTTTTCAGATGTTTATATTAATTTTTAGACAAAACACAGAGCCAGTGTTTTAACTATTATAATTTAAAGATTATTATTGAACTAAAATATTATTATAAATATTATGATTCAAGAAAAATTGGTTGATTTTTATTAATTATTCATTATTTTTATTGTTATTCTGACTAATTTGTCTTTTTAAAAACCAAACCAACAACTACAAAAACATCTCTAAAAACTATTTAAATAATATCCTGATACAATTAATAACATTTAAATCAAACAACACATACCTAATAAATTCAGAGAAATTGGGAATTTTCCATTGGTTCCTTTGTTTTTTCCATATACAGTCAAGCTCCGCTGTATATACTGTGTATATAATGTCATTTCCATGAATCATGTTTTTTGCAATTGTATTTCAATACAAAACAAAATTACATCTAAGAATTACAAAAAAAAAAAAAAAAAAAAAAAAAAAAAATTGAGCTGCCGTGTGATATTCTGCAATAACAGCACTCGTACAGCCTCTTCACTCTTCTGTATTACTCCCATAGAGTGACAGCAGATCAATAACAGTTTGACAAATATTGCAGCTGTTGGACAACATCATGAACCTTTGAGGCTTTTTAGGCAAGAATGTAGTTGTTTAGATTGCAACTATGCAGTTTATTTATAAGGATAGTGCCTATTTCAAATCTTTATAACTTCTGAGATTCAGCACATCGGCGGCCATGACCCTGTCATACTGAGCAGAGCAAAGACAATTGACGCTCTGCCACAAGATGGCGACAGAGCATAATAAGCCCTTAGAGGAGAAAAACTCAGCATAATTTCAAACTACAGCTGATCAAATCATTATAAAACAGGTAAGTGACATTTTAAGTCGATCTCTCGCTTTTGTATGTTGTAGTGCTGTATTTATACCACAGTAAACTGCTACTGTTTGCTTTTGCTTTACTGGGGTTAATTATTGTGATCTCCCGATTGCAACAGAGAAATACTGGGAAATCTCTGTAGACTGATGGCATTTCATGCCGTTCAGCCTTATAATCTTAAAATGTGAGCAAAATCAGCTGTTTTGTCATCACTTTAGACATTACGCTAGAGAATCATTCAAACACTAGCTCTACAGTGACGTTAGTGAATGAGCAACAGTTTCTGCTGTTCTGACGTCAGCTGCAGATGTGTATGAATGGCGGAAGAAAGTAGTTCCTCATACAAAAGGATTTTTAGACTCTGTGTTTGATTTTCTTTGTTATAAGCATGATTATGTCGTCAACTGTTGTATAAACACAATATCACATGAGTAGCAGTGCAATACGGCTGTATATAGTCACTGGTGGGACACTAAGGGCGTACTCACACTATGCTATCCGAACTGTGCCCAGGCCCGTTTCCCGGATCGTTTGAGAAGTGTGAGTGCCCTGAACCGGGCTCAAGCACGGTTCATTTGGCCGGCCCTGGCCCGGTTGGGAGAGGTGGGCCTGAGCGTGGTTCGCTTGGGCTCAGGCGCGGTAGCTTGCAGTATGAGTGCAAGCGTGCCTGAGCCCGAAACTGAACGAGAGACGTGACTTTTAAGGGACTGTATCATATGGATTAATTAATCATTCGTACTGTTCAATGAACGCAAACTGTCGTAGATTATTAAAGACGCAAACCCCTCACTGCACGACAGCTGCGCCTTCAGGAAACCTCCTAATTCCTGCAGCACGAGGACTTTATGAGCGTCAAAAGTGGCTGATCTGTTCGGCGAAATATTTGACTGTGTGTCGCCGCATATCAAACGACTTAAACGATATAACTAAAGAAATCTCCACTGTGCTGAGCGAGAGCGCTTCTCTTCCTAAATTTAACAGCGCGTCATCGATGACGTAAGCGTGCCCAGGCCCGAATGTAATGTGAGTGTGGGCCGTTGGGGGAGACGGAAGGGGGGACAAGCGTGCTTTGGCCCGGTTCAACGCAACTGTACATAGTAGTGATGCACGGATGGTGGTTAAATCCACGGGCGCTGCGGATAATCCGCGGGTCGGGCTATAAAAAAATTCATTATGATTTATTGCGGGTGGGTCGCGGGTGGATGTAGCGGGTCACAGCAGTTGACCAGCAAAAAAGCAGAGTGGACTTCGCAGAATGTGAAGATGAGATGGCCAAAATAATGGATGAAGTGCAAGAGTACAGTGCAAACTTCAGTTAGAGGAGTCTGAGGAAAATCTGCTATCGTTCTGGGAGAAACAAGATCGCTTATTTACACGACTGCAGCGCCTAGCAAGGAGAAGCGTGTGCATTCCTGCAACAAGCGGTGCGCGCGAACGCTCATTTGGTGCAGCCAGCCGTGTTTTGGAGGCGACGCGGAATCGCCCGAATCCACGCCTGAATCTGCTGTTAATAACGAACGATCCACGGTGACCTATGTTGCAGGAGAGGGGAAATAGTATGGCCGCTTTAGGACTGCTTTTACGGGAGTTGTAGTCCATAGCGAGGGGCATTGTGGGTAGTGTAGTTCGACACGCATGCTGTGTGATGTGAGCTCTCGCTGTGTGCTGTGCGTGCGGTGAATTAGAGGGAGAAAGTTTTATCCGGTTTTGTTTTATGTTTACTTCAGTAATTCCACCCGGGAGCTGTTTTGCACTGTGAACCTGAAAACACTGAAATAAGTAAAAGAAGGGCATGCATTGAGTACTTTTGTCCGTCTCATCATTTGCTCGAGCATGAATTAATGAGCTGTTACTCTGCCGCTGGACATTGCGGAGAAAGTAAGACTTATCATCATGATTAAAACAAAGAATTAGAATTATTAAAGTGTCGATCGGGTGCGGATATATATATATATCAGATAAAAAATAATATGTGCGGGCGGGTGGCGGCTGAATGATTAAAATGAAGGAGCGGATTCGGGTGACATTTCAGCTGATCCGCGCATCTCTAGTACATAGTGTGAGTACGGCCTAAGGCACTCGGCCTGTGGCCTCGTGACAACACACGCTTCCCACCAGTGCCGATATACAGCCATATCGCACTGCTACTTGTGTGATACTGCTCATACAGTATATAGAGAGAGTTATTTTTTTATGTTTGTATATATACATATCTATATATATATCTATATATATATATATATATATATATATATATATATGTATGCAGTTTTTGCTTTTGCATATGCACGCACACACAATAGCGCACACACGCACTCTAATGATATCCTCATGGTATTTGTTGTACTGCCTTTAATTAATGTTGATGTGAATAAAAATAACTGCATTGCATTATATTTCCCAGAAAAAACACTTTATTCTCTTTATGCAAAATATCCTTTAGCACTTTTTTCTTCTTCTTCTGATTCTGACCTGGACGAGATGTTCTGAATTAAGGCCCAGATTTGTCTTGACATGAAGGAAAAAATCTGAAATGTTGACTTGCATAAAAGCTGCAGAGATGAAGATCCAGCTATTGCTACCAGACTGGAGATCTACACTGTAAAAAGCCATTAGTTAACTTTACTCAACAAAAAGAGTGTAAACTTGTTGCTTTAAAATTATTACGTACACAAACTATGTGTATAATTATAAACCTTTAAAGTCAATGGGTTAACTAATTTTTTTTTTAAAGTAGACTCAACGTGCTGCTTTTAATGCAACGGCTTTACTCGCTCCTGTAAAGTAAAGTAACTAATGGCTTTTTCCAGTGTGCGGGGCAAACACAGGCCGTGGCTCGGAGCCGTCCTGAATCAGGAAACACATCCTTCATATCCAGATGTTTCCATCCAGCCCTTCTGCTGTCCCAAACGCAGCTTTTTCTGCCCGCCGCATCTGAAAATTAAGGCACTGAGAGACACGGTCCCATTTAACAGAACAATCAACCCGTCGTCCAATCAGCAACGAGATGGGAGTCAGCTGACCCCGAGTCCGGCCAATCAGAGAGCAGAAAGCAGCCAGTGAGATGACTGCCAGTTTCCCTGAATGAGTTTTGGCACACTAGGGTTAATATGGCGACTAGGAAGGGCCGAGTTCTCTGATCGGGACGTCCCGCTCGGTCACAGTGTCTATGAGGAGGAAGAGGATTCACATTACTGTCTTTATAGCAGGACAGGAGGCGTCTCACCACCGGGAGAGGCTGCAGACACAAAACAACACACACATATTGACATCACAATCTACACTGTTTATTATTCTTAAAGGCCACTTGAAATCTAAATTACAAAGATTATTTTGAACACTGAGAAAATCCTAATTTACAAGGTTTATTTTACTAGTGCACATTATTGTTCTCAAAGACTGCTTGACATCTAAATATGCAAGGTTTATTTTGCGCACATTGTTATTCTTAAGGTGAATAATTAATCCACTGAAAAACATGTGTTTGCTTTGGTAATCTTCAATCAAAGTCTGACCATTTGCTTCTGCATTTGAAGTGGCGGTCCTGTTGACGTCAACCTGAGGGTTTTCATAGCAACTGCATTTTAATACCCACCAAGTGTGCCACACGCCTCCTTTTGAGAGAAGGTCCCGACTCTTAGATCGCCCCCTGGGGGCTGGCTGCAGTACAAGTCATAAAGCCTGCGTCCTCTGTGTAAATGAAGGAGACTTGAGACCAAATAAAAAATTAATTACACTTGCAATAAAATGTCCTGAAAGATGGTTCTGGTCAGTTAAGGCACTGGTTATCAGCTGATATAGCTGCAGATCTTCATTTTAGTAAACAGTATGTTTTGAGCAGTAATTTAATGCTGGGCGTGTCATCGTGATTGACAGCTGTGATTGACAGTTTCTCAAAGCAGACGTCGATTTCTGTGTTATTTTGCCATCATTAAATGAGTTGTTCAGCAGTGAACTATAGTTTCTGACCTACAGGATCTGGTGGAACACTGTTTATTCAGTAAGGTCAGGGCTTTATCAGGCTTTATTATTAGTTTGCTGATACACACCTAGCCGTGAAGGGGAAAATACAGGTGATCGCTATCTAGCAGTAATTCTCTTTATGGGTCTGAAATAATAATTAGGAAGACAAAACTCATGTTAGCCGATCTCCACATTGATCTCCTGTAACGTTATTTGAACTTGATTTACAGGACATCTCTGACATTTTGAGTTTCGGCATGTTATTGAGTTCATCTACTGAATTTGCTGTTATAAAATATTCATGTTCTAGAAACCGAATCTTAAATAACAAATAGAGCAGTAAATGATAGATATTATTTAAATACACTATTTATCGGTGCCTTTTTATTTGAAAACTCCTAATAAACATTAAAATAAATGTAAATTCCTCTTTGCCAGATATAATGAAGGCATCGAATAAACCAAATGGAAACAGAGACAAAAAATGATAAACGATATACAAGCGATGCTGCAGCAGCTGATAGACATCAGTTGAGTATTAATACTGCGAAGTTTATTGTACAAATTGATAAGGATTGTTATATAGTGCAGGGTCGGGATGTGTAAATATCCTGTTGATATTTAGAAATCGTGCAGTATTTATCTTTTAAACGCATGATTTTTCCTGCATGGTAAATCATTATCTATGGTGTGTATATTTTGGGTCCTGTTGATTGCTCATTAAACATAAAAACCTTTCTATAAATGTATGTGTTGTTTATATGTTATTTCTACCCCTGTGAAGATAACAAATACCAACAACCCTGTTATAAGAGAAGAGTCTAACTCAGGCTAGAGTGTATGAAAGATTGTTTATTTCTGCAGTCCAGCATGTATTGCTTTTATTAAACTATTAAAAACAGCTGATATCACACAGTTTTAATAAATCGTTTATTATTACATGTTTTTAAATGTAAGTGCTTATATTTACATTAGCGAGCCTTTATTATAGTGCAGATACGGGCGGTCAAATGAGAAGTTCGAGGGGCGTGGTTGATTTGACGTACAAGCGTTTGATTGGAAGCTTGATTCCGTGGCTCCGCCTCTGGCTCCAATAGGTAGTCCCTTCTGCGCATGCCCAGGCTCCAATTTCAGCAGTGTTTTGTGACAGTTTGTGCCCGTCATAAGGCGTTTTGCCTCCAAAGCGTTCAATGGGAAAAGGCGCTGTCTCGTCGTCCATATTTGTTACAGTCATTGATACCCACTCTTACCATTAGTTTGCGCTTTAGGGAATGAAAGTAAGCCCCACCTCCCACTCAATATTCCGTTTCAGTTGGAAGTGCATCAACGTACTGAAATGTAAGTCTCTGGAACTTCTGATTCATGTGGATTTTAAAGCTAATTAATAATCCATGCAAGTCAATGCCAGTGGCTAATCCCCAGGAGCTATTGACCACCTCTGTACAAACTGCTCTCTGGTCTAGGAAAGGCTTTCCTCTCCACACCAGCCATCTCAGTCCCCAGTGGAGGGCATTGTAAATGTGCAAAGACCTCAGCTTATACCAGAAAACAGAGATATGCTGGTACTTCTTTCCAAAAATATATCAAATCTCAGCACAGTCACAGTTTTAGTTTGCTTATATTAAAGAGTCTTCTTTAGTTTGTATTATTCACTTTTTATTTGGAATTCATTTTAAAAGTGCAATTTAGTTATTGCAGAAAATATTTTATTTGTAAAAAAAAAAAGTGCAGCCATTTGAGAGGAAATTAAAAGGCTCTTCACCTTAATATTGTCTCAAATCATTTTGTTAAAAAATCGTGAATCGTATTGCATCGTGAGTCAGGTGAATCGTTACATCCCTAAGAACTACAAACGAAAGGGTAAAAAGTGTAAGTAAACTACAAACATGGCGGATGTGCGATACCAACAGTAGAGAGACTTAGGCCCCGTTTAAACTAATACGCTTTAGTTTTAAAACGCATAAGTTTTGCTATGGTTACGCCATCAGTTCACTGTGTTTTCGAGCGCCAAAAATGGAGCGTTTTGGAAACGTTGAAAAGTCCATTTTCATTTTAAAAATGCTGCTGCGTCGTCTTAGTGTGCATGGGGGAAAATGGAGACATCTAAAAACAGAGTCATGGCTGCAGATGTTCGCCAGTCTGCGTTTCCCAAAACCATCGTTAGCCAACTAGGGTCGCAAGTTCCGCCGTTACAAACATAGTTCGTGATATGCCGTTTACCAAATCCATCGTTTAAAGAAATATTCGCAAACTGCGTTGCAAACTTGTGCACTTGCAACTACAACTATGGCTGTGTTCTATTCCCACTTATCCCCCCTATGCCCTATTCATTTAGAAGATTCTAAAATTTAAACTTGGAATGATTAAAAATAAAAAAGCATTAAGGTCATCTCTCTTAGGTGTAATTTGCTTTCAAGGTATTATTACAGTCCAGTTTTAGCGATCTTCATGTTTACAATTGTACTCCCTTCGCAGTGCACTTTGAAAACATTGATATCATTTTGAACACAGCCTCAAGATGAAAGCTATAGGTGACCTATTATTTAAAAGCGGAATTTATGTTACGTCTCCAAAGCTTGTAAAAACAACAACAACAAAAAACAGCATACGTTAATGCTTTTATTTTATAGTAGGTTATTTATTAAGTATCTGTACTGTGTATGACATGGGCTGTTGGTTAGCACATTTCTGCAGTGGTTTGCATGTGTCAAAGTGTAAAAGTAGACTTTTAAATATAAATAAATAAATAAACAAACAATATTCTACTAAATAATAATAATAATAATAATAATAATAATAATTAATATTATTAAAGTATGATTTTCTTCATTTCCTAATAAATAATAAATATTAAATTTAATTTCTTAATAAACAGACTCATTATTTATTTATTTATTTATTTACATGATTTATATATGAGATTAGAATACCTGTATATGTAAGTGATTTTATGTTTTAGAATAGAATATGTAATGTTCTCAATAATATTAGTAAAGCAAACACAGGCACTATATGTGCCATTTATTTTAATTAATATGGAAAGCGAGTGCATGTTTTTACCAAAACTAATATTAGATTTTATTTAAAATGCATGTGTGTGTAAAACAATATAATTTGCAGAAAGAAATGACGGGGTTTTTCTGTAAAGAAGTTGTTCCTCCACCCCGTTTAGAGCATCATTATGGGCATTTTACCTTAAAACTAACATGGTTCAAGCGATGGATCTGCGACAGGGAAACTACGGGTTTTAGGAAACACTCGTCACTACATCGTTCTTTCCCCAACCAATGCATCATACTATGATAGTTCAGCCGCGAGTTACGTCATTGTTTGGGAAACGCACCCCTGATTGGGGCTTGTTCCTCAATATTAAGTAGCCTACACAAAGTTCAGTCCTGCATCCTCTCCTTGTAAGTTCAGACTTCGCAAGTTTGATATGGAAAACAAACTCTAGAGAACACGTCAGGTAAATCTTCAAAGGCAACAGTGTACTGTACAACCTCATTCACAGCATCCTGACTACGCCGTTTCACTCTCTTAACAATAAAATGAAGACATGATATAAGGAACTGCCTGTTTTCATTTTGATATTAACTTAACAAACACCAAAAATGTTGAGGCGTCGTGTAGCTGCATATGATCGTCATCTTCATTGTGTGCGTATTTATAACAAAATGGAGCCTATAACATCACTGCCTCCTTTCATTCTCATTGAAAATATGAAACATGCTTTCTATTTTGCTGAATATCAGTGTTAATAATCAATAATGGCTATTATAAAAGTATAACGTACAATAAGTTTATACATTATAGGAAATAAAGGCAAGCAATCAGTCAAATGTGCAGAATCAGTGTATGAGGTTATATAAATGAATATATTAACTTATCTCTGCGCTTAGCCAAAACACGTTACCTGAGAACAAGTAATAGATTCAAAAGACCAAAATTCAAAGGAATTTGTAGTCAGATATAGACAACAAGATGAATTAAATACCACGTTTAACAACTATAGTGAGATCAGATCCAGCGGTGGATCCTTGATGACCAGTCCGATGTGCACAGCTCTTATATGGGTAGATATGCGGCAGTGCATGCCAGAGTGTGTGTGTGTACGTGGTCACGTGATGTGCGTTTTCATCGGTGTGGTGTAGACACAGAGTTGTTCAGAAACACTGGATGAAACTCCAGTGTGGACGTGGATTGTTTACATTCTAAAACGCTGTATTAAAGCTAAAATGTATTAGTGTAAACGGGGTCTCAGGGAAAGATGTTTGAATGACTATTAATGATCATCTAGCCAACTGGAAAATATCTTCCACGTTTATTATTATTCCACATATTATTATACATTTTCCATGTTATATTTATTCTGCAGCAACACTGTGAACTTCTATAAAGACGTGTTTGGACTTCTGAATGGAGAATTATGCAAACACTGAAAAGATCTCTCTGCATGAAAGACCTGTGAAAGTCAGATTAACCTGCTGCTGAATCTCCAATAAGGTTGGTAATTAAATATGAAAGAAATGTGGATGATGTGTCGAGGTGATTGACAGGGGACGTAACTAAGCAACAGAATGATCAGTTAAGGAGGAAGTAGGATGTCCCAAAGCTGGCAAACTCTTGTTGCACACTCAAAAGTATATCATTTTCCATCACAAATAAAGTACTTTTAGGGCGTAGTGTAAGTACAGTATGTGAATTGAGACGTAGCAATTCTCTCTTGCTTGAAGCAGCTCTCGTTTGTTCGCATCTCGTTATGTTGTGGCATGGATGTAAACAAGGATGTAAGAAATGCTGTTTGGCACCGCTAACAATTTAGCTACAAACTCATATGTATCAGTCAAACCGCTGTAAACACCCACAATCCTCAGCAGCGCTGCAGTGTGTCTCCATGCGGACGCTTTCCCTGCGTTCTACATCTCAGATAATGAACTCACAAAAGACATGAGAACATTTTATATTACTGGCACATGCTTATAACCCAATATATGTGAAAAACACTTGTCAGGAGTTATTGTAGAGAGCAGGCGGGAGCTGTGTGCTCTTCATTTTTCTGTCTGATTCAGCTAACGCTGCTCTGTCTGGACTGTTTATACAGCACAAAAGCGCATGCTAGTAGGAGCGTGACGTGGAGCCGATCCGCCAATCACAGCACATTATGTTAGCTGACCAATCAGAGCCTCTTGAGGGTGGGCCTTTCAGAGGAACTAGGAAATATGACAGTGGGGTTGCGTCCGAAACTGCATACTTCCATACTATCTAGTACGCTAAAATCAGTATGTGAGCCGAGTAGTATGTCTGAATTCATAGAATTGGAAAATCAGTATGCGAGAAGTACCCGGATGACTTACTACTTCCGGCGAGATTCTGAAGTGCACATCCCATGCACGCTGTGCTATCCCATGATGCTCCGCGAGAGAATTCATGAATGTGAGTGAATCGATGCAACTGATGCAGGTAGGTCACGTGACCATGACAAAATGGCGGATGTAGTATGTCCGAATTCCATTCATACTATATAGAACAGTGGTGGGCAAACTTTTTAGACCTGAGGGCCACATCAAGTTTTGCAAACCAAGTGAAGGGTCACATGTCAAATCCTTCAAAAAATTACTTTTATTTCTAGTGGCAGATCCTTCAAAAAATGACTTTTATTTCTAGTGGCAGATCCTTCAAAAAATGACTTTTATTTCTAGTGGCAGTACGCATGGAGCATGTAATATCAGACAGAAACGTGTCACATTAACACACATTTTTTAAATAGTTATTATTGAGTCATATTTACAATGCAAATTAATTTGCACTGCTATTTATATTTACTTATCAATCATCATCAAACAATAAAATAATCCCTTATAAAATAATAATAATAATATAATTTTTACAGTGGAGAATAGAAAAGATATTGTCTGATAGAAAAAATCTCATATTAACACACGACATTCAGAGTCAACTTTTCTTTTTTTTGCCTGATTCATTGTTAGTCATTAATGGTCGAGTGCATTTTAAAGGGTCACGAAACACCAAAACACATGTTTTGAGCTGTTCACAGTCATATATGTGTCCCACGCTGCTATAAACACTATCAGGACACATATATTGCACTAAAAAGTGAAAATTGGTTGTTTTTGTGTTATTTTGAGCAAATTGGTTCTTCCGGTTTGAAACTAATTTTTGAAGCTGCGTCACGGCCATGAGATACTGAGGTGTAAATCCAGCCTGGAGAGTGGCTGTCTGTCCTTTCGAGAACATTGTGACGTATTTGATGGTGCGGCATTAATTCATGAGAAAGACGTGCTTCAAACCAATCAGCGCGCTCTATTGTGTATGACGTGAAACTTCATTAATATGCATGATAGCTCCGGAGACTGTTTACCTGTTACAGTGTTCAGACGGCAGAGAGACGCCACGTTGTGTTGCCAAAACAAGTGAAAGAACAAGAATTTGGAGACACGGGTCGTCTGTGTTGCAACAAAGGTTTTGTTTTCATTTTCCCTCTATGAGAGAGCTGCTGGACTCACGTGTGGATTACAGTGCACGCGACACGGGACAGAAATGTGTTTGTAAGGAACATTTTTACCCGAGAGCTTTTCGCATCTGGAAATGATGAAATCCGGATTTGCCGCTCGTCTCCTTTTAATAAAAAGACACAGCTCCAGTTTGATTGTCTGTCTACAGATTTGGTAAGTGTGTGCAGTGCAATGCCCTTTGTTTAACACAGATTGCAAAGTTAGTTCGTGGTCAGCAGAGCTCTTTCAGTGTTTAAAGACATACCATAGTCAAAATGATTGAGTTACTAAGTTTACAGTATGTTAATATCACTGCAATATTACAGTACAATATTATAGACTGAAAGATCCGCTGTAAATGCTGCTCTCCGAGTGTAAACATGTAAACACAAACTATTCCCGTCGTGCAGGATTTTCGCCGCATTTTGTGACAGGATAGTCTATACATACACGGCTTTCTGACGCTACCTACCGAGTACATAAGTTACAGAGAAATGCGGAGGATTTTTTTTCTCCCATTCGCCGTGCGGTATCAAACATACTGTCTGTATGTATGTTTTGCCTGTGAAATCAGCACGTGCCCAAATGGAAACTCCCTTCATTGCAAGTCCTTCCCACTTTCCCGACACTTCCACACTCCCAGAGCTGGACACGTCCACTTTACTGACTTTTTTCAAACTAGAGGTGTGAAAACACCCTGCTGTGACAGGGGGGTTTCGTGGCCCTTTTATATCCGAGAGTGTGTTCTAACTTTACTGGTTGCACTAAATGTACCGCGTGTAATATTGCCATCAAATGGCGTTCATTTATATTGCATCATTATTTTACTAATTCTGAAACTAAACCGTTACTCAGAAGCAGCATTTTAAAAACTTCCTCGCGGGCCGGATGAAAGAGTTTAGCGGGCCGCATATGGCCCACGGGCCGTAGTTTGCCCACCTCTGGTATAGAACGTACTTTTCTAATGGCCGAGTAGTACATTTAAATTCAAATGCAGTACCTACTGAGTAGTAGGCGGTTTCGGACGCAACCTGGTTTTCGGTTGTTTTTAGATTGGATATGGATGCGGCCGGAAGTTAACGAGATTTATTTATATTATTTATGAAATTTCCAATTTATTGTATTTTATTAATGTCTACCCCCACCCCAATTCTAAACCCAACCTTCACAGGACTGTAAAAACAGTAGTTGCACCAAGTATTATTTATGCTATCTATTATATTTTTTAACGCCTACCCCCACCCCAACAGTTACAGCACTGTAAATTATTAATTATTGTTATACAGTGTCATACAAAAATGCTGCTATATTAATGTGCATATCGCACTTCCGGCCGGCCGCAAATCTGATCTAGACTTTACCGTGGTTTTGATGTTATCTGAGTAACTGTATATAATCAAAGTAAGATATATGAACAAATAAGGTGATTTTCTACAAGTGAAGCATGAGCACACACTGCTCTGCATCTTAGAAACACAACCAAGCCCTAAAAACACACTCTGGACTAGCCCTTAAAAAACTCATGAATTAATTCTAGTTGTTTCAATATGTAATTTAGTTGTCCTCATGTCCGTATCTCTAACAGAGGCAAAACTGTTAATAAACCCGTATGATGCACAGACCACCGCAGCACAACAATAGCTGTATTGTTTTTATCCGAAGAACAATTTATAGTCTTGCAGTTTTGATGATCTAATAAAAATGTGTAGGATTATCAGATATTTTTATCATTCTTAGACTACAGTATAATGTGTGTTAATGAAAGACAGAGATTGAGGACATTTAGGAAAATGTGTGTGTGTGTGTGTGTGTGTGTGTGAGAGAGAGAGAGTCACCTGTGCAAAAAGGTGAGAGAGGCGCTTTTAATCTGCAGGATGTTCAGGACACGATCGGTTTACTTCAAACCACTCGTCAATACAGCTGCAGAAAGAGCAGAGAAGATGTCAGAGAACACACACACTTAGACAAACACACACAGACACACGAGCGTGAGGATCTTTACCCTTTGTGATAAATGCAGAGGCAGGGCAGGCGTGCGATGGTGTCTCCCTGCAGCAGCTCCTCCAGACATATTGCACATTCTCCAGCATCCTTCGACAGCACGTCCTCTGAGAAACAGTGAAGAACAGCACACATCAGCGCGTCTCTAAAATGTTAACAGTCACATATATCTAGGGTTGCACAATACATAGCTTCAGCATCGATATTGCAACGTGTGAATCTGCAATAGTCACATCGCTGGATCTGCAATGTCAAATAAATGACCCATAAAACACAGTTCATAACACTATAATCTAACAGTGCGGATGCTGTTATATTTAGATGTGTTTTAAAGGCCTCTGACTTTACAATTTCAAGCTAATTTAAACCATTTGGACACACGTTTGCAGCTTTAACAACTATTAATTGTGTTTATTTATACAATAAAGTCTATGCAGTGTCACTTTGCATTTGATTATTGCATTTTAGTGTACCTCAACACTGTTAGACTCCAGCGAAAACCATCTATTTCATTGTTATCTGTGTTCTGTTGTTTTCATCTGCACTTTGATTCATTTTATTATGTTTATTTTCTGTAATTTTCTATATCTTATGCAAATGCACTTGCCTACAATCATCCAATCATTGTTAAGTCAAATTAATATTAATTCATTTGATGTTACAAATCGAATGAATAGTCATCTTGTGAAATTATGCTCATACTGTATCTCAATATTTATTGCAAATAAATGTGGTTTTCAATATCATGCAGCTCTCTATATATTTATTCACACATGCATTTATAAAATTACAGCTTTAAAATTAGCTTACGGGGGTATCTGATACTGTTTAAACTGACATTTCTGTGCAAATAACTCAAAAAATTGAAAACACTTTTAATCAAAGGCAACTATTTAAAAACATGTTTTAAACCAAAGCAGTTTTATAAGTGAGCAGAAGGGGGCGCTGAAGATCTGCATTTCCTTCAGCTTCTATCACTAATTCCTGCTGCTCACATATACTGTAGTACTACACAAATACCCTATTCTATTCTATTCTATTCTATTCTATTCTATTCTATTCTATTCTATTCTATAGAGTTCAGTATCAAACATGATTTTAAATTAGAACATAAATTGTTTTAATTATTTCATATATTGTTTTGACACAATCTTCATTGTAAAAAGCGCAATAGAAACAAAGAGGAATTGAATTGAATTAATTGGATGGAAGATGACTGATAAATAGGAGTGACATCAATCATCAAAGGCTAGCACAAACTTGTTTTCTATAACATGCACCCATTAATTATTTATGTTTATAATAATAGCAGACACAAAAGACGTGAGGTTTGTTTTTTAATGAAAATAAAGGAGGCAAAAACAAAATTCAGTTCAATAAAATTAGATGACAGCAGTCAGTGTGAACAGACACCTGCAGCCTTTCACACGCGTCATCTGAGCATTTTACACAAACACATCCCAAACCCCTCCCTAAAATCACATTACAACCTGTCAACAGCCCAACCCCACAAAAAAACCACATAACAACCTGCCAACAGCCCACTACACCCTAACAACCTGTCAACAGCCCACTACACCCTCACAACTACATAGCAACCTGTAAACTCCCCACAACACCCTAACAACCACATAACAGCTTGTCAACATCCCAACCCCCCAAAAAACACATAACAACCTGTCAACAGCCCACAACACCCTAACAACTACATAGCAACCTGTTAACTCCCCACAACACCCTAACAACCACTTAACAACCTGTCAACAGCCCACATCACCTCAAAAACAACGTAAAAACCATCAAATGACTACAACACCCTAACAAACATGTTGCAACCTGTCAACAGCCCAGAACACACTACCAAACACATAGCAACCAGTCAATCCCCAACAACACCCTAACAACCACATAGCAACCAGTCAACCTCCAACAACACCCTAAAAACTACATAACAAATTGTTAACTCCCCCAATACTATACAACCTGTCAACATCCCTCAATACCCTAACAACCATGTAACAACCTGTCAACATCCCTCAACACCTCAACAACCAGTAAACATTCCACAACACCTTAACAACCACAAAACAAACAGTCAATCACCAACAACACCCTAACAACCACATAACAACCTGTCAACAGCCCACGACACCCTAACAACCCCGCAGCAACCTGTAAACTCCCCACAACACCCCAAAAACCACATAACAACCTGCCAACAGCCTATTACACCCTAACAACTACATAGCAACATGTAAACTCCCCACAACACCCTAACAACCTGTCAACATCCCAACCCTTCTAAAAACCACATAACAGCTAGTCAACATCCAGACCCCCCTAAAAACCACAAAACAACCTGTCAACAGCCCACTACACCCTAACAACCACGTAGCAAAAATAATCAGAACAATCCTAGATTTTTATTTAGCACCATTGCTAAACTAACTAATAATCGATCATCTTTAGAACAAAATGTCCCACCGCAAATCAGTAGTGACGACTTCATGAATTTTTTCAGTGATAAAATAGAAGGCTTTAGACAGAAAATAGAAAATGTTAAACTTTCTGCACCACCTCATACTCCAGATCCAGTAAACATTAAACTGAATCAAAATAACCTACAAAGCTTCAAAATCATAGAACAGGAAGAGCTAGATAAAGTTATAAATAGCTCTAAATCAGCTACATGTATGTTTGACCCAATTCCAACAAAATTACTGAAAGAATTGCTACCTGTTATAGGAGAACCTCTCCTTAATGTTATCAACTCTTCTTTATCTTTAGGCCATGTTCCAAATCCTTACAAGCTGGCTGTTATTAAACCTATTATTAAGAAACCACAACTGGACCCGAGCAACTTGGCTAACTATAGGCCTATTTCAAATCTTCCGTTTATCTCTAAAATACTAGAAAAAGTTGTTTCTACCCAATTATGCTCCTTTCTGCAGACAAACAATATTTTTGAAGTGTTTCAGTCAGGTTTCAGGCCTCATCACAGTACAGAAACTGCATTAGTAAAAATAACCCACTATTTACTCTTAGCTGCTGACCAAGGGTGCGTCTCACTTTTAGTTTTACTCGATCTTAGCGCCGCATTTGACACCATTGACCACAATATTCTCATTGACCGCTTAAATTCTACAGGTGTCCAAGGTCAGGCCCTTCAATGGTTTAGGTCATACTTAGCTGATCGTTACCAGTTTGTGAATATTAATGGACAGCTTTCACAAGTCAGGCCAGTAAAGTACGGGGTCCCTCAAGGATCAGTTTTAGGCCCTTTGCTGTTTACAATATACATGCTTCCCCTGGGAGACATTATTAGAAAACACGGGATCAGCTTTCACTGCTATGCAGACGATACTCAATTATACATTTCAACTAAACCTGATGAGATGTCTGAACTGTCTAAGCTAACTGAGTGTATCAAAGATGTCAAAGACTGGATGACAAACAATTTTCTTCTCTTAAACTCAGACAAAACAGAATTATTACTTATCGGGCCTAAATCCTGTACACAGCAGTTCTCACAACTCGACCTGCAATTAGAGGGATACAAAGTTAGCGTTAGCTCTACTATAAAAGACCTGGGTGTCATATTAGACAGCAGTTTAACTTTCAAAAATCATATATCCCATGTCACAAAAACTGCTTTCTTCCATCTGAGAAATATCGCTAAATTGCGAAGTATGCTATCTATATCAGATGCAGAAAAGCTAGTTCATGCTTTCATGACTTCTAGGTTGGACTACTGTAATGCTCTGTTTGCTGGCTGCCCAGCATCCTCTATTAACAAACTTCAGCTAGTGCAAAATGCAGCCGCCAGAGTTCTTACCAGATCTAGAAAATATGATCATATCACCCCAATTTTATCCTCCTTACACTGGCTGCCTGTTAAGTTTCATATTGAATTTAAAATATTACTCCTTACCTATAAAGCTTTAAATAATCTAGCTCCAGTTTATCTAACCAACCTCCTGTCTCGCTACAACCCAACCCGCTCTTTACGATCTCAAAACTCAGGGCTTCTGGTAGTACCTAGAATATCAAAGTCGAGTAAAGGAGGTCGAGCCTTCTCATTTATGGCCCCCAAACTCTGGAATAGCCTTCCTGATAATGTCCGAGGCTCAGACACACTCTCACTCTTCAAAACTAGATTAAAGACCTATCTTTTTAGCAAAGCATACACTCAATGCACTACATAGCGGTATGATGCATGATGTGCCCCATGCAGCATTTTGCTTCTTGTTTATATACACTATGAACAGCAGCTACGCTAATTATTCTCCTTATTCTGTATTTCCACCTGGGGGTACTCATCTTGAGGCCCTCAGACTATGCGCCACTGATGCGATCCAAGACCAGCGACGAGATGATCCCAAGGTTTTCTGGACCAGGCCGTATCCTGCTGTGGTGGTCATTGTGGAGTGAGAGCATGAGACTGATTCCTGTGATGCTCCAAGGACTGACGAGTCTTCGCCGAGGTCCACCGTGCTTCGCCTTGACTGCAGCTCTACACAAGACGTTTGGCCATAGGGGAAATGGTCGTGCCCAACCGAGCCTGGTTTCTCTTGAGGTTTTTTAAGTTCTTAACTTTCGCCAATTGGTGAAGTTTTTTCCTCGCCGCTGTCGCCACTGGCTTGCATGGTTCGGGATCTGTAGAGCTGCGCATCGATGGATTTGCTCTTCAGTGTTTGGACTCTCAGTAGTGATTATTAACCCACACTGAACTGAGCTAAACTGAACTGAACTTAATCTCTGAAATTTGAACTGACACTGTTTCAATTCACTATAATCTTCCATGTGAAGCTGCTTTGACACAATCTACATTGTATAAGCGCTATACAAATAAAGATGAATTGAATTGAATTGAATAGCAACCTGTAAACTCCCCACAACACCCTAACAACCACATAACAGCTTGTCAACATCCCAATCCCCCCAAAACCACACAACAACCTGCCAACAGCCCACTACACCCTAACAACTACATAGCAACCTGTAAACTCCCCACAACACCCTAACAATCTGTCAACATCCCAACCCTTCTAAAAACCACATAAAAACCTGTCAATATTCCAACACCCTCAAAAATCACATAACAACCTGTCAACAGCCTACTACACCCTAACAACCTGTCAACAGCCCACTACACCCTAACAACCTGTCAACAGCCCACTATACCCTAACAACCTGTCAACAGCCCACTACACCCTAACAACCACGTAGCATCCTGTAAACTCCCCACAACACCCTAACAACCACATAACAGCTCGTCAACATCCCAACCACCCCAAAACCACATAACAACCTGTCAACATCCCACATCACCCTAAAAACCACATAACAACCTGTTAACTCCCCACAACACCCTAACAACCACATAACAACCTGTCAACAGCCCACATCACCTCAACAACAACGTAAAAATCATCAAATGACTACAACATCCTAACAAACATGTTGCAACCTGTTAACAGCCCACAACACACTATCAAACACATAGCAACCAGTCAACCACCAACAACACCCTAACAACCACATAGCAACCTGTCAACCTCCAACAACACCCTAACAACTACATAACAAATTGTTAACTCCCCCAATACTATACCAACCTGTCAACATCCCTCAATACCCTAACAACCACGTAACAACCGGTCAACATCTCTCAACACGTCAACAACCAGTCAACATCCCACAACACCTCAACAACCAGTCAACATCCCACAACACCTTAACAACCACAAAACAACCAGTCAATCACCAACAACACCCTAACAACCACATAACAACATGTTAACAGCCCACAACCCCCTTAAACCCATGTAACAACCTGTCAACCCCCAACAAAACCCCTAACAACCAAATAACAACCTGTTAACTCCCCACAACGCATAACAACCACGTAACAACCTGTCAAAATCCCACAACACCCTAAAAACCACGTAACAACCTGTCAACCCCCAACAAAACCCTAACAACCAAATAACAACCTGTTAACTCCCCACAACACCCTAACAACCATATAACGACCTGTCGACAGCTCACAACACCCTAACAACCACAAAGCAACCAGTCAACCACCAACACCCTAACAACCACATAACAATCTGTCAACATCCCAACCCCTCCTAAAAAACCTCAAAACAACCTGTCAACAGCCCACGACACCCTAACAACTACATAGCAACCTGTAAACTCCCCACAACACATCCCAACCCTTCTAAAAACCACATAAAAACCTGTCAACATCCCAACCCCCCTAAATCCACAAAAAAACCTGTCAACATTCCAACACCCTCAAAAACTACATAACAACCTGTCAACAGCCCACAACACCCTAACAACCACGCAGCAACCTGTAAACTCCACACAACACCCTAAAAACCAGATAACAACCTGTCAACATCCCAACCCCCCCCCCCCCCCCCCCAAAAAAAAAACCACATAACAACCTGCCAACAGCCCACTACACCCAAACAACTACATAGCAACCTGTAAACTCCCCACAACACCCTAACAATCTGTCAACATCCAAACCCTTCTAAAAACCACATAACAGCTTGTCAACATCCCAACCCCCATTAAAAAACAAAAAAACCTGTCAACATCCCAACTCCCCTTAAAAACCACACAACATCCTGTGAAAGCCCACAACACCCTAACAACAACATGAAAACTTCAAATGACTACAACACCCTAACAAACATGTTGCAACCTGTCAACAGCTCACAATACACTACCAACCGCATAGCAACCAGTCAACCACCAACAACACCCTAACAACCACATAGCAACCAATCAACCTCCAACAACACCCTAACAACTACATAACACTCTAAAAACCACAAAAGAAATTGTTATCTTCCCCAATACTAACAACCTGTCAACATCCCTCAATACCCTAACAACCACGTAACAACCTGTCAACATCCCTCAATACCCTAACAACCACGTAACAACCTGTCAACATCCCTCAATACCCTAACAACCACGTAACAAACTGTCAACATCCCTCAATACCCTAACAACCACGTAACAACCTGTCAACATCCCTCAATACCCTAACAACTACGTAACAACCTGTCAACATCCCTCAATACCCTAACAACCACGTAACAACCTGTCAACATCCCTCAACACCCTAACAACCAGTCAACATCCCACAACACCTTAACAACCACAAAACAACCAGTCAATCACCAACAACACCCTAAAAACCACAAAACAACCTGTTAACTCTCCACAACACCCTAACAACTACATAATAACCTGTTAACAGCCCACAACTCCCTAAAAACCACATAACAACCCGTCAACATACCACTACATTATAACAACCACTTAACAACCTGTCGACATCCCACACCACCCTAAAAACCACATCACAACCTGTTGGCATCCCACTACATTATAACAACCACTAAACAACCTGTCGACATCCCACAACACCCTAAAAACCACATAACAACCTGTTAACTCCCCACAACACCCTAACAACCACATAACAACCTATCAAAATCCCACAACACCCTAAAAACCCCATAAAAACCCATCAACATTCCACTACATTATACCAATCACTTAACAACCTGTCAACAGCCCACATCACCCTAACAACAACGTACAAAAACATGGAATTACTACAACACCCTAACAAACATGTTGCAACCTGTCAACAGCCCACAACACACTTCCAAACAACCAGTCAGCCACCAACAACACCCTAACAACCACATAGCAACCAGTCAACCTCCAACAACACCCTAAAAACTACATAACAAATTGTTAACTCCCCCAATACTATACCAACCTGTCAACATCCCTCAATACCCTAACAACCACATAACAACCTGTCAACATCCCTCAATACCCTAACAACCACGTAACAACCTGTCAACATCCCTCAACAACCTAACAACCAGTCAACATTCTACAACTCCTTAACAACCACAAAACAACCTGTCAATCACCAACAAAACCCCAACAACCACATAACAACATGTTAACAGCCCACAACACCCTAAAAACCACATAACAACCTGTTAAGTCTCCACAACTACCTAACAACCTGTCAAAATCCCACAAACCCTAAAAACCACATAACAACCTGTCAACCCCCAACAAAACCCTAACAACCAAATAACAACCTGTTAACTCCCCACAACACCCTAACAACCATATAACAACCTGTCAACATCTCACAACAATCTAAAAACCACATAACAACCTATCAACAGCCTACAACACCATAACAACCATACAGCAGCAAGTCAACCACCAACAACACCTTAACAACCACAAAGCAACCAGCAAACCACCAACAACACCGTAACAACCACATAACAACCTGTTAACTTCCCACAACACCCTAAAAACCACATAACAACCTGCCAGCATCCTACAACAATCTAAAAACCCCATAACACCCTAACAACAACAGAGCAACCAGTCAAGCACTAGCAACACCTTAACAGTCGCATAACAACCTTTCAACCACTATCAAACACTTAACCACCAGCAACACCCTAAGAAACAACTTGTCATGACCCCATAACACCCTAATAACCTGTTAACATTACACAACATACTGTAAGCTCAAAAGTTAAATCAAGCACACATTAGCAGAAGTTTGACCTGGTCTCCTGTGTGGCTTTGATCAATCATGATCACAGGCTGAGCAGATGTTAAGAGTGTTTGATAAACTGGAGCGCACAGACGCTGTAATCCATCAGATGAATGCGAGATCTCTAATGTTTTTGTGTTCAGTGACTGACAGGATCCTTAAACACTACAAACAAAAAACATCAGCACACACACAGCTGGATGACTAGCTCAGAGCAAAGCAAATAAGCTCAACACTTTGTGCTTTAATGCTCAGCAGTTTTTACTATGGGCTGTAACTGGAAATGATGATCATAGACGGGACTTAAGGAGGAATAAACATCACACACATTAAACAGACGTGATCCGGCACAAGTCCCAACCAGATTAGAGCTGTAATATTAGATCTGTATATCTGTTATATTATCAGGAGAATGAGGTTTAAACGTGTGCATTTATGTCACATTCATAAATACAACATGTGCATTATGCTAATCTGACATGCATCTAAATATCTCAAACTGCACTCTCAACATCTCTGCATTTCACATGTAAATATTATCTCAAGAATTTTGCATGAAATGATTGCAATGGGTCATTTTACAGCTTTATATTCAAACTGAACAACTCTTTTGTGCCTATTTTCATTTCTCATATTGTTTAGAGAAACACAGCAGAGCAAGTAACTAAAAATAATTAAATATTTTTATTTTCTTGTTTTTGAAATCTAAACTTTTTATAAGAAACATTTTCAATATTAAATGCAAACATTTTATTAATTAGTATATTTACAGTATATAATATATTTACAGTGTAATTAGCACATTTATCGTATATTTATAGTGTATATTTGGCTAAACTTAACCCTCAGGGGTCTGAGGTGATTTTGGGGCCCCTAAGATGTTTTGACATGCCCTGACATTTGTGCTAATTTCCGCTACATATTACATGGTATTGGCCAACATATATTTTATTTTTATTCAGTACAAACTGTGCTATAACAATATGTGACAATTATTGATGTACATGCTTGTGTTTTTTAGAAAAAAAATATTATGCGTGGTTAGTAGGATTTGGAGAAAAAATGTAGCTGAAATAACGTCAAATAACACACTAAATGTGATTGAGCAAGACTTTTGACTAACCAGTCTGGTAGGCTAGAATATTTACTTCACAATTATGTAAAAATTATTTTATTCTCTCATTCAAAGGAAACATTACAAAGATTTACATTTTGTTAAGTTTGTTTGGCTCATCTCAGGTCTATGCGTGAGTGACAATGGTCATGAATAATTCACACCTGGAGAGACTAAGGACACTCCCCCACTCACCCATCAAGGGCATTGGAAAGTCCATCTGCAAAAGCTAGCCCAAACTAAATGCTTGTTACATTTAGGTAAAATTTTGTAGGTTGTAATTTTTTTCAATATTTTGCTTGAATTTTATTGTATCATCTTTCAATTTCTGAATATATTTGGTGACTAAAATATTGTTTTAATAAATATATCTGTTTAATAAATCTGTTTTGTTTAAATGCATCAGAATACACTGCCTATATTCACTGAGAAATGGAGGAAATATTTGAAATGGTATAAAACGTGTTTGCAAAACTGTTGTAATAAAAACTTTCCTGTGCATTAATCCAGCATTTAATAATAATCTCTGAATGACTCTGGCATAATGACAAAACACAAGAATAATCACAATAATATTTGAAGACCTTTTATATATATTTTGCCCAAATAGTTGCAGCCTTAGTTAACTTTTTCCAAACTTTAACAGGTTCAACTACGGTAAAATAAATAAAAATTAAATGAATAACACGTATAACATGCGTCACGTTCTAGCCAGCGCGCTGTGGGCGTGTGGGCAGCCTACGCCATTGTTTGTATTAATGGCGGAAGTGGGAAGAGCCGGCGTGATGCGCACTCTGCCGGGAGAATTGTATGGATTACCTAGCGAGACAACATTTGCTTTTAAAATGAGTTGGAAAGTTCACCCTCCAAGCTTTATGCAGGTATGTCTGTCATTATTATTATACTGTCATTCGTGGAGATTCCGCTGTGTTTTCTGACCTCAGTTTACATGTCGCGCGAGTCTCACGTGGACTATTGTAATAACAAAGCCTCGTGGGCGTGGTCACATTAAAAATAATGAGCTCCGATAGAGAAACTAGACATAGCGTTGGTTTCATACTGATTACTTTATCAAGCAATATTTGTTTTCAACATGCACCGCTGCATTTAAAAGTAGACACTTCAAGCTTTCTATAGATATATGTCTCATGTCTGTGTGTTTAGTTTTCACAGAGTTTCAGTGCATATTACTGACGCGTTTGTAAAAACAGTTCACGGAGAGAGAAAAGAGAAAGTGCCTTCACTGTTTATTTTCCTTATTTTGCAAAAGCACACACTTTTGTTGTTATTGTGAGTGTACACAAAAAAAACTAGACACCTAACAGATTCGATTGATGTATTGCTCATTTCTGTACGATCAAAACTGCATTTAAGTTTTTTTCTGAGTTTTTATGTGAAAACTCGTCAAAATGCGTATACGGGGGTTAATTTAGCACAAAAAATAAGACTGTAAGTGATTGTATTTCAATATTTTTTTATTGATTCAATGATACAACTAAAAGAGTATCATTTAAAAGTTTATTTAAAGGTGCAGTATGTAAGTTTGACACCCAGTGATTGAACTAGGTGTTGCACTCCTGGATTAAAACAAACACAAGCGCAGGTTGCTAGATTGACGACACCAACAGGAACGAGCTTGACTGTCGAGCCTAAAGGAACAGCATAAAGAATAACAACAACAACTATATATATATACACACACACACACACACACACACACACACACACACACACACACACACACACACACACACACACACACACACACACACACACACACACACACACACACACACACACACACACACACATGTTGTTATTCTTCTTCTTCTTCAAAAACTGAAGTCATTGCATTTGGGAACAGAGATGAGGTTCTCAAGGTGAATGCGTACCTTGGCACTAAGGGTCAAACAACAAAAAATAAGGTTCAGAATCTTGGTGTGACTCTGGAGTCAGATCTGAGTTTCAGTAGTCATGTCAAAGCAGTTAGTAAATCAGCATACTATCATCTCAAAAACATTGCAAGAATCAGATGCTTTGTTTCCAGTGAAGACTTAGAGAAACTTGTTCATGCTTTTATCAGCAGCAGGGTGGATTACTGTAACGGCCTCCTCACGGGCCTTCCCAAAAGACAGTCAGACAGTTGCAGCTCATCCAGAACGCTGCGGCCAGGATTCTGACCAGAACCAGGAGATCAGAGCACATCACACCTGTCCTCAGGTCTCTACACTGGCTCCCAGTTACATTCAGAATAGATTTTAAAGTATTATTACTTGTCTATAAATCACTAAATGGCCTAGGACCTCAATACATTACAGATATGCTTACTGAATACAAACCTAACAGATCACTCAGATCTTTAGGATCATATAAACTAGAAATTCCAAGAGTTCAGTCAAAGCAGGGTGAATCAGCTTTCAGCTACTACGCCCCTCGCTGCTGGAATCAGCTTCCAGAAATGATCAGATGTGCTCCAACATTAGGCACATTCAAATCCAGACTGAAAACACATCTGTTTAGCTGTGCCTTTACTGAATGAGCACTGTGCTACATCCGACAAATCGCACTATTGTGTTTTTCTCTTTTTTTTTTCATTCTTTTTTAACCTGTTTTAACACGTTTTTATCTGTTTTTTTTATTATCGGTTTTTTTTTTTTTTTTCTTATTCTTGTTTCTTTTATTCCTGTTTATGTAAAGCCCTTTGAATTGCCACTGTGTATGAAATGTGCTATATAAATAAACTTGCCTTGCCTTGCCTTGCCTTCTTCTTCTTATTATTATATTATATTGTTAATATTATTATCGTATTTTACACCATTTAATTTATGTTTGATTATTATATATTTTTTCTATTTATTAAAATAAAAGTATACAAAAATAAGTAATGACATAATCAAAACTTTAAAGCTCAAACAGGCTGCAAAATTCAGCAAAACAAAGAAAACGTTTGCAATACTTCCTAAATTAGTGCTTTATAATAAATACTTTAAATAGGATTTTACCTTTAAAAAGTTTCTTTAAAACTTTAGCTCACCACAAATCCCTAAATATCTTTAATATCCATGCTTCTAATATCCAAAATAGCTTATTGTGGTCTTCTGAGTTACAGAAGGTTAGCATCCTTATTTTACTTTATTTATTTATTGCATCAGATATATTGTCTGATAAAAGCCAGCGCCAATATTTCATTGCTCCATATTATTACTGTTGATTTCATTAAAGGGGCAAAGTCAGCATTCATAAAAAGTTTGCTTTCTAACTGGTTCAGTTAGACTTACTGTCAAGCATAACACCGAGTGTATTTACTTGAGATGGATATGATGGAGATTGTGATAACTGCTTGTGTAAGCTATTTGATTTGTTCACACACTGTCTCGGTTATATTGTGCGTGCGTGCCGGTTTGCATCCAGTTGTAACCGCTGCGCAGCCGAGACTGCGCTTCAGTTATGAGTCCATTCAGTGTGATTCCGCCTATCCCAGCTTCTGTTACTGCATGTACAAGTGTATCAATGATAAAGACTGTTTGAATTTAATTTTTTGCTCCACTACAAGCTTGGTTAGCCTACCTTTGACTGGACGGTTCTCGCGGTAGTGCCGAAATAAGGGACTGTCCTGGGAAAATTGAGACATCTGATCACCCTTATGGGTGACTAAAATAAAAAATGGATGGCTATTCAATATTCTGATTGGGCTACAGCCACTCTGAGCCCCAGTTTAGCATTGGCGTCACTGTTTTTGAACAGCAGCGAACCGAAAGGAATACTTCACTTTATTGACGAGATAAAGCACAGTGCAAAGAGGGTTTCCTCTTTTTAATTAATTCTTTAGCCAATCAAGGGCCCCCTTCTTCCGTGGGCCCTGGGGCTTCAGCCCCACCTAGCCCTTATGTTAATCCGGCCCTGGGTACAGCTCATGTGCTTTATTCAGTGTTAAATGCTAATAATGTGAGTCTGAATGCCATTTTATCTGACATTTATTACCACACTACTGAAAGCAGCAGCAGATAGTTCACCACAGACCTGGAAAATAGAATAAACTAGGGTTGGGCGATGTTGACAAATTTGGCATCGTACGATGTCTGATGTGAACATCGGCGATGGACGATGGTATCGTCGTCACAGGCGGGGTGGGGGTCTTTGTTGTAAAATATCAATTAATTCATAACGAGTTTAACAATTGTAGCCTATCGTTTTCACTACCTGACCCACATGGTCTTTGCTTTACCCATGACCAAACCATAAATAAATAAAGTTATACACAAATTACCACCTGTCAATCACTTTTTTTCCACGGGACTCTGGCATGATCAGGCGGAGTGATTTATGTCCTTATAATGGCTTTTCCCCACAGCTGGTGGCGGAGACGAGACGAGAGTTGGTTTGGAGTTCACTGTAATTTGTATTGTGATTAATGATAACTTCCTTATTTTATTATTATTATGAGGACATAATAACAAGTAAAGATGCTAGGGCTCGACCGTTTTGGTCACACTTGCGCCTGATATTTTATGCGACCTAAAATATGTTTTTGAAAGCATTTGTGCTAGTGCACAGCATTTTTACCGTGCAAGCTGTTTTCACTGCAAAATCCTCACTGCGTGTGCGGGTTTAGGAGACATTTATGCAGAATGGATCTTTGCACCTAAAGACGCCAAACGCAGCGCTCAGGAACAGATTAAAACAGTTGTCATGTGAACTTGCTGCTGAAGGAAAAAAGACCGGAATGCTGCTTGCCCCGCCTTTGTGCTCTTCCTATTGGCGCACTGCGCTAGAACTGAACGCGAATGGATTGGTTAATATCAGCTGTCAATCACTCAGTCAACGCCTTCACATGACAGGAGCAACAGCCGCGGAAATGTGACGCGCTGAAGATGAGAGAATGAAAATAACACTGACAGATTTAGTTTTAGAAACCACCTAAAGTTAAATAATGACACATCTTATTAGTGATCATGTGCTGAATGTTAATCCACCATTTACACTTTTCCAAGAGTGGATAAAAGACTTCCAGTGGCTTCAAGTCCGCTATGAAAATATCTAAAGCTGTTCACTTTAAAGCCTGTGGGACGGAGTTTACAGGTAACAGCGTTTGCCACTGAATCTACACATTTTAAGCGTGAGAGGTGCTGTATAATCCTCACGATGTATTTAATCTTCACGATGCTGTCAGTGCAAACAGCAGCTATAAGTATAATATAACACAGCTCATGAAAAGACCGTTATTGCTATTAAGATGACATGCAAATAATAAGTTATCAATATACATGTGAGGCGGGGCGATGGATCACGATGCCGGCTCAGCATCGTGAAGTTTATCAGCCATCGGCGATGGACGATGACATCGTCTATCGGCCCAACCCTAGAATAAACTGCTTGAAACTGAACTTCAGAACTGAGATTTAGTGCAAACCAACACATATCAGTGATTCAGCATCTACATTTAATCATGTTAAAGAGGTTTATTATGTATTCATTAGATTATAAACCTTACCATTTCACTGGAGTGCAGTGAGTGCACTATTCTGTGCTTCTGAATGGCTGTATTTACATTTCTGTGGTGTTTCGTCTGGTGCAAACAGCCAAATTGCTGACCACTGCAAATCTCATCATGTATTGTCGTTAGGACACGGAGTTACAATCTAACCTGCTCACCTAATGTTTACGCTCATCATATTTATATTATTTGCTAATTAATAACCTCATGTGGAACTCTGAATCTGCGCCTCATTTTAGAGTCTGCTACTGTCCACCGGAGGTCGCATTTCGGTGACAGACGCATTCTTTGAGAGCATTCATGACTGAATGAATGAAATGCGCTGTTTTCCATCATCTGGCAACCCGGAGTGCTGAAATATAATTGGCTAAACTGGCATTGGGCGGGTTAAAAGAACCAAAACAAAGACAGCCGTTCCAGCACGTAACGCACGTTCAAAGCAGAATATCTGACTTCAGCATTGTTTTTCAGATGAACAAGAATGTTGACTGAGCATGATTCTGAAATATCTGCAAACATATGATGGTGTTTTATGCTTTAGAAGAGTCAAAAACTTACAAACCGCACCTTTAAACAGATTTTGTTTTAAAACAGAAACTTTTAAGCATGAAATGTGTAAAAAAAAAAACAGAATTTATTTAATTTTGCTTTAATTTCAACAGTTTCATGGCTCTATAGACTTACAATAAAACCTTCAAGTCATCTTAGCCATTCATATTTTTTCCTCAAATTAAAAGAAATATTCAACATTACTTATGTTTATATACGTTTCAAAATATCTAAAAAAAAAAAAAAAAAAACATTTTTTAGGAGCGGCACGGTGGCGCTCAGTGGTTAGCACTGTGGCCTCACAGCAAGAAGGTCACTGGTTCGAGTCCTGACTGGGCCAGTTGTCATTTCTGTGTGGAGTTTGCATGTTCTCCCTGTGTTAGTGTGGGTTTCCTCCGGGTGCTCCGGTTTCCCCCACAGTCCAAACACATGCGCTATAGGGGAATTGATGAACTAAATTGGTCGTAGTGTATGAGTGTGTGTGTGAATGAGTGTGTATGGATGTTTCCCAGTACTGAGTTGCAGCTGGAAGGGCATCCGCTGCATACATCATATGCTGGAATAGTTGGTGGTTCATTCCGCTGTGACGACCCCTGATAAATAAGGGACTAAGCCGAAGGAAAATAAATTAAGTGACTTTATATGTACATTATTACCATTTAAGATGTATTTTCTTGAAAGAGTTCACAAGAACCTAATTCCTATTTTATTGTGCACTTCTGCAGGACTTCATAAATGATTTGCATATTTAAATGAGATGTAAATGCAGTTTCGCTGAGTAATCTGCATGTATGGGGGCTGTGAATGTCACTGGGATCATGGTTAAAGCGGCGGGCAGTGACATCTGCGACACTCGCTGGCTAAAATAAACACAGCCATTAATGGTTACATAATAGTGGATAAAGCGTCCTGCTGCGTCACATGAGGAGGCAGATGATCCTCAGCGACTGCAGAAAACACTCAAACACACTGAGGACATGAGCTGCGCACACACACGAGGACCCGCTTTCAGTTTATATTCATTTCTTGAATACACAGTGATTATTAAAAATAAATAAATAAATAAATAACATTAAATATTAATATTAATACTGTATTACAATTAAGAGCAAAATTATTAGCCCTTAATAATTTATGCATTATTTATTCTTTTTCAATATTTCCCAAATGATGTTGAACAGATTCAGGAATTTTTCACAGTATTTCCTATAATATTTTTTCTTCTGGAGAAAGTCTTATTTGTTTTATTTCCGCTAGAATAAAAGCAGTTCTTAATTGTTTTAAAGCCATTTTAAGGTCAATATTATTAGCCCCCTTAAGCAATATTAGTTTGGATTGTTTACAGAACAAACCACTGTTATACAATGACTTGCCTAATTTCCCTAACTTATGTGTGTGTGTGTGTGTGTGTGTGTGTGTGTAAGTGGAGCTCAGCTGTGGTGTCACTGACACTGCTGGAATGTGTACTGAACTTGTGCTCATCGCACGACTGCAGTCTGACATCAGCGACCTTCAGGGAGAGACACAAACTAACAGAGCACACACACGAACATAGACACAGATATGCACACTGACACAGACACATATACAGACACACACACACGAAAAACACCGACACACACACACACACACACACATACAAAGAGTAACACACACACAGAGAGCCCACACACAAAATTACAGAGACACATGTACAGTATTGTACAGGCACACACACACAGATTTTTTTGTCTTGTTTCTACTCAAAATATCTAAGAATTCTTAAATCAAGAAGAATTTTCTAGACAAGCAAAACATATTGTCCTGTTTTCAGAAATAACACGCCAAAATTAAGTGAGTTTTTCCTTAAAACAAGCAAAATAATCTGCCAATGGGGTAACCAAATTAATCTTATGTCAAAAGGAAAAACAAGATTATTCTGTTTACACCATTGGCAGATTATTTTGCTTGTTTTAAGGAAAAACTCACTTAATATTGGCATATTATTTCTGAAAACAAGACAATGTGTTTTGCTTGTCTAGAAAATTCTTCTTGATTTAAGAATTTTTAGATATTTGGACTAGAAACAAGACAAAAACTCCAAGTAAGAAAAGCATTTTTGTGCAGTGTGTCTACAGCTTCTAGCTTGGCTCAACCAATAAGAATCCAGGAACACATATGTAAATGCTGTTAAAAATACACACAATATACAGACAAAAAAATGTAAAGTATTAGTTGTATTGACCTGAATTTATGAGCATTTTAATTAAATATTAAAAGGAACAATTTCTTTTTAGTATTTAGCATACTATAGTAAAAAGTTTAGTATGAACATAAATATAAAGAAATAAAAAAAGAAAGTTAAGACTATTTAACCCCAAAATAACAAATAATTATAATATATAAATATACATACACACAGTGCTCAGCATAACTGAGCACAGCCCATTTTGAAAATCAATATTTGTCTCCATTTCTCAGTGAATATAGTCAGTGAATTTTGCTGCATTTAAACAAAACTGATTTAATAAACAGATATATTTATTCAAATGATATTTTAGTCACCAAACATATTAAGAAATGGAAAGATAATATGATTAAATTCAAGCAAAATATTGAAAAACAATGACGACCTACAAAATTTCAACTACTTTCAATTGTTTTTTTTGCTTCTCTTGATTTTTTCTTTTTTTTTAATTTGTATTTAATGTTTTTCTATAACATATAAATTTGGGGTACTAGTTTTTGGATCTTTATCGTAAGTTATTTGGTTAGATTAGCTCCAGATTTGGCTTCAGTACTGACTATAGTGTATCTGCACAAATATTATATTGTATAGCTTCCTATTAAAAATATGAATTTGAAAAAGAAATTTGTGTGTATACAGTTGAAGTCAGAATTATTAGCCTCCTGTTTATTTTTTTCCCCAATTTCTGTTTAACAGAGAGAAGATTTCTTCAACACATTTCTAATCATAATAGTTTAATAACTCATCTCTAATAACTGATTTATTTTATCTTTGTCATGATGACAGTAAATAATATTAGACTAGATATTCTTCAAGACACTTCTATACAGCTTAAAGTGACATTTAAAGGCTTCACTAGGTTAATTAGGTTAACTAGGCAGGGGTGTGTTTCCCAAACAACGACGTAACTCGCGGCTGAACTATCATAGTGCGATGCATCGTTTGGCAAAAGAACGATGTAGTGACGAGTGTTTCCCAAAACCCATAGTTTCTCTGTCGCAGATCCATCGCTTGAACCACGTTAGTTATAGCCATAGACTGTAAAAGATATGGACGTAGTATCCGTGACGTCACCCATAGGTTTCTGAACACTGCAAAAGAAGCCACAAGTAGGCGCGGCCAACCGTCGCCATTTTGTTAGCGCGTCATCGCACCGAACGCGGCATACCAAATAAGGGCAAAAAGGCGGAGAGTGAGCGGAGCTACAGACGCATGCTGGATTCTCAGCCTTTTGCTTAGACCTGGATTAAAACAGATTTATTACTTTGGGAGAACGTTTAATACTTCATTACCTGTGACTCGTTTGTGTTCTGACCACATGTGCTTGGTTGTACACTATATTAATAAAGTGTTTAGACTTTTAAAAACACTGTTGTAACACATTGAGCCACTAAACATTGTTCTTATGACGTTTTTCGACAGGAGGAAAACGCGAATTACTATCAAACACTTCAGATATAGTCTGTGTTAGTAAATGCAAGGCTGTTTATAAAATCCAGCACTAACACTGTATGACAACGCTTCAGATGACTGTTTTATAGCCTACAGCTAATCAATCTGTCAGATTCTGGAGTGCAATACTGGTCTAAAGAACATTTAAATGATAAATGATCTTAAATAAAACAAATACATTTATAGAGATGGTATAGAAGTATATCATTTCACTCACCTGTGAAATGAAGGCAACTTGAACGGTTTGTAAGCACAATTAAATCCACACATCATGCCATATCATCTGATAATTGCAGGAAATAATTCCAAAAGGCAAATGAAGGTGTAAAGAAACATTAAACAAAACAAATACACGATTTATTTGCCGAGCTCAGCGGCTAATTAGCCAGAATCAGCTGAGGTGACGAGACAGCGACCAGCGAGGGCTAGCTGTCACTCAAGTGGCCACGCCCTTAATTATGCAAACTTAATATAACCTAATAAAAACGAAACGGATGAGTTATAAAAAAATTCACCCCCCTCACAGTTGTCATGAAGGGTAATCATAGCTATATGCATCAAAGCCATCGTTTGTACCAGGCTGTAAACATGTTTTTATCAGCTGTAAAAATGGCCAATTTACCAATGCAGAAAGAAAGCCCTTGGACTTCATGGAGCCAGCCCCCCAAGGCGAGTCGATGAATTGCAGTTTTAGTTACTTCCGTATTGGCTTCCCGAGGGAGAGCGGGAGGTTGCCGCTTGGTTATAGCGTAAAAAACGCCCATAATGATGCTCTAAACGAGGTGGAGTAACTTCTTTAGACAACAACCCCATCATTTCTTTGAGCAAATTATATTGTTTTACACAAACACGCATTTAAAATAAAATCCAATATTAGTTTTGGTAAAAACATGCACTCGCTTTCCATATTAAATAAAATAAATGTAAATATAGGGCCAATGTTTGCTTTACTAATATTATTGAGAAGTTGAACATTACATATTCTATTCTAAAACATAAAATCACTTACAAAAGCTAACACTATTCTCATATCATATATAAATCATATAAATAAATAAATAAATAAATAAATAAATAAAGAGGCTATTTATTATAAATATATTTACTTTAATAATAATATTAATGATGATGATTATTATTATTATTATTATTATTATTATTTAGGATATTGTTTATTTATTAAAAAAAAAATACAATTTGACACATGCAAACCACAATAAACAGTTAAATATTCCCTTACTGTGTAATAAACCAGCAATACTTTCTCATACGCACTTGTACACAGCACCTTATAACCTGTATATTTACAACATATCTGTACATACAACTCAACATTCAGATCCTTTGACTAACTGCATCTCTGTTTAATGTTTATGGTCTTTTCTCATATTCATTTTGTGTTGTCACTTGTCACTTTATGTACACTGGAAGCTTCTGTAGCCAAAACAAATTCCTTGTGTGTGTGTGTGAAGCACACTTGGCAATAAAACTGATTCTGATTCTGAAATACAAATCACAATATTTGAGTGTAAATTCAGAAATGTCTGCAAACAGAAGAACGGCATGTAGTCTGTGTGTTTGATCAGAGATACTCCAGCTAAAGGTCACTTGGCTTTGTGCATGTGGTTCTCGTTATTCCCTACAGCTTTACTAATGATTACCCTGTGAGGAGCCGCTGACCCTGTTTGACCTCGTCATGACCCCGTCTGACCCCTGCATCTGTCAGCATCACTAACAACACAGTCTACAGTCATTAACACAACACAACCTTGACCCATCACTGGTTAACAGATCAACCTAGCAGGTTACCATAGTAACAACATGATCAGCACCTCTGTTTCCATTCAGTGATGTGAATTAGATTAATACTCAAAACTGTAATACGGCATAAATCATTAGTGACTAAAGCAGCGTTTCCCGTCAATAAGAAACCATCAGTTCCTGATCAACTGGAGCCAATACGAGTCAGAGAAGTGTAGTTTGATGCGCTCTTCAAGGCCACCGTGCAGGGGCACCTCCAAGGGGCCACCCCTGGGTAAACTCTGGCCACCCCAATATGATTTTGCTGTTGACATTATTAATTTAAATGTACTTATGTAAATTCCCAATATTTCAATAAATAAAATGCAGCCACTAAATTATTGTTGGTGCCACTGACGTAGCTGATTCACTGCTCTCCCCCTCAGCGCTGGTTCAACGCTGGTGAAAGCAAACTGACGCATGCGCGCAGAAAACCATTCCCGTGTGCCTCACGCACTCCTGTGAGAATCCCGGTTGTTTGCATGCATTCCGATAAAATATGCGCCGCTGATGCGCCGTGAAACAGGAGTAACAGCCTTTTGTGCAGAGGTGTCGGCACGCATCGAGTTTTGCAAGTCGACTAAACTAAAGTTTCTATAATATGATGATGTAGTAACTTTCACTAAGCATGGCTTTAAAGCAGAAAGGAGGGATAAAGAGTCAGGGAGGTAAGACTTCATTACAGTATGTTGTGTATGGGATGGTTCGCCCATGGTGTCATTTAAACTAGAACCACCACTGCCCTCCCCGATCGTCGTTGACAGCACACACACACACCTTCAATAGACAGCAATGGCAATATAATATTTACCTTAAGGTACATCAATAGAAGAAGCTGCATTAATAATATTGTGGCTCAAAAAGGAATATGGATAAATGATATTATTAGGGTCTGTATAGTGAATGTGTGTGTAGTAATGCCTTTTGTTCATTTGTTTGTTTTATTAATTAATTCATGAATCTTCATGAATTTTAGACTTGGCATATACCAAATTCTGTGCAATAAAAGTATGTACAAAATAACTAAAAACTTATATATATATATGAAAAGTGTTTTTAAACTAAATATTGATTTTTATTTGATTTGCACATGTACTTGCTGAATTATTTCAAGGAATAAATTGCAAAATTTTAAGAGTAATTAATTAAACGAATTAAAACCACATTATTTCATTTACCAGAAACAAAAATATAACATTACACTGAAATCATAATTTTTTTTGTGTGCCACCCCAAAGAAAATTTTCTGGGGGCACCACTGCCACCGTGGTGTTTGTTCTCCTCTAATAAATGAGCTGGGCCTCAGAAGACAAAACCCAATGAACGCGGTGAACGCAGCGAACGTGGTGGCTTTTGGAGGCGTGGGACAGGAGCGCAGAGAGACGCTCAAGACAGTTCTGGAGGGAATAGTAATAGAAGAATAATAACACTGAAGCACTTTGATGACGGACTGACGGAGGACTGAGGCCTTTTACAATCAGCACAACAACATTTCACATCTGCAACAATGGAAAGCTGCAAAGATGGAGAGCTGCAGACCAACATTAATGACGCAAAGACCCTCAAACACATATGTATTTGTCAAATCATCAGTCAAAAACTAAACCAAATCACGCACACTGATGAGTTTTGCACATAGTTTATGCACATTTTTTATTATCAGATAAAGTTTATCCTACTCAGTTTTGCACATTTGGTAACACTTTAAAGGTGCTGTATGTAAGTTTTTGAATCTTCTAAAGCATAAAAATACCATAATATGTTTGCAGATATTTAAGAAACATCCCAAGTGAACATACTTGTTTAACTGAAAAACAATGCTGAAGTCAGATATTCTGCTTTGAAAATGGTTTTTCCGTGCCGGAACGCTGTCTTTGTTTAGGTAAATTTAACCTGCAGAATGCCAGTTTAGCCAATTATATTTCAGCACTCCGGGTTGCCTTGTTGGAAAACAGCGTATTTCATTCATTCATTCAGAAAGGCTCTGAAAGCATGCGCCCGTGACCGAAATGGACAGTATCAGACGTCGAAATGAGACAGATTCAGTTCCACATGAGGTTATTAATTAGCAAATGATATAAATATTACGAACGTAAACATTAGGTGAGCAGGTTACATTGTAATCTCGTGTCCTAACAACACGCAAACAGCAGTTTAGCTGTTTGCACCAGACAAAACATGACACAAATGTAAATACAGCCATTCAGAAGCACAGAATAAGCACTCACTCACGAAACGGTAAGGTTTTGAATCCATTCAAACTCACATTGTTAGCATTTAGCACTGAATAAAACACACAAGGCTTACCTGAGGTGCACTGTCATAGGTTTCACATGTTGAGCTGTGAGAAATAGAAACCGTTTCTAATATCTCAATTCGAGGTGTTGGTTAGAACTAAAACTCCTTTTAATATGGAACATAATTCCTTTTATCGCGTGTCGTTGATTTTATTTAGAACACGGTTTAAATCACTCGCTCCTGTACTCAATCTCTGGCATCCCACGCGTGTGTTTATTTTGATCTAGGAGTGCAATACCCAGTTCAACCACTGGGTGTCAAACTTACATACTGCACCTTTAAATTAAGCCTTAACTAATATGTTCATTCATTCATTCATTCATTCATTCATTTTCTTTTCGGCTTAGTGCCTTTATTAATCTGGGGTCTCCACAGTGGAATGAACCACCAACTTATCCAGCATATGTTTTTACGCAGCAGATGCCCTTCCAGCTGCAACCCATCACTGGGAAACATCCATACACACTCATGGACTATGGACAATTTAGCTTACCCTATTCACTTATACCACATGTCTTTGGACTAGTGAGGGAAACTGGAGCACCCGGAGGAAACCCACGCGAACATGCAAACTCCACACAGAAACGCCAACTGACCCAGCCGGGACTCAAACCAGCAACCTTCTTACTGTGAGGCGACAGCACTACCTACTGCGCCACCGCGTTGCCCTTAACTAATATGTACTTACACAAAAATGTATATTTTGTTACAATATACTTATTATTCAATTAAATTCAAGTTAGTTTGTATAGCACATTTTAGAGTAATTATTGTTTCAAAGGTGGTTGGTTGGAGGAGAGTCCTTACCTCAGGTGGAGGAGTTTAAGTATCTCGGGGTTTTGTTCACGAGTGAGGGAAGGATGGAGCGTGAGATTGACAGGCGGATAAGTGCAGCGGCAGCAGTAATGAGGTTCATGTACTGGTCCGTTGTGGTAACCGAACCGAAAGGCAAAGCTCTCGATTTACCGGTCAATCTATGTTCCTACTCTCACTTATGGTCATGAGTTTTGGGTCATGACTGAAAGGACAAGATCTCAGATACAAGCGACCGAAATGAGTTTCCTTCGCAGGGTGGCAGGGTGCACTCTTATAGATAGGGTAAGGAGCTCTGACACCCTGGAGGAGCTCAGAGTAGAGCCGCTGCTCCTCCACATCGAGAGAAGTCAGCTGAGGTGGCTCGGGCATCTATTTCGGATGCCTCCTGGACGCCTACCTAGGGTGGTGTTCCAGGCATGTCCACCGGGAGGAGGCCTTGGGAAGACCCAGGACACGCTGGAGGGACTATGTCTCTCGGCTGGCCTGGAAACACCTCGGGATCGCCCCGGAGGAGCTGGAGCAAGTGTCTGGGGAGAGGGAAGTCTGGGGTTCTCTCCTAAGACTGTTGCCCCTGCGACCCGGCCCCGGAAAAGCGTCAGAAAATGAATGAATGAATGAATGAATGTTTCAAAGCAGTTTTACAAAAGGTGCACATTACTGCATTACAACCCAAATACATTAAAAAGGAAAGGTTATTAGTTACCATAGCTTTATTTGTTACTAATAACTTTAATTAAAGAGTAACTAGGGCTGGGCGATAAAATCAATATCGGTATTTATTGAGCGAACACCATTGTCAATATGGATTAAAAAATGATTTGGTATGTAGTTTCAGTATGAAGCACTATAGTTTCATTAAAATGTGGCTGCTAAGTGCAGCATATGTTATGCACATTTTCCAGGCACACCTAGTTAAAAACATCTCAACTTTTTCAAATACTGCGAGCGCACCGCAATTCAGGAAAGTAGAACTAACCAATCTGCTTCACATTTTGTATGAAATACACACATTTTAGAAATAACCTCAACCCAGCCTTAAATCCACCCATACCCCCAAACCTGTCCCTAACCTGACCCATATCCCACCTCAAGTGTTCTGCAATACATGATCAACACAGTAAGTACATTGTATTTATTTTTGATGCAGGTATTTGCTCTATGTACATTAAACATGTACACACATCACCTATACACTATATAACTGTAGGTTAACAATGCCTATATAATAACTTTAACTGTTAAATGCTATTAGTTACTAGTTAATTAGTTACAGTTATTAGTAACTAATAACTAGGCCCACACGGAATCTACGAGCGAACAGATTTCCGCAGATTTTTAGCCCATCGAGTCCATTTACTTGTCTAAATGTGTAAATTTCACTAATATTATTGTGATATAATAATAGTAATTAGGGATGCACCGATACCGATACCAGTATCGGGTATCGGGTCGATACTTGGTTAAAATACTCGTACTCGTATAGGACATGAAAGGCCGATACCACGCACCGATACCGCTGAACAGTAATTCACTATGGATGTGATTTGTTGCCCTACCTGACTTCAGTGTCTTAATGTATTAATTAGCCTAATGTATTATATATTAATAGCTTAGTCCTTTTAAACAATCTGTTTATAAAATACATTATTAACGAATCTATAACCTAGGCTACTGAAGAATAAACCGAATATGAAATATGATCCTTGCATAATGATCACAGCTAAGCACTCAAACAAGTTATCACTCATTTTATATATAAACTATAAATAAAAAAATGAAATAAATTTTAAGAAATGGAACATTATGTAAAAAAAAAAATCTTAAGACTACAGGCTAAATAAAAGCGCCTGAGTTTAAACATCACTGCGGTCACCGCGCGCGTGTCAGTTTACAGCTTCTGTAAAGATCAGACAGCTTTTACAGACCACACAAACTCAAACACCATGTAAATGTATAAATATTTCGATAAGTATTGTTAATGTAATATTTATAATGATATGATCTTGCTTGTGGTTAAATCGATACCGGCTTTGAGCTGTCACGCGCGCTTTTTCAGCAGCTGTTGACACGGACTGCAGCACTATACACACAAGACAGACAGCAGCATACACTGGCAAGACAAGTGCTGAACTTCACGGGCCCGTATATTTTATTTAGGGGGGATTGTGTTGATGTTGCAGATGAAAGTCAGTACGTTGGGGGCGCGTTTGCCGCCCTCACTATTATATATTATAGGTCGCCTCTATATGGACGCGCCGGCACTGGGTGCGCAGTATGAATATACCCGTACGTTTACACACTGCATACACAGGCCTAGCTCTGGGGTGTTATGAATTGCATGTTTTAAATGACAGCGAGGCATGCTACATTTAGTTTTTATTGTAAAATATACCTTATAACTCAGTATACAGTAAAATAATATTTTTGAATGGCTTGTCTATTGGCAGCGTATGTAACCGCTAAGCTTAAACAGGCTAAGCATATTTTTCAAATATTAATTATTATTTTTCAATTAAATTCATATTAAAACAAATTAATACAAACTAGTCACCCTTTGATTTTTTTTCGTTTCCGTATATTTTTTATCAAACGAAAAATGCAATGAATTGTTGATTTTGGTTTTCATTTTATTAGAATTAATATAATTATTAGGCTACACAAATTGTACATACCATCGGCTCTGATTGCGTCAGATATCCTACAGATAGCCTAGACTTTTTGGCTCAAAGACACTTATGCCTATACATTTCAGTGCTGTATTTTGACAGATTTCGCAAAGGCTTCAGCTATTCTGTAAACTGGTACCAGCCTCCGTTTTGCGGCTTGACTTGAGCTGCGTCTCCGTATCATTGTCTGGATGACAGCGAGAGAGAGATTAGATCAGACCTCAGTTTCGATGTGTGGCCGCACGTCACAGTTACTTTACTGCAGTTTTTAAATATTGGCTTATTTAAATTAACTTTTCATTCGATTAAAAGCTGAAATATTGCCTGACATAAACAACTTTCGGTTTTAGAAGCGAGAGGCTTCAGTGAAGACGCACACACACACAGGATACACTTTTGAGGTCTATTCATTATTGATTTTTTAACATTAAACGCATAATAATCAAGTGCAAAAAAGAACAGCTGAACTTCGGGAAAAGAGATCACTGCGGTTGCCACGATGGTTGCTTTGTTTTTCTGCAGTTGGCTTTGTCAGTGGCTCGACATTGCGAAATCACTTTTATTTTAATAAAACAAGATTATTTATTAATAAACATTGTGAGATGATGGTCGCGTGATTTTTAAAATGAGCTATTAACCGCAACCCACCCATAAACATCTAGTACTTTTTGATTAATTGACCGCGGATCAAAGGCAGGACTCATGAATATGAAAGAATGGTGCAAAACAGTGTTTTATGCGTCCCCAATATGCAATGACAGTGACTCTATAAGGTAACGTACACTGCACACACCTTGTGTAATGTGTGAAGTCGTGCACACATGTAAGTCGCAAGGATAACTCATCCTTTAAATGTCCATGCTTAATCGTTAATAGACAAGGTCTGGGTTAGCAGGGTTTTCAACAATGTGTATATTTTTGGCTTGGAACAGCCTCCTGTTAAAGATTTTGGTGTTCATCCTTGCTACAGGCAAAAAACAAAAAACAAAGCAAAAAAACGAACAAATAAACTTAGTTGAAACCAAATCTATGAAGTATCGGTATCGGTATCGGCGAGTACACAAATCAAAATACTCGTACTCGTATCGGTTTGTAAAAAAGTGGTATCGGTGCATCCCTAATAGTAATATTAAAATGTTCATATGATTTATTTACAATACAATTTGTAAAGTCATATTCTCTGTCTTTTAGTAGAGGTATTATATGGGAGACTTGCTTTGTTGACCAATTAGGTGGATCTAATTGGATTTGCATTGCAAGCATAATTCATTTATTCATTTTCTTTTCAGCTTAGTCCCTTTATTAATCTGGGGTCGCCACAGCGGAATGAACCACCAACTTATCCAGCATTTGTTTTACACAGCGGATGCCCTTCCAGCCACAACCCATCTCTGGGAAACATCCATACACACTCATTCACAGTCATACACTACGGACAATTTAGCCAACCCAATTCATCTGGACTGCATGTCTTTGGACTGTGGGGGAAACCGGAGCACCCGGAGGAAACCCACACCAACACAGGGAGAACATGCAAACTCCACACAGAAACACCAACTGACCCAGCCGAGGCTCGAACCAGCAACCTGCTTGCTGTGAGGCGACAGCACTACCTACTGCGCCACTGCGTCGCCCTTGCAAGCATAATATATGAAATAAAAAAAGCATTTTTTACTTTTATTTAAAGTTTAGTTTTGATACTTGTAAAATTATTCTGCATAAATCTGCAGATTTTTTACAAAATTCTCAGCGGAAATAGCAAAAAATGTCAGCAGATTCTGTCTGGCCCTACTAATAACCAGGGCCCGACGGAATCTGCGGACGTTTTTTGCAATTTCTGCGGAGAATTTTGGTAAAAATCTGCGGATTTCTGTGGAATTATTTTGGGTGTCTCATAACTAAAACCTTAATATGTGAAATATGTGTAATTTAAAAACAGAATAAATTCAGATTTACACACATTTACTCAAGTAAATAAACAGAATTAATGATGGGCTAAAAATCTGCTGAATTCTGCGCGCGCAGATTCCGTGTGGGCCTACTAATAACTAATGGCTCATTTCCACTGAGTGGTACAGTACGGTATGGTTCGGGTCGGTACGGGTCACCTTTATCAGGCTTGCGTTTTCACTACAAAGGGTACCCTTTTGGTAGGCGTGGTGTATGACAGAAAGTTTAAGTCGACGTCATTCTCGCTCGAATAAATGTCTACAGTAAAGCTGTACGGGTCGTTCACATTATATGAGAAGCTCTTCTCACAAAACAGATGCTTTAAACATATTAATACTTGTGTATAAATGTTTACTACTAACATTTCTAAGAACATGATTTGATTATAACTGCAGATCAATGACAGTGTTACAGCCTACTGTAAGGTCTGCAATTATATAAAATAAATAAATAAATGAACATATATGAACACACACAGTCCCCTACAGTCTCTGATATGTTACCACTTACAGAAAAACTACACACAGCAGACATTTAGTCCTTATTTGAGTTCAAAATCAACACGCAACATGTACAGTAGCTCACAGTCAGAGCAAAACTCTCATCTGTATCTTTAACCTTCATCAGCACATGTAGCCTCTGTTAGAGAGTAACTCCGTCATTCCCAGTTCATAATAGTCCAAAAGGCGATGATAAACATGGCAGTTTGTTCGTGATTCAGGTTGCCGAAACTATTTGCTTCTGTGTTTTGTTGGGCTTCTCCTTTTTTCCGCGCTTCACTCTCGCGTTTGTCCTTTTCTTTTCTGAATGGATCAGATGTCGAAGACGCTTCAATAATCACACACACGTTATTATCATCAGCTCAAGAAGTTCGTTATATCAAATAAAGATGCGATCGCGAGCTCCATAGAGAAAGCGAAAACCACTCGCAATTTTAGACGGCCTCGTAAAACAACAACAGGACACGGCAGATTCTTGGCTTTGTGGCTGTTCATCAAGACAACGACAAGGTTTGTTTTGAGCCCGGGTCATCCATGGATCGTTATTATATGCATATAGTAGTCTTGGCTGTGTATTTAAAAAAACATGCCGGTTCCTTTTGTTTTGATTCTGGCTAGCTCCATGAGATCGTGACGTATCTCTGTAAACCAGGGCTATTCAATTAGTTTGTCATGGGGGCCGGTTCATGAAAAGCATCCCAAACGAAGGGCCGGAGAGATATGACTTGCTATATGAGTGATAACACAACAGCAATATAAGAGCCAATATGTTGTATTTTTGCTCCTTAAGACACCCACGTTGGCTTTTTCTACATTAAAATGTTAATATATTGTGTTTTGAAACTACATAACATCACTGCATTGTACAATAGACTTTTTTTTTTTTTTTTTTACAAACATTCAAATGTTGTATTTCAGAGCACAACAAAAGCAGTGTATTGCTGAAGTAGGCTTCTTCTACATTCAGATACGTTCATATGTTGTGTTTTGAACTGCATAACAATTAGTGATGCAACAATTATAGATTTTGGTTGTAGGATTATATAGTCTGAAGAATAATCATGGTTTGACGGTTATCAGGTCTAATGTATATTCAAGCTTTATATTAGGTGAGCTATTTAGATGTACTGTTGTTGCCATCTGAGTTCATGCATACATAATCATCTTAATATTAATTCGTCTTCCATATCTTTTGTTTACACTGCACTGAAAGGCATGCAGAACTCTCACCGTGAGATGTTTTCTACTGCGTGCGGCCGCAAAGACGCAAGCGCGATGCTCCGCTTGTGCGCGCATATTGTCATATATTCTTACATTAGAAACAACAAACTTGCAAGCGGAAAAGACGTGATATGGGAACGGCCGCTGCGTTAATCCGGTGTGCGGGCGTATTAGCCTCAGTGTACATACTTGGAACATTGCACAGTTGGCAACTTGGCATAACTTTAATTGCAGCAGTTTCGTTTTGTTCCGTGCAACAGAAATGCGGCTTAGAGAAGCCTTTATGATTAATTGTGACGAATTAAAGGGCAGTTAATAGTGAAATCGGCTAATCGTTGCAACCCTATTGACGATATCAGTGCATAGTACAAAAGGCCTTTTCTACAAACATATCTAAATATTTTTGGCTGCCCGCGCTACTCCCTGAATGGTGACTCACGCTATGCGCAGCTCATGCTGTATTGAACAGGCGCACCTCACTTTATAACTATAGCGGCCGTTTTTCGACTGAACTAAATTTATTCTTGATGTCTTGGTCACACTATTTGGAGGGCCGGAACAAATTGCCTCGGGGGCCGGGTTCAGCCCGCGGGCCGCCAATTGAATAGCCCTGCTGTAAACCAATCAGCGTTCAGCTACGCGTGTAGCTCCACCTTTTGGTACCCTTTCTCGTGGTTGTTGCTAGATCGGATACGTTTGCGGCTGGAGGTTAACGAGAATTATTTATGCAATTTTCGATTTATTGTATTTTATTAACGTCTACCCCCACCCCAACCCTAAACCCAACCGTTATTAACCAATATTAATTATTGTTATACAGTGTCGTAATAAAATGCCGCTATATTAATGTGCATATAGCACTTCCGGCCAGCCGCGTATCTGATCTAGACTTTACCCTTTCTCGTCTTTGGTACCCTTTCGAAAGTGGTGCGGTACGGTTTTGACAGTGAAAACGGCCATAAAAGCGTACCGAACCGTACCGTAACGTACCACTCAGTGGAAACGGGCCATAATAACCTTACTGTAGCTTTTCCCTGAGTTTGATTGTAATGCAGTACTGTGCACCTTTTGTAAAGCTGCTTTGAAACAATAACCTTGGTGAAAATCGCTACACAAATTAACTTGAATTAAATTAAACTGAAAGCACACAGTAGTTATGGCCGTCTAATATACAATGGGACCAAGAATTTTCAGAATAAACCCACATCTTGGTGTTTCCGTTAAGTATTTTTTATGTGACATTCCTAAAAGTGTATAAAAATATGTGGATGGAAACGAGAGGACTCTTTACGCAAGCTTTAAAATTTTAAGATGTTGATTATGAGAGAAAGGTATGCAGTTAAATACGCTGACAGTGCTCAGAAAGAGACTTTGGATCTGCAGTTTGTCAAGAGACTCATTTTTATAGAGTTAAAATACAACCAAGCTTCACTGAGACGTCCTTTATGAGAGTCAAAGTTACTGACGAATATTATATTAGTGCACTGAAGCTTTAAATGTTTGAAGTGAACAGTGGAGTTTAACCTTTTCACTCGAAATTTAATGATTCTTACTGTGCTTTACTGTATATTCCCTCGGCTTAGTCTCTTATTTATCAGGGATCACCACAGCGGAATGAACCGCCAACTATTCCAGCATATTTTTTACACAGCGGATGCCCTTCTAGCCACAACTCAGTACTGGGAAATACCCATACACACCCACATTCACACACACACACACACTCATACACTACGGCCAATTTAGTTCATCAATTCCCCTATACCACATGTGTTTGGACTGTGGGGGAAACCGGAGTACCCAGAGGAAACCCACACCAACATGGGGAGAACATGCAAACTCCACACAGAAACACCAACTGACCCAGCCGGGACTCAAACCAGCGATCCTGCTATGAGGCCACAGTGCTAACCACTGAGCCACCGAGTTTATATATTATATACATAGATAAAAACACTAGCAACTCTTTTCAGCTCCTATTAGAAGAAATACACAAATATAAATGCTGAATATCATCAAATAGATAATGAAGTCTAATTTCTGTATAAGATGCAAGCAGATTGAAAGCTGCTTAATGACGTCTGTTTATACATGAGACATGATAATTATTTGAACAAACAAACACACACACACATTAAAACACTCAATAACACACACACATTCAGCATCTTTATTACAGTAATAAGTAAATCAGCCATTGAGAAACTGAAAGCGTTAGCGAGTCTCTGCATGTCTCCAACTGGAGAAGCAGATGTTTCAACACCAACACACCAGCAAAGGCTATAAGCCACGTCAGAGCATGAGCAGATATAATTACAGCTTTCATACACATCCAAACACACTCTCAGCAAAGCGCATCACATTTTTCTGTTGCCAATAATTGCAATCATGGTTAGGGCTGAAAAATTTTGAAAAAAAAAAAGTAATATTTGGTTTTTCTGCGATATAAGGTCAAACTTATTCCCCCTTTTGTGATTATCTTTTTTAAATATTTCCAAAATGATGTTGAACAGATTCAGGAAATTTTCACAGTATTTCCTATAATATTTTTTCTTCTGGAGAAAGTCTTATTTGTTTTATTTCGGCAGTTTTTAATTGTCTTAAACCCATTTTAAGGTCAATATTATTAGCCCCCTTAAGCAATATTAGTTTTGGATTGTCTCCAGAACAAACCACTGTTATACAATGACTTGCCTAAATACCCTAACTTTACCCTAATTAGTAAATATATTAACATTAACTAATGGACCATTATTTTAATGTGTTACCAAATAAGTTGTAAAAACTATTATAAATTATACAATTGCATTTTAACTATGCTTATATATAATATGAAATGCTATTGTACAGCACATTAGTCGACCAAAAGTTGTAATTACTGTAAGTGTGCTCTAGAAATAAACTTTGATTTGATTTGATAATAACTTTAACTGTTTAAAGCTGTATAAGTTACTAGTTAATTAAAGTTTTTAGTAACTAATAAAGTTATGGTAACCAATAACCTTAACTTTTCCCGAATTTGACGTATAACGTGCACCTTCTGTAAAGCTGCTTTGAAACAATAACTACTGTCAAAAGCGCTATACAAATAAACTTGAATTGAATTCAACTGAAAGTACACAGTAGTTAAGGACAGCTAACATAAAGTGGGGCCAGTATTTCTGATAATATTTTTTCTTCTGGAGAAAGTCTTATTTGTTTTATTTCAGCAAGAATAAAAGCAGTTTTTAATTGTTATAATTAATATTATTATACCCCTAAAGCAATTATTGTTTCCGATAGTCTACCGAACAAACCACTGTTATACAATGACTTGCCTAATTACCCTAACTTTACCTTAATTACCCTAGTTAAGCCTTTAAATGTCACTTTAAGCTGAATACTAGTGTCTTAAAGAATATCTAGTCCAATATTATTTACTGTCATCATGGCAAAGAGAAAAGAAATCAGTTATTAGAAATGAGTTATTAAACTTTTATGATTAGAAATGTGCTGAAAACATATTCTTGGGAAATATTTCTAAAAAATAATTAAAATTTCACAGGAGGGCTCATATTTTTGATTTGCACAGTATGTGTACTCACCGTTGTACGTGACGCGGGGTTTGGTCAAACACATGACCAGATGAAGGTCCATCTCATCTGAGGAGATAAACTTGGAGCAAACCGGGCACTTGAAACCTGTAGAGCACAGAAATAATGAGAGAACAATCAGGGGCTGCAAATACATAGGGTTGGCCAATTTTAACTCGATTGCGATAAATGAGCGATTATTTATTTGTTTATTTATTTATCTATTTATTTAATTATTTATTTACTTATGCTGACAGTTTTTGTATAGTAATAATGCATTTTTTTCTTTGGTACAAGCTGCTCTTGTTGTTCTGTTTTCTCAGTGTTTATGTTATAGGTTATATGTCCCCCTCACTTTTAGAGGCAGACCATTTAGAAACAAGTGATTAATAATTATATGAGCGGAAACTTTTGGATCTCATGCAAAAATAAAAATGGGATTGGGCCTAAAGCAGACCTGGGCATTTTATTGCCACAGGGTCACATGTAAAGTGTAAAAGTAACAAGTTACAAATACTCAAACTACTGAAATTGAGCGGTTTTTCCTCAGGATTTGTACTTTACTTATGCCTAGTTCACACTACAGGATTTTAAGCATCGGCAGATCACTGTGCAGTTCACACTACATGACTTGATTTTGTGTCCTTTAATCACTGTGGTGTTCACACTACTCGACACTACGTAAATGATCCACAAGAGGGGGGTCACACACTACATGATCTGACAACAACTCGTTCGCCAACAGTTCAGTCAAGCTACCAAACCACAGCCAATGACATTTTGAGGGAGGAGTCGTCAGAAAAAGCTGAACACTATTGGCTGCTCCTGTGCTGATTACATCACTGACAGCGTTTCAAGCTTTCAAGGGAGAATTTTAAAACATCCTCAGTCAGCTGATCCATCAGCGGATCAATCACTCATCTGCAAAGTTCAAGTGGAAAGATACACAGAGAGTTTTTCATTTTTGTAATTTTATAACTCTTTGAAATAAAACTAACATATCTATAACACCCTGACGTTTTCTAAATATCTGTGTATTTCTTTCTAACATTGTTATGTTTTTAATTACAAAACAGTAAAGAACTGAGCATGTCTACCTTTAATTACCATATTGGTCAAAATGACTGCATGCATATCTGCTACTTTTCGCTGTGACTTTATATATGCATGTATTTTTTTACCTAGCAACTTAATGCTAAAATAAACAAAACTTTCTGATAGCAAAAACATAAATTTACTTCAGATATATCTTTTTAAAACAGCATATTCTGTGCCGCAATATAGCTCCTGTTTGAAAGTGAAAATGAAAGCGAGGCTCAGACCTTTGCATGTTCTAGAATCTTAACTACATATTTATAGTAGGGATGTGCACAATTATTCGATCAATCGATTAATCGAACCCATCAGCGACGATCGAGCATGAAAACGATGATCGATTGGCTCTAAAATTAAATTACTTTCAATCGTTCTGATTGGTTATGCTGGTATTTGGGCGGTAGTTTGATATTTGATTGGTTATGGCTACAGGGAGTTGCGGTCTAGACAAGACCTGAGAGCAGATATAGGGGGTCACACACCAGAAGCGCCGCGTCGCGCCACGCAGCGCAGCGCATTTCAGAATTCTAAACGTACAAAACGGTGCCCAGCACGACTTAGGACACTGTTCATTTTTCTGCTGCGCCACAGAGTGCCATCTGAATAGTTTCATTTTAAATACCATGCGAATGTGCGAGTGCATGGATGCCCATTCTGGCCAATCACAGACATTTCTCTTCAGCTCCTGAACACACAGCCATTCAGCTCATGCTGATATGCTCTCTCATTGGCTGCAGCTCGTCACTACATCTGACCACATGTGGGGTCGAGTCGGCCGACTGCTCTGGAATATTCAGCATGCTAAATATTGGATTTCCGTCTGCGAGGTGTCGGCGACGCTTCAGCGAGCCTCTTTGATGCGTTGTTCGGTAGTCCACACATAAAGACTGCCGAGCGCCGTGCACCCGCAGATTTTTCCCCGATCACAGCCCGATCTGTCGGCGAGCTCGTTAACTTCCAAATCGGGCTCAAATCAGGCTTAAAATCCTGTAGTGTGAACTAGGCATAAGGAGTTTTATATTTTTGTAGTTTTTACAAAAATGTGCGCTTTTACTTTCCCTTAAGTACATTTTTACTGCAGTATCAGTACTTTTACTCCACTACTTTCCTTTAACCTGCAGTCACTGCATTATTTTTTCTTGTCTATGTGGATTAGAGAAATCAGTCCTGTGATTCCTGTCCAATCAAATCACACATAGCAGGTAAATCGCATTATAATGAACTACCTCAAGACACAGATTTATAAATGCAGATTTATAAATGCAGCAAACTGTTTGGAAGTGTCCAAGAAGACGTCCAAAATCTTTACACAAATACCCAGTGGCTGTTTAGATGCATGTCACTGATGAGAAAATGACAGATGTTTACTGTATGGATGACCAAAATGGCCTTAAACACCCAGCAGGCACAGGAGGTCAACATGACGTCAGATTCATGTTGTACCCCAACGTTGTGGGGATGTTGCATTTTGTTGGGTTGGGTTTTGTTTGGGCTGACATCAGAACCCAACGTCAGGCCGATGTCGATGTCCAACCTAAAATCAACCAAATATTAACATCTAATGATGTTAAAGCTTGGTTTAAGACGTTGGCTCGACGTTGGATTTCACTTTCTAACACAACCTAAAATCAACATCGTTTGACAAAATACCATTGTCCTTAGACGCTGGCTAGACATTGGATTTTGGTCACCTGACATCACAACCTAAATCTAACCTAATATTAACGTCTTATGACGTTGTGTGCCTGCTGGGCAACAACTAAATGCACTACAGAATGTTACGTTTACACATCCACAAATTACATGTAAATGCATCAGCTTTTATCAGTGGAATACTCACTACTCTTGAGTACTTTTAATAGGTCTACATTTACTCATACTTTGAGTAATATTTACAACAGATACTTTTACTCTACTTGCACTACATTTTTAGTCAAATAATGGTACTTTTACTTAAGTGTGATTTTTCAGTACTCTTTCCACCACTGCATGTGACCAGCTGCACATCTTAAATTCAACAGCAAACAGGCCCATTCAATGCACAGGTCTGATATAGTCAGAGCCAGATGACCAGGGGCGCCTCCAAGGGCACCCCTGGGTAAACTCTGGCCAATATGATTTTGCTGTTGACATTATTAATTTAAATGTACTTATGTAAATTCCCAATATTTCAATAAATAAAATGCAGCCACTAAATTATTGTTGGTGACACTGACGTAGCTGATTCACTGCTCTCCCCCTCAGCGCTGGTTCAACGCTGGTGAAAGCAAACTGACGCATGCGCGCAGAAAACCATTCCCGTGCGCCTCACGCACTCCTGTGAGAATCCCGGTTGTTTGCATGCATTCCGATAAAATACGCGCCGCTCATGCGCCATGAAACAGGAGTAACAGCCTTTTGTGCAGAGGTGTCGGCACGCATCGAGTTTTGCAAGTCGACTAAACTAAAGTTTATATAATATGATGATGTAGTAACTTTCACTAAGCATGGCTTTAAAGCAGAAAGGAGGGATAAAGAGTCAGGGAGGTAAGACTTCATTACATTATGTTGTGTATGGGATGGTTCGCCCATGGTGTCATTTAAACTAGAACCACCACTGCCCTCCCCGATCGTCGTTGACAGCACACACACACCTTCAATAGACAGCAATGGCAATATAATATTTACCTTAAGGTGCATCAATAGAAGAAGCTGCATTAATAATATTGTGGCTCAAAAAGGAATATGGATAAATGATATTATTAGGGTCTGTATAGTGAATGTGTGTGTAGTAATGCCTTTTGTTAATTTGTTTGTTTTATTAATTAATTCATGAATCTTCATGAATTTTAGACTTGGCATATACCATATTCTGTGCAATAAAAGTATGTAAAAAATAACTAAAAAGTTATATATATATGAAAAGTGTTTTTAAACTAAATATTGATTTTTATTTGGTTTGCACATGTACTTGCTGAATTATTTCAAGGAATAAATTGCAATATTTTAAGAGTAATTAATTAAACAAATTAAAATCACATTATTTCATTTACCAGAAACAAAAATATAACATTACACTGAATTCATAAATTTTTTTTGTGTGCCACCCCAAGATTTGCTGCGGCCTCTTCTGGCCACCCCTAAGAACATTTTCTGGGGGCGCCACTGCAGATGACCATAAGCCACAGGTCTCAAGCTCAATTCCTGGAGGGCCGCAGCTCTGCACAGGCTTGCTCCAACCTTAATCAAACACACCTGATTCAACTAATCAAGGTGTTCAAGACTACTAGAAACTATTAAGTAGGTGTGAGTTGGAGCTGGTTGAAGCTAAACTGATAGATTAATTTGCATCATGATGGGAAACACCTCTTTGCGTTATGCTTTAGCATGTCAATAATGTGAAGTATTCCTTTCCATTTGCTGCTGTTCAAAAACAGTGCTGCCGATAACCTTTGACTAGGGCCAGACGGAATCTGCGGACGTTTTTTGCTATTTCTGCAGAGAATTTTGGTAAAAATCTGCGGATTTCTGCAGAATTATTTAGGAGTATCATAACTAAAACCTTAAAATGTGAAATAAAAAATAATATCTTTTTAACTTTTATTTAATTTTTAAAATGCAAATCCAATTAGATGAACAGTAAATAGTTAACTGTAAGTAAACAAACAGAATTAATGATGGGCTAAAAATCTGCTAAAAATCTGCGGAAAATCTGCGCGCGCAGATTCTGTGTGGGCCTACCTATGGCTCAATTCATTTTCCTTCGGCTTAGTCTCTATTTCAGAGGTCACCACAGCGGAATGAACCGCCAATTATTCCAGCATATGTTTTACGCAGTAGATGCCCTTCCAGCTGCAACCTAGTACTGGGAAACACCCATACACACATTTATACTGTGTTAGTGTTGACTTGTGAACCAAACACACATGCACACACACACACTCTAAAAGCAGCTGAACTCTGACAATCTAAACAGTGTGTGTGTGCATGAAGACTGAATGCTGTGATTCAGTGTGTGACCCGTGAGCATCTCGTGACTACAGTCTGAACACTGCATTTAAAAGCTTTGTTTTCTTTAACCGTTCGTTTAACTGCTGAATGAGGGCCGGATCATTTCACTGCACTATTAATCCATAAATCTGCTTTGAAATGTGGAAATATTACACATCAAAAAATGAACAACAAAATTGAGGTGCATGGATAGTAAAATTTACATGTTCATTTATTAATTTTCTTTACGTCTTAGTCCCTTTATTAATCAGGGGTCGCCACAGCGGAATGAACCGCCAACTTATCTAGCATACGTTTTACACAGCGCCCTTCCAGCATCAACTTATCCCTGGGAAACACCCATACACTCCCATTCAAACTCATACACTACGGACAATTTAGCTTATCCAATTCCCCTATAGCGCATGTGTTTGGACTGTGGGGGAAACCGGAGCACTCGGAGGAAACCCACGGCAACACGGGGAGAACATGCAAACTCCACACAGAAATGCCAACTGACCCAGCCGAGGCTCAAAGACAAATCGTCACCTTGGAATTATAAGGTTCTATCTGCATTCTGAATGATTTTAAGATATTGAGCTTCAAAGTTTTTGCATTCCATATAGCAAACAGTATGTGTCTAACATTTGTTTTTTTAAATGAAAAGTCTTAAAATGTAAACAACTTATAAAACAAATAAAATAAATCACATAATGTAAATGTGTTGGAAAGTTCACCCTCCAAGCTTTATGCAGGTATGTCTGTCATGTGTATGTCTCATGTATTCGTGGAGATTCTGTTGTTTTTTCTGACCTCAGTTTACATGTCGCGCGAGTCTCACGTGGAATATTGTAATAACAAAGCCTCGTGGGCGTGGTCGCATTAAAAATAATGAGCTCCGATAGAGAAACTAGACATAGCGTTGGTTTCATACTGATTACTTTATCAAGCAATAATTGTTTTCAACATGCACCGCTGCATTTAAAAGTAGACACTTCAAGCTTTCTATAGATATGTGTCTCATGTCTGTGTGTTTAGTTTTCGCGGAGTTTCAGTGCATATTACTGACGCGTTTGTAAAAACAGTTCACGGAGAGAGAAAAGAGAAAGTGCCTTCACTGTTTATTTTCCTTATTTTGCAAAAGCACACACTTTTGTTGTTATTGTGAGTGTACCCAAAATAAACTAGACATCTAACAGATTCCATTGATGTATTGCTCATATCTGTACGATCAAAACTGAACGTGTCATTTAAGTTTTTTTCTGCGGTTTCATGTAAAAACACGTCAAAACGCGTATACGCGGGCTTCGACCCCTGGGGGTTAATAAGAGTATGTCAATAACTCAATTTTGACAAAAATTGTCAGATATAACCTTATAATTTTAAGGTGACGATATTACTAATTAATAATCATAACAATAGATGAGTTAATAAATACAGTAATACTTGAATAAAAAAACCATCAACAGCAGCAGCAACAAAACAGCAATTATCATTATCATCATCCTTATTATTAGTGGTGTAACGGATCCCAAATCTCACAGTTCGGGTCACATTATGTTTTTTTTAGTCACGGATCGGACCATTTTTCTGAATGCCTGTCCAATTCAGAATTGCTTTTACTGGTATATAAATCCCTCCATAATCTAGCCCCATCCTATCTCTTAGAGCTGCTTCATCCTTACACTCCTGTGAGATCTCTTAGGTCAAGTGATCAAAATCTCTTCTTTCAGTTCCCCAGTCCAGGCTGAAACGTAGAGGGGACAGAGCTTTCTCTGTGGCAGGTCCTCGGTTGTGGAACACCTTGCCCCTTGATATTAGGATGGCTCCATCACTATGTATTTTTGAATCTCTTCTTAGGGTTGGGCCGATAGACGATGTCATCGTCCATCGCCGATGGCTGATAAACTTCATGATGCTGAGCCGGCATCGCAATCCATCGCCCCGCCCCACATGTATATTGATATATAACTTATTTTTTGCATGTCATCTTAATAGCAATAACGGTCTTTTCATGAGCTGTGTTATATTATACTTATAGCTGCTGTTTGCACGGCTGACAGCATCGTGAGGATTAAATACAACGTGAGGATTATACAGCACCTCTCGCGTTTAAAATGTGTAGATTCAGCGGCAAACGCTGTAAACCCCGTCCCACAGACTTTACAGTGAATGCTTTAGTTATTTTCATAGCGGACTTGAAGCCACTGGAAGTCTTTTCTCCACTCTTGGAAAAGTGTAAATGGTGGATTAACATTCAGCACATGATCACTAATCAGATGTGCCATTATTTAACTTTAGGTGGTTTCTAAAACTAAATCTGTCAGTGTTATTTTCATTCTCTCATCTTCAGCGCATCACATTTCCGCAGCTGTTGCTCCTGTCATGTGAAGGCAGAAGGCGTTGACTGAGTGATTGACAGCTGATATTATCCAATCCATTCGCGTTCAGTTCTAGTGCAGTGGGCCAATAGGAAGAGCACAAAGGCGGGGCAAGCATTGGGGGCTTTTTTTACTTCAGCAAGTTCACATGACGACTGTTTTAATCTGTTCCTGAGCGCTGCGTTTGGCGTCTTTAGGTGCAAAGATGCATTCTGCATAAATGTCTTCTAAATCCGCGCACGCGGTGATGATTTTGCAGTGAAAACAGGTGTAAAAATGTATGCACTACCACAAATGCTTTCAAATACATATTTTAGGTCGCATAAAATATCAGGCGCAAGTGTGACCAAAACGGTCGAGCTCTAGCATCTTTACTTGTTATTTTGTCCTCATAATAATAATAATAAAATAAGGAAGTTATCATTAATCACAATACAAATTACAGTGAACTCCAAACAAACTCTCGTCTCGTCTCCGCCACCAGCTGTGGGGAAAAGCCATTATAAGGACACAGATCACTCCGCCTGATCATGCCAGAGTCCCGCGGAAAAAAGTGATTGACAGATGGTAATTTGTGTGTAACTTTATTTATTTATGGTTTGGTCATGGGTAAAGCAAAGACCATGTGGGTCAGGTAGTGAAAACGATAGGCTACAATTATTAAATTCGTAAATTAATTGATATTTAAAAACAAAGACCCCCACCCCGCCTACGACGACGATACCATCGTCCATCGCCGATGTTCACATTAGACATCGTACAATGCCAAATTTGTCAACATCGCCCAACCCTATCTCTTCTTAAAACATACCTTTTTAGCTTGGCTTTTTAATGTTATTTTAATAGTCCTTTCTACTGCTACTTTCTTACATTTTACAGACGTTTCTCTTGTCTTATTTGTATGTTTTGTATTCTGTCTTTTTATTTTTGGACTTGTCTTGTACAGCACTTTGGTCAGTCTTGTGACTGTTTTTAAATGTGCTCTATAAATAAATTAAACTTGAGCTTAAACTTGATTTTTCGCATCAGAGGTGGAGACAAATGTCATTTGCAGTGCATTTATTACAAAAACAGCACTGCAAGACACTTTTGGTTTTAACAAACAGAACTTAGAAGCTGTAACTTTATTAAAAATGAAATGAAGAAATAATCAGCTGAATAAAAATAAACTGTAAAATATTCAGTGCTGTGAGAAATTCACTGTTACTCCTACTGTTGCTGATAACGCTAAATGTAGAAATCTAACATTATCATTAGTATACCCCATATTTATTTTGAGTCTCATTTTCAATAATTGATTCAGTTCTTCACTCATAAAACTTCATGTTTCATTGCTAGATGATCATTTCTGAAGAGTTGTTCAGTGGCATATTTTTTGATGGCCACCTATTGGTTAAATAATGTAACTGCTGCCTACAACTTTCATTTTTGAGCGTCGTTAAATGCATATGACGGTGATTTTAATCTTTACCATAAACATCAGTGGTTTTATCTAAACTATAAACTGTTCTCCTAGTACTTTTGTGTTATTTGAATGTTTGTAACTTTATAACTAACTCAAAAGACTAAAGACTAGATCTCTATCTTGATTTTTGCATTTTTCAAACACAGATTTGAATGCAGCGATTGGAAGAATTAATAAACATATGCAAATCACCATCATTTATAATTGATGTTGCGTGGGTGTTGAGATCCTGATCTTTTAATGATTAATCGTGCAGCTTACACTGAATGCATTAATGCAGGCTAAACAAGTAGTGACAGAAAACACCTTTAAAGAGCCCCTATTATACATTAAATAGGGTCATATTTTGGTTGTAAGGGTCTCCAATAACAGTCTAATCTGCATGCAAGGTCAAAAAACACTTTTTCATGGCCTTATAATCTGCATTTATTTTTACCTAATTAGCCCAGCGACTCCCATATGAATCGTTCAGCGATTCATTTGTTCCCAAACCGCTCCTTAGCTAATCTGCGCTGATTGGACTGAAGACAGCCTGTTGCAATTGGTCGACAGCGTTCAGCGAGAGACAGAGTGAAATGCCCAGCACAGCTTATCAACAATATAGAAGTAGTCAGACTGCATACACGCTTCATATTAGTGTAAGGCATGGATTTCGGCAGTGGGTGAATGTAAATACAGACGATGGACTTGAAAATAATGACGACTAACTATTTTATTGAGCAAAAACTGAAGAAAGAACTGGGGAGGAGATCGACACGAGTCTCCTAGCCCGTCACACTCTACCTCAGTGTTGCCAGATGTAGCTGACTGATTCCAGCCTAAAAACTATCCAAAACCCGCAAAAATGCAAAAAAACGCCCACTCATCTGGAAAACACGGTTGTGACAGTCGCGAAAAACACGATGAGTGTTTATACCCGCACAATCGAGTTAAAAACAGTCTAATTGAACGGGAAACCGCCCAATCTGGCAACACTGCTCTACCTGCTCTTTTTTCATACACACACAGACACACACACACACACATTACCCTCCTCCTCAGAGCTCACAACACAAAAATAAAAGTCCTCAACAGAAACATTCAAAAACAGAATACAATGAATGTACATTAAAAGAAACAACTTCACATTAGTTACTGACACCACAGAACACAGTACCCGGTTCTCATCAGTGTTATTAGGGTCGGCGGCTTCATAGAATAGTGAGCGCGGCGTCCGTGAACTCCCCCGGTTCTCCCTTTTGTCCGCGACACGCACCCCCTCCCTCCCGGTCCTCACTTTCCCTCAGTCTCCTGGATTTTTTGTGTGTGCGTGAGTGCATTAAAGCAGTTCAGTTAAACACCAGCATATTGCTCTGTTATTAACAATGACACACATTCAGTATTAATCCACACAGTGGCAAAAGCTGAACTATACTGAACCTTGACCGCCGCAGGTGTGTAAGAACAGCTGACGGTAGCCATAGCAACGACAAACGACAGGATTGCAAGCTCACAAACACGTTTAAATCTGCAAAGAAAGCGGCACGCGTCGCGTTTTTAGCGTGTTTTTAGTCGCGATATGTATAAGTGTTATATGTTCTCAGGGCTTACCTGTACTCTGCTTTACCCAATGATCACCAACCCTCATTACAAAATGGAAGAATAATCCATGAGCTGTGTACTGATAGTTCCTGTGAAGCTCTGTCAAAGTCTCATACATCAGTAGTCTTTTCTGATCCTTCCTTTTTTGCAAAAGTAAACCTCAACCACTGACTCTTCACAGCTTCATCTTTGGGTAGAGAATATAACACGAACTTTCCCTCAAACTTCAATAATATCCAGCTGAGCGCAGCGTCTTCATGACTTCAGGATCTGTTTATCTTCCTCTCTTAGCTGCTGTGTTAGTGGGCGGGGCCGCAGGTTTAAATTTGCGGGTCTGCGCGCGCAACCATTATGTTTCGTGTCCACGTCACGCCGAAACGGCTAAAGAATCGTTATCAAGACAATTAGTTTAAACCAATGACTGTATAAAATATGGACGACGCGACAGCGCCATTTTCCATTAAACGCTGTGAAGGAAAAAACGCCTCGTGACGGGCACAAACTGTCGCAAAAGACTGAAATAGGAGCCTGGGCATGCGCAGAAGGACTGCCTGATGGAGCCAGAGGAGGAGCTGCCGAATCGAACTTCCAACCAAACGCTTGTACATCAAATCAACCACACCCCCCGAACTTCTCACTTGACCGCCGGTGTCTGCACTATAACAAAGGCTCGCTAATGTACACTTTGCGTTTACATAGGAGCCTGGTTTGCTGTTTTATCAACACAAATGGTTGTAATAACGTTAACAAAGTTGAGGTTTATATAATGAAGATCTAATCGCGCCAGCTCCGGGCCGCAGCACACATTACTCACGGGCCGATCCGGCTTGGATGCGGCAGCGTCGGCTTGCTTACGGCCGCCGGATCTGACCGGATGCCTATGGATTCACTGCCCGAGTCAATCGGGCCAGATGCGGCGGCCGTTAGCGAGCCGACGCTGCCGTATCCGAGCCGGATCGGCCCGCGAGTAAGTCACGGAGTCGGGCCGAGGGGTAAGTCTCCGGCAGGCGAGAGTGTAGCCGGAACTGGCCCGAGAGTATTTTGCTATCTGGGTGGTAAGGCGTGTATCAAAAAACTGATAAAGCCCTGACCTTACCGAATAAACAGTGTTCCACCAGATCCTGTATGTCAGAAACTATAGTTTACTGCTGAACAACTCGTTTTATCATGGTAAAATAACACAGAAATGGAATAATAACACTTCAGTCTCCTGCCGAAGCTCCGGCGTCTGCTTTGAGAAACTGTCAATCACAGCTGTCAATCACGATGACACGCCCAGCATTAAATCACTGCTCAAAACATACTCCTTACAAAAATGAAGATCTGCACCTATATCAACTGATAACCAGTGCCTTAACTGACCAGAACCATCTTTCAGAACATTTTATTGCAAGTGTAATAAATATTTTTATTTGGTCTCATGTCTCCTTCATTAACAAGGAGGAGGCAGGCTTTATGACTTGTACTGCAGCCAGCCCCCAGGGGGGCAATCTAACGGCCGAGACCTTTACTCAAAAGCAGTTGTGCGGCACACTTGGTTTAAACCACTATGAGTCAACTCTTTTATAGATGAATCAATAGTTTTAAACACTGTCCACTTTCAGATTTAAGCTTTAGCTGGATATTTCACTTCACTTAGAGCTGTGTTACACACTACATGGAAGGTCATTTTCAAAAACCCATAATAGGGGCTCTTTAATAACCTAAGAAACCCGCGACATCCCGAATAACCCACCACAACTTCTTTCGTCATCATTATATTTTACAGGAAAGCCTAAATGCTTTCATACATGTGATTTGAATGACACACGAGCCAATCTCTCTGTGATCGTTACAAATTTAGGATTAATCTACAAGTGAAAAAATTATTAATGCGTAGGTCACGTGTGTTCCGAACTGTAGGTTGTGGTCAGTATGAATCACGGATCAACCATGATCCACTACAACCCTGCTTATTATTATTATTATTATTAAATGTTGCATGTAAAAAAAAAAATCCCAGTAAAATTAAATAGAACAGGTCTTTTTTATAATTTGAGAAAAATAACAGTACTAATAACACTATGGATAAAAAAAAAAAAAATAAAAATAAAAAAAAAAAAAAAAAATAATAATAATAATAATAATAATAACAACAGTAATAATAAATCAAACTGAAATTGAAATAATATGAATGCTTTTAAAAGATTGCATGGCATATTAAACATGCATTATTTAGCATGCTATCACATCACATATTGAATGCTTCTCAGCGCTGTCCTGAAATGAACACTAGTGGAGGATTAGCGTGAACAGAGCAGGTAAAGTGCTCTGATTTCTCTGAATAATAGAGTAAAAGCAGTCAACATTGTTCACCTGCGCAGGTACACAGAACCAGCTTTACACAGCAGACAAAAGCAGAGCAGAAACTGGACTCCTGAGCATCTGCTCTCATTACAGCAGTGTTAATACGGCTCGCCGGACCACTGACTGTTATTTACTGACAACTATTACTGCAGCAGGACCCCAGAGAGACCAAATCAGACATACAACAATACATACAAAGAGGAGCATGTAAACTAGGGCTGCTTGCTAAAAATCATAATCATGATTATTTTGGACATTTTGGCTTGTAATGACCCTTAATAATTCTTATTAATAATTGTGTAATGCATTGTGTATATATGCACGTTTTTCTCAGCAGGTCTGATCTGCTGTCATACTGGATATGTGAATCGTATTAAACTAAATCTTGAGAGCCATGACAGACTGAAGGAATGAAGGGCATCCATCAGTGTAATGATTTATTCTGAATGAAACATAAGAGGCTTAACAGAAACCCGATGGCTGTGTGTTTGCTGGACAATCCCTCAACAGCCACATTCAGAAGGGTAAACCCACAGAGAACGGGCAATATATTACAGCATAAAACCCATTTACTTACTAATATTATATATACAGTATACAGTTGAAGTCAGAATTATTCACCCCCCTTAGATTTTTTTTCTTTTTTAAATATTTCCTAAATGATGTTTAACAGAGCAAGGAAATTTTCACAGTATTTCTGATAATATTTTTTCTTCTGGAGGAAGTCTTATTTGTTTTATTTCAGCTAGAATAAAAGCAGTTCTTAATTTTTTTTTAATTAAAACTGCTTTTATTCTAGCCGAAATAAAACAAATAAGACAAAATAATAAGACAAATAAGGTCAATATTATTAGCCCCTTTAAGCGATAAGGGGTAAATATCACTTAGAAATACTATACAGGGAGTGCAGAATTATTAGGCAAGTGAGTATTTTGAGCACATCATCCTCTTTATGCATGTTGTCTTACTCCAAGCTGTATAGGCTCGAAAGCCTACTACCAATTAAACATATTAGGTGATGTGCATCTCTGTAATGAGAAGGGGTGTGGTCTAATGACATCAACACCCTATATCAGGTGTGCATAATTATTAGGCAACTTCCTTTCCTTTGGCAAAATGGGTCAAAAGAAGGACTTGACAGGCTCCGAAAAGTCCAAAATAGTGAGATATCTTGCAGAGGGATGCAGCACTCTTAAAATTGCCAAGCTTCTGAAGCGTGATCATCCAACAATCAAGCGTTTCATTCAAAATAGTCAACAGGGTCTCAAGAAGCGTCTGGAAAAACCAAGGCGCAAAATAAACTGCCCATGAACTGAGAAAAGTCAAGCGTGCAGCTGCCAAGATGCCACTTGCCACCAGTTTTGCCATATTTCAGAGCTGCAACATCACTGGAGTGCCCAAAAGCACAAGGTGTGCAATACTCAGAGACATGGCCAAGGTAAGAAAGGCTGAAAAACCACCACCACTGAACAAGACACACAAGCTGAAACGTCAAGACTGGGCCAAGAAATATCTCAAGACTGATTTTTCTAAGGTTTTATGGACTGATGAAATGAGAGTGAGTCTTGATGGGCCCGTGGCTGGATCAGTAAAGGGCAGAGAGCTCCAGTCCAACTCAGACTCCAGCAAGGTGGAGGTGGAGTACTGGTTTGGGCTGGTATCATCAAAGATGAGCTTGTGGGGCCTTTTCGGGTTGAGGATGGAGTCAAGCTCAACTCCCAGTCCTACTGCCAGTTTCTGGAAGACACCTTCTTCAAGCAGTGGTACAGGAAGAAGTCTGCATCCTTCAAGAAAAACATGATCTTCATGCAGGACAATGCTCCATCACACGCGTCCAAGTACTCCACAGCGTGGCTGGCAAGAAAGGGTCTAAAAGAAGAAAAACTAATGACATGGCCTCCTTGTTCACCTGGTCTGAACCCCATAGAGAACCTGTGGTCCATCATCAAATGTGAGATTTACAAGTAGGGAAAACAGTACACCTCTCTGAACAGTGTCTGGGAGGCTGTGGTTGCTGCTGCACGCAATGTTGATGGTGAACAGATCAAAACACTGACAGAATCCATGGATGGCAGGCTTTTGAGTGTCCTTGCAAAGAAAGGTGGCTATATTGGTCACTGATTTGTTTTTGTTTTGTTTTTGAATGTCAGAAATGTATATTTGTGAATGTTGAGATGTTATATTGGTTTCACTGGTGAAAATAAATCATTGAAATGGGGATATATTTGTTTTTTGTTAAGTTGCCTAATAATTCTGCACAGTAATAGTCACCTGCACACACAGATATCCTCCTAAAATAGCTCAAACTAAAAACAAACTAAAAACTACCAAAAATATTCAGCTTTGATATTATTGAGTTTTTTGGGTTCATTGAGAACATGGTTGTTGTTCAATAATAAAATGAATCCTCAAAAATACAACTAATAATTCTGCACTCCCTGTATATCTGCATAAAATACATATCCTTGAATTCTATCATTTACAGTTTTTAAAAATATATAATCTCAAGTCAATGTATTATAGTTTTGTAAATTACATTTATCTTACATTTTGTTGCATGTTTCAGATGGCAAATCCACTAGAGGGCGCCGTTTACATTTTTTGCAAATCTGAAATATTAAAATAATTATCTAAGGGTACGTATTGTTGTACGTTTTAGATGGCAAATCCACTAGAGTGTCCTGTCTACAATTTTGTGAATCTGAATTACGTCACTTAGGGTATTTTTGTTGTATGTTTCAGATGACAAATCCTCCAGTCTCTACATTTTTGCGAATCTGAAATAACTATCTAAGCATATGTATTGATGTTCGTTTCACATGGCAAATCCACTAGAGGGTGCTGTCAACTATATGCAAGTGTAAAATACGTCACTTAGAGCATGTTTTGTTGTATGTTTAAGATGAAAAATCCATTAGAGGGCGCTGTCTATATTTTTATGAATCTGAAATACTGATATAAATATCTGAGGGTATGTTTTATTGTACGTTTCAGATGGCAAATCCCCTAGATGGCACTGTCTACATTTTTGCAAGTGTGAAATATGTCACAGAATACATTTTGTTGTATATTTCAGATGGTAAAGAGCACGGTCTACAATATTGTGAATCTGAAGTACATCACTTAGGGTACTTTTCTTGTACGTTTCAGATGACAAATCCACTAGAGGGCGCCGTCTACATTTTTGCAAATCTGAAATAGTGAAATAATTTATCTAAGCATGCGTATTGCTGTACGTTTCAAATGGCAAATCCACTAGATGGCGCTGACTAAACATTTGCAAAGCTGAAACTGAAATAATTATTTAAGTGTACGTTACTGAACGTTTCAGATGATAAATCCACTGTCTACATGCCCACTGAGACCACTGAGGATGCTTTCTACAATATTGTGAATCTGAAATAATTATCTAATGATATGTATTGCTAAATGTTTCAGATGGTAAATCCACTAGTGGGCACTGTCAACATTTTTGCAAGTGTGAAATATGTCACTTAGAGTACGTTTTGTTGTATGTTTCAGATGACAAATTCACTTGAGGGAGCTCTCTACAATTTTGTCAATCTGAAGTATGTCATAAGGTACGTTTTGCTGTACGTTCCAAATGGAAAATCCACTAGAAGGGCGCTGTCAACATTTTTGCGAATCTGAAATAATTATCTAATGATATGTATTGCTAAATGTTTCAGATGGTAAATCCACTAGTGGGCACTGTCTACATATTTGTGAATCTAAAATACGTCACTTAAGAGTACGTTTCGCTGTACGTTCCAGATGGTAAAATCACTAGAGGGCACTGTCTACATATTTGTGAATCGAAAATACAAAAAAGTTTTAAATCTTTTTGGAGGCTTAAAAATTCATTGCATCTCTAACATAAAGAGCGGACACATTCCTGAAGAATGAATGAACCTGCAGTATTAACCTGTCAGCAGTGAATCTACATTATAATGCTGGAAACACTCGAGCATCTCGAGCATCTCTGCCATCGCCTCAGTGTAAAAGCCAATAATAAAGTAATTTCTTCAGCATGAGGTCATTAAACTACAGCTTGACATATGAAAGTCCAGTCAGCAAGAACATTCAGGTCATAAGCGCTGGCCAGTTGGCAGTCAATGGTGCTGGTCCAGATATATTTCTCATTCTCATCTCCATTTTATTGATCAGCTCCTGGCTCTCAGAGATGGAGGATGGAGCGGCACGATACTGGGAAAATGTGTGATATTGTCATTGGGTATTGTGAGAGCAATATTTGTTATGATATTCCCTAGAGAGATCCTATTTTTATTAACTATCTCAAAAAATTATTAGAGGGCGTTGTTTACATATTTGCAAAACTCAAATACGTCACTTAGGGAACGTTTTGTTGTACGTTTCAGATGGCAAATCCACAAGAGGGTGCTGCTTACATATTTGCAAAACTCAAATACGTCACTTAGGGAACGTTTTGTTGTACGTTTCAGATGGCAAATGCACTTGAGGGCGCTGTTTACATATTTGCAAAACTCAAATACGTCACTTAGGGAATGTTTTGTTGTATGTTTCAGATGTCAAATCCACTAGTGGGTGCCGTTTACATAATTGCAAAACTCAAATACGTCACTTCGCTTTGTTATATGTTTCAGATTGCAAATCCACAAGAGGGCGTTGTTTACATATTTGCGAAACTCAAATACTTCACTTAGGGAACGTTTTGTTGTACGTTTCAGATTGAAAATCCACAAGAGGGCGTTGTTTACATATTTGCAAAACTCAAATACGTCACTTAGGGAACGTTTTGTTGTACGTTTCAGATGGCAAATCCACTTGAGGGCGCTGTTTACATATTTGCGAAACTCAAATACTTCACTTAGGGAACGTTTGCTGTACGTTTCAGATGTCAAGTCCACAAGTGGGTGCCGTTTACATATTTGCGAAACTCAAATACGTCACTTAGGGAACGTTTGCTGTACGTTTCAGATGTCAAGTCCACAAGTGGGTGCCGTTTACATATTTGCGAAACTCAAATACGTCACTTCACTTTGTTATATGTTTCAGATTGCAAATCCACAAGAGGGCGTTGTTTACATATTTGCAAAACTCAAATATGTCACTTAGGGAACGTTTTGTTGTACGTTTCAGATGGCAAATCCACTTGAGGGCGCTGTTTACATATTTGCAAAACTCAAATACGTCACTTAGGGAACGTTTTGTTATATGTTTCAGATGTCAAATCCACTAGTGGGTGCCGTTTACATAATTGCGAAACTCAAATACGTCACTTCGCTTTGTTATATGTTTCAGATTGCAAATCCACAAGAGGCCGCTGTTTACATATTTGCAAAACTCAAATACGTCACTTAGGGAACGTTTTGTTGAACGTTTCAGATTGAAAATCCACAAGAGGGCGTTGTTTACATATTTGCAAAACTCAAATACGTCACTTAGGGAACGTTTTGTTGTACGTTTCAGATGGAAAATCCACTTGAGGGCGCTGTTTACATATTTGCGAAACTCAAATACGTCACTTAGGGAACGTTTGCTGTACGTTTCAGATGTCAAGTCCACAAGTGGGTGCCGTTTACATATTTGCGAAACTCAAATACGTCACTTCACTTTGTTATATGTTTCAGATTGCAAATCCACAAGAGGGCGTTGTTTACATATTTGCAAAACTCAAATACGTCACTTAGGGAACGTTTTGTTGTACGTTTCAGATGGCAAATCCACAAGAGGGCGTTGTTTACATATTTGCAAAACTCAAATACATCACTTAGGGAACGTTTTGTTGTACGTTTCAGATGGAAAATCCACTTGAAGGCATCATATACATAATTGCAAAACTCAAATACGTCAATTAGGGAACGTTTTGTTGTATGTTTCAGATGGAAAATCCACTTGAAAGCATCGTATGCATAATTGCAAAACTCAAATACGTCACTTAGGGAACGTTTTGTTGTACGTTTCAGATGGAAAATCCACTTGAAGGCATCGTATACATAATTGCAAAACTCAAATACGTCAATTAGGGAACGTTTTGTTAAACGTTTCAGATGGAAAATCCACTTGAGGCACCGTATACTTACTTGCAAAACTCAAATACGTCACTTAGGGAACGTTTTGTTGTACGTTTCAGATGGCAAATCCACTTGAGGGCGCTGTTTACATATTTGCAAAACTCAAATACGTCACTTAGGGAACGTTTTGTTGTACGTTTCAGATGGCAAATCCACAAGAGGGCGCTGTTTACATATTTGCAAAACTCAAATACGTCAATTAGGGAACGTTTTGTTATACGTTTCAGATGGCAAATCCACTTGAGGCACCGTATACATGCAAAACTCAAATACGTCACTTAGGGAACGTTTTGTTGTACGTTTCAGATGGCAAATCCACTTGAGGCACCGTATACATACTTGCAAAACTCAAATACGTCACTTAGGGAACGTTTTGTTGTACGTTTCAGATGGCAAATCCACAAGAGGGCGCTGTTTACATATTTGCAAAACTCAAATACGTCAATTAGGGAACGTTTTGTTATACGTTTCAGATGGCAAATCCACTTGAGGCACCGTATACATACTTGCAAAACTCAAATACGTCACTTAGGGAACGTTTTGATGTACGTTTCAGATGGCAAATGCACTTGAGGGCGCTGTTTACATATTTGCCAAATTTATGTTATGATCATATTAAAATAAACCAAAATCTTGTCTAGATACGTTTATAAATCATAACTCATGTCTTCTCTTCAGCCTTTGACACCTGTTGATGTTTTGCTTATTTATTTGTTTGCTTGTTTTATGGTCTCTTAAGCAGTTTTAAATGGTATTTTAAGTCATTTTTAAGTGAGCTTAGTCATTTTGGGTTGTTTTAAAGTGCTTTATAACTAACGCTTGATTAATTAATATAATAGATTGAGGTCAAAGGTGCAAACTTTTAGATTTTAAAACACTATAAATGCGTGTAAACCTTTATTCAGATATTCTGACTCTGATTGGCTGTTATTTTCATCTCTCATCTCGACTTCCGCCATTAGTGTTTATTTCCAGCTTTAGTTTCACCTTTGGAACATTTTAGCCAACAGCAGAAGAGCACTTACTGGGTAGGCGGGCCTCAAGATAGTACGGCACCATCTGATTTGTCAAATCTGAATAAACAATCTATGCATGCAACACAAATGATAGGCACATAAAAATCAATGTAATTGATCACTTCTCTTTGTGATATAGATATTGCATATAGTATTATCACAATAAATATATATTTTTAGTATTTTGTGGTGATGCAGATTATGCCAGTGCCTCTGAGTGATACAGGCACACACACACGTCTTGTGAACACACACTGGGAAATAATGAATAAAGCAGATCCTCAGGGAGAAACACACACACTTTTATGTTCAAAGCTATGTAAAGATGTCTCAGTTACACTCTTTCTCCTGGGAAACATGCAAGATGTTGATTTTTGCAGAAAGCTTCAGTAGAAATACAGATTGAATAAAATGTCAGACTGATTAAATCACCACAATATGTGGAGCTTACAATATATTAAACACTCCGGTTCTTCTTAAAGCTTTAAATGAGCTCTATCAAATGCAAAAAAAGGTCAGTTATAAATAGGCCTGTCACAATAATCAATATATGGACTTATCACACAACACATGGACATGATCACAATGATTTCTGGTGATGCAATATATATCGCTCATGCATAATAAACAATTCTAGCAACACTTTAGCTGACTGTGCATCTTTATTGAAGGTGTCAGTGTCAGTATGGTTAAAACACTGAAGTATTTACTATAAATTACTGTAGTATACTTTCATGTAGGTTTCTGATGACTGAAAGTAGATCTGGTAGCGGATATCACAGCCTCTGTTACTCTTTACCTTGTTAACATTTATTATTATTTATTTAGGATATGCGCTTTCCCATTCTGACTCCAATGCCTCACTATTTAACTGTTTAAATGACTATAATTAAATTAAATATTCTTCAGAATAAAATATGATGTGTTCATCGGAAAAGTGCACTTGCAATGATGATATTATATTGTCATTCTGGCATTATATAATGATGAGTGGCATAAAATGGTCTTAAAATGACAATAATATCGCTTATCACAATACATTTTGGTCCAATATATCATACAATAAAAATAGATATCGTGACAGGTCTATTTACAAGATAAGTCAGCTAGATGTTAAGACAGAAATTGTAAAGAAAACCAAATATCTGTGCATAAATACTTCCAAACTATCAGTCAAAATGTTCAATTAACCCAATAAAATATGAGTACATGCAATTTGCTCTTTAGACCTCCCAAATACACAACCTTCACACCGCAACTGAAATGATGTTGCCTACATTTATCAATTGTGAACAGAAACAGCAAAGCCAGAACTACATTGCAATTCAATTGTTTACAGTTAAACGATGCATTTTGCTAGGGCTGAGCGATTAACCAAATTAAATGTACTGCCTTGTTTAGCACTTTATCTTCATTTTTTTAAAAAAACAAAACAAAAAACTATTGATATATAAATATAATATAGATATATAATCTATTAAATCTATTATTTTTTATAATAGATATATATATATATATAAAATATATATATAAATAGTTAACATTAATATAAACTTTGCAAATATATACAGTTGAAACCAGAAGTTTCCATATACTGTATAAAAAGGCACACAATCATTTAAGAAAAAGTCAGATGTTAATGTGACTAAACTTTAGGATGATCACATTTGTTTCTGTTCTGCTAAATATCAGAATAATGAGAGAGAGATTTTTGGAGTAATTGTTATAACTTTTCTTGAAAGTCAAGTTTACACATACAATAAGATTATTCTGCCTCTGAAAAAGCTCAGACGATGGTGTCAAGGTTTTGGAAGTTTCTGATTGGCTAATTGACAACATTTGAGTTAATTGGTGGCACAACTGTAGAATAGTATTGAAGGAAAACCTCAAACACACTGCTTCCTTGTGTGACAACATGGGAAAATCAACAAGCCAGAATCAACACAAAAGCCAGATTACAATTTGCTAAATTACACTGGGAAAAAGCCTAGTGTTTGGAGACATGTCCTGTGGTCTGATGGAGCTAAGATTGAACTGTTCGGCCATGATGACCAGTGTTACATTTGGAGGACAAAGGGGAAAGCTTACAAGCCTAGGAACACCATCCCAACTGTGAAGTATGGGGGCGGCAGCATCATGTTGTGGGGCTGTTTTGCTGCAGGAGGGACTGGTCCACTTCACCGCATAGATGGCATCATGAAGAAAGAACATTATGTAGAAATACTGAAGCAACATCTCAAGACATCAGCCAGGAAATTAAAACTTGGCCACAACTGGGTCTTCCAAACAGACCATGACCCTAAGCATACTGCCAAATTAGTTACAATGTGCTTTATGGACAACAGAGTGAATGTTTTGGAGTGGCCATCACAAAGCCCTGAGCTCAATCCTATAGAAAATTTGTGGGCAGAGTTGAAAATCTTGTGCGAGCAAGACAGCCTACAAATCTGACTCAGTTACAGCAATTCTGTCAGGAGGAATGGGCCAAAATTCCTGCAAACTATTGTGAGAAGCTTGTGGAAGGAGACCCAAAACATTTGACCAAAGTTATACAGTTTAAAAGCAAAGCTAAACAAATACCAAGGAAATGTGTGTAAACTTTATAGGCGTTCTGGTCTAAAAAAGGAGGTGTGTTGAGGTGCATTGCTGGTGCGTTGCTATTTTGAGAAACTAGAATAGACTGTTTAATAGACCAACTAAGAGGAGGTCTAAAGTCCAGCACAGAGCGCGTTAGTTGTGCGCCTCGCTTAAACACTGCTTAATATACAAAGGATGAAGAGCAATACGCAAATATTTTTACAAATGAAAAAAAATTAAAGGATTAAAATATTACAAAAATTATTACTTTCTAGCCTACATAAATATAAACACCACTGCCTTCATCTCGGGGAGCTTTATCAGTTTATTCATGACAATTTGCTTTTGTATAATGTTATTATTATTAGCAGTATTATTTATTATATGCAGATTTATATTTGTTTTTATTAAAAACAAGCTTAGATTTGCTCACCTGTCAGCTTTTAAACCATATGGGGCATAGCATGTGTGTTTGGATATAACTCAGTTGTTTGACCACACTTCATTATTATTGTTCATTTATTAGTTTGCTGGAAATTAGAACTGAATTTAGAAATAGTTTTGAAACAAATCTTGGCTCATAACAATGTGTAGGCTAATGGATGTCTGTGGTACAACATATTTCCTTATCCACAAGAGTGAAAGTGAAAGTAAAGAATGAGGAGGCTCATCTCTTATTCTCGCGCTGCAGATGCTCTGTTTAACTGTTTTCTCGCTAGTGAAGCGCTCAGTTTTTCCACTTACAAAGTCCGCCATGTAAATAGCAAATGCGCTATGGCGCGACGCAACTTACTCTTAAAGGGAATGGGAGATGAGACTCTGATTGGTTTATTCTTATAACACACCTACAACTCATTAGGAGAATAAGCTCAACCCTGTTAGACCATGCATAAGTTGCATAAGTGAAAATAGCAAAGGTGGATTCTGACACGTCCTTAATGCTTTTGCGCCCTGCGCTTTGGACTTTGCACCTAGATTGTTAAAATAGGGCCCTAAATGTATTGTTTCACAAGTACTTGTGTGTATTTACATGTCTAAAACATAAAATAAGCATTGGGTGGTTAAAGACATTGCATAATTGTGATAATATGACACGTCTTTCTCTGGCTTAGTGCCATCCAAAGCTCAGTTTGAATGCTTCACATCATGCTTGTCAAGCTGGATGACAATTAAACACCATGTTACATATTGAGTAACTATTTTGACAATGCTGGTGTGTATTGTTGCTGTGTGTTGTATCCTCCATTATCTGTCTCTTTCTCTCTCTCCACATGAGCGGAGATCAGGTGCAGCAGTGAGAGGGGCGGCGCCAATTATAAAAGCACGCTGTTCATCGAGTTCTCTTCCTGTTTCCCCTTGCTGTTGTGTGTGTGAGCAGATCACTCTAAGTTCTCTGTGTGGCAGTGATATCTTTGTGTCTAAAACCCTTTTTCCAAAGTCATCTGGTGAGATGCTCTTAAATACGGTAATAGGACGGTAACTCGCATTAGCGGTGGCTGATCGATTATTTCCTGTCTGCAACCCTTTTTCCAAAGTCATCTGGTGAGATACTCTGTTAAATACAGTAATAGGACGGTATTCTGTGTTAGCTGTGGCTATATGTTTACTTACTGCTGAATGATCTAAGGGAATGCCCTTTTTCTTTTATCATGTTTTCTCCTGTTTAATGGACAGTCGGGTAGAAGGAGGGTAGAATTGTTGTTTTATTTACAGAGCTTTATTTTCGGTTTGGTAAGAAACCCAATATTAGGTAGCGTACCTTGTTTTGTTTGTTGTTTTGGCCTTTTGTTCCCTTGTTTTGATACTGGAAATATTTATGTTTAATAAATCTGTTACCCCTTTTCGACAACTTGGCCTGTGTGTGTGTGTGCTTGGGGAGCAGGAAAGGGGACTCCGGGTGACCTCTTTTAATAGACGGTCATTCTTATCCTTATGTGTGTAGCGTGGTGCATCGGCTACGTAACACACCAGCACCAGGGACTTTACGTCCTCACTTCAAAACGGAACAAAAGCAGGATTCTGTAGTGATTTGCTCCCTTCCTCGCCATGTATCTTTCCTCTAACCTTACCTCCGCTCATTTTTTTGCTATGTCCTGTCTATGAGGCACCGAACTCTGGCATCAGTGTGCGAGAGAGGCAGAGTGCGCTCACTCCACTCCGCGCTCAATTCAAGTTTTTTTTTACTAATCAAACATCTCTGCGTCGTGCGACACGACGAATCGTTTATGAAATTCGTTGCCAACGCTTTTAGTAATCGATTTAATCGATTCGTTGTTGCAGCCCTAATTTTTATTCAGTTAGACACAGTTTCAGGTTATGTTTTAGTGTTGGTCATGTCCCACATTTTCACAAACAAACGTAATAATTGTCACAAAGTTAGTGTTACTGCCAAAAAAATGCATCTCTGTCAGATTATGACTCCACTCATTTTCCAGTGTAAGAATTATTAAGTGGATTATTGAATGGTAACATTAATATTTGGAGGAGAAATGACTTTAATTAGTCATTAACCCTCAGGGGTCTGAGGTGATTTTGGGGCCCCTGAGATGTTTTGACATGCCCTGACATTTGTGCTAATTTCAGCTACTTATTACATGGTACTGGCCAACATATATTTTATTTGTATTCAGCACAAACTGTGCTACCACAATATGTGACAATTGTTGATGTACATGCTTCTGTTTTTTAGAAAAAAAATATTATGCGTGGTTAGTAGGATTTTGAGAAAATTTTTTTAGCTGAAATAAGGTCCAAAAAACACACTAAATGTGCTTGAGCAAGACTTTTGAGTAACCAGTCTGGTGGGCTAGATTATTTACTTCACAATGATGTAAAAAAAATTTTATTCTCTCATTCAAAGGAAACATTATAAAGATTTACATTTTGTTAAGTTTGTTTGGCTCACCTCAGGTCTATGCGTGAGTGACAATGGTCATGAATAATTCACACCTGGAGAGACAAGACACTCCCCCACTCACCCATCAAGGACATAGTAAAGCAATGCCCATCTGCAAAAGCTAGCCCAAACTAAATGCTTGTTACATTTAGTTAAAATTTTGTAGGTTGTAATTTTTTTCAATATTTTGCTTGAATTTTATTGTATTATCTTTCAATTTCTGAATATATTTGGTGACTAAAATATTATTTTAATAAATATATCTGTTTAATAAATCTGTTTTGTTTAAATGCATCAGAATACACTGACTATATTCACTGAGAAATGGAGGAAATATTTGAAATGGTGTAAAACGTGTTTGCAAAACTGTTGTAATAAAAACTTTCTTGTGCATTAATCCAGCATTTAATAATAATTTCTGAATGACTCTGGCATAATGACAAAACACAAGAATAATCAAAATATATATTTGAAGACCTTTTATATATATTTTGCCCAAATAGTTGCAGCCTTAGTTAACTTTTTCAAAACTTTAACAGGCTGAACTACGTTCTAGCCAGAGCGCTGTGGGCGTGTGGGCAGCCTACGTCATTGTTTGTATTAATGGCATAAGTGGGAAGAGCCGGCGTGATGCGCGCTCTGCCGGGAGAATTGTATGGATTACCTAGCCAGACAACATTTGCTTTCAAAATGAGTTGGAAAGTTCACCCTCCAAGGTTATGCAGGTATGTCTGTCATGTGTATGTCTCATGTATTCGTGGAGATTCCGCTGTTTTTTCTGACCTCAGTTTACATGTCGCGCGAGTCTCACGTGGACTATTGTAATAACAAAGCCTCGTGGGCGTGGTCACATTAAAAATAATGAGCTCCGATAGAGAAGCTAGACATAGCGTTGGTTTCATACTGATTACTTTATCAAGCAATAATTGTTTTCAACATGCACCACTGCATTTAAAAGTAGACACTGCAAGCTTTCTATAGATACCTATCTCATGTCTGTGTGTTCAGTTTTCGCAGAGTTTCAGTGCATATTACTGACGTGTTTGTAAAAACAGTTTATGAAGAGAGAAAAGAGAAAATGCCTTCACTGTTTATTTTCCTTATTTTGCAAAAGCACACACTTTTGTTGTTATTGTGAGTGTACCCAAAATAAACTAGACACCTAACAGATTCCATTGATGTATTGCTCATATCAGTACGATCAAAACTGAAAGTGTCATTTAAGTTTTTTTCTGCGTTTTCATGTCAAAACATGTCAAAACGCGTATACGCGGGCTTCGACCCCTGGAGGTTAAAAATAAGATTTCAACAAAATTATAATTAATCTGGTAGGGGTTTAAGTTTCTGGTGTTAAAAAGCACAATTTTCACTACAGCTACAAGCTTACCGCTATTCATTTCCAATGGTGGGTGGGGGGGGGGGGATGACTCCACCCCCAGGCCACGCCCCCAGCTATGGCCAAGTCTATTAAGATGGTTAATGATGTTATACCTTTCACAACTTCTAGAGAGTATGTAAATTGATCGGATCATGTGAAATTGATCAATTATAATCAATTTTACCTCCATTTCACGCTCAAAGCCAACAAAAAACACATTTAGAGCTTACAGAAGTATAAAAACAACAACAACAAAAAGAATCAGCAGCTTATGACTGTTCGGAGAAAGAGGAAATGTACTTCTGTTTTGTTCTTCTTGAAATCAGGATTATTTTAGGAAGCGGGAACTTTCAGAGGAGCAGAGGCGGATTTTATTAAGTGTGTCAATAAATGCAAATTCCCACAACACAGTCTCCACACCCGTCATTGGCTGGTTAAACAGATAGCCATGCCCCCAAATTCACTCCAGCATTAGCCCCACCCACTGTGAAGAGAAATAGGAAGAACTACAACCCCATGAAGCACTGCTAATGACTTTAAGAGGATTAAGAAATGATCCACCATTCATTTAACATCACTTGCATCTTCAAAAACTATAGATTGAAAGAGCAGGTCGTATTGGTTTAAAAAAAAAAATCATATTCACAATTTGTAACATAAGCTGTAAGTAGTTAATCTAAAAAGTGCATGATAAATAAATGATTACATGGCTGACTGGAATATTCACTTCTGATTGGTCCGTCATGACATTATTTGTAGAGCTAGACAGAATGATTTCAAGAGTATCATAACTAAAAACTTCATTCATTCATTTTTATTCAGCTTAGTCTCTTTATTAATCAGGGGTCGCCACAGCGGAATGAACCGCCAACTATTCCAGCATATGTTTTACACAGCGGATGCCCTTCCAGCCACAACCCAGTACTGGGAAACACCCATACACTCATTTACACACACACACACACACACACACACACACACACACACACACACACACACACACACACACACACACACACACACACACTACAGCCAATTTAGTTGATCAGTTCTCCTATAGCGCATGTGTTTGGACTGTGGGGGAAACCGGAGCACCCGGAGGAAACTCCACACAAAAATGGCAACTCACCCAGCCGGGCTCAAACCAGCAATCTTCTTGCTGTGAGGCGATCATGCTACCCACTGCACCGCCATGACGTCATAACTAAAAACTTAACATATAAAATAAAAATATACCTTTTTAACTTTTATTGAATGTTTACAATCCAATCAGATCCACTTATTTGGTAAACAAAGCAATATAACATATCTACTAAAACAGTGGTCCCCAACCCCCGGGCTAAAGACTGGTACCGAACCGTCGATCAATTGGTAGCAGGTTGCACAAGAAATCATGAATTATTTTTGTTTTATTTATGATTTAAATCTGAAGCATCTTTTATTTTGAAAAATGAGTTTGTCATCCTCTGAGAAAACAGTTGATAGTCGCCGAGCAGTTTACATATATGTCGCCCTCCCCCAGGGCTGCAGTAAAATAGTCAAGCATTGACCGGTCCACGGTGATAAAAATATTGGGGACCACTTTACTAAAAGACAGAAAGTATCCATTTACAAACTGCATTGTAAATTAAAATCACATGAACATTTTCATTTTAGTCATATATTTACAGAAATGGGTAACACTTTATTTTGATGGTCCATTTGAGTATTAGTAGACTGTCTGCTTAATATCTGTTGACACTGACATTTAACAGTCCTTCAACAGACATTTACCTGACTATAAGAAACTTTGCAATTGCATGTCAACTTACACTAACCCTAACCCCAATCCCAACCCTAACCCCAACCTAACAGTCTACTTATAATCTGATGATAATTAGTTGCAATGTAACTTAAATTCAACAAACGGACCATCAAAATAAAGTGTGACCCAGAAATGTTTTCCTGCTATTGATCTACATCATCAAAGTAACTCATTTGCATAATCTCCACCTCTGGTGACATAATAACACTCTGAATGGGTGTTTCATTTCTCAGACAGACCAATCGAATCAGACTTGGTTTCTCAGTTCATGATCCCTAACTAACTCATCTCTAATAACTGATTTATTTTATCTTTGCCATGATGAGAGTAAATAATGTTTGACTAGATATTCTTAGAGACACTTCTATACAGCTTAAAGTGCCATTTAAAGGCTTAACTAGGTTAATTAGGCAGGTTAGGGTCTTGAAAAAAAATATTGCTTAAAGCGGCTAATAATTTTGACCTTAAAATGGTTTTAAAAAAATTAAAACCTGCTTTTATTCTAGCCAAAATAAAACAAATAAGACTTTCTCCAGAAGAAAAAATATTATAGGAAATACTGTGTTATTTTTGTTTTATTTATTATCTAAATCTGAAGCATCTTTTATTTTGAAAAATGAGTTTGTCATCCTCTGAGAGAACAGTTGATAGTCGCCGAGCAGTTTACATATATGTCGCCCTCCCACTGGGCTGCGGTAAAATAGTCAAGCATTGACCGGTCCACGGTGATAAAAATATTGGGGACCACTGTACTAAAGACAGAAAGTATTAATTTACAAACTGCATTGTAAATTAAAATCACATGAACATTTTCATTTTAGTCATATATTTTACAGAAATGGGTAACACTTTATTTTGATGGTCCATTTGAGTATTAGTAGACTGTCTGCTTAATATCTGTTGACACTGACATTTAACAGTCCTTCAACAGACATTTACCTGACTATAAGAAACTTTGCAATTGCATGTCAACTTACACTAACCCCAACCCCAACCTAACAGTCTACTTATAATCTGATGATAATTAGTTGCAATGTAACTTAAATTCAACAAACGGACCATCAAAATAAAGTGTGACCCAGAAATGTTTTCCTGCTATTGATCTACATCATCAAAGTAACTCATTTGCATAATCTCCACGTCTGGTGACATAATAACACTCTGAATGGTTGTTTCATTTCTCAGACAGACCAATCGAATCAGACTTGGTTTCTCAGTTCATGATCCCTAACTAACTCATCTCTAATAACTGATTTATTTTATCTTTGCCATGATGAGAGTAAATAATATTAGACTAGATATTCTTAGAGACACTTCTATACAGCTTAAAGTGACATTTAAAGGCTTCACTAGGTTAATTATGTTTACTAGGCAGGTTAGGGTCTTGAAAAATAATATTGCTTAAAGCGGCTAATAATTTTGACCTTAAAATGGTTTTATAAAAATTAAAACCTGCTTTTATTCTAGCCAAAATAAAACAAATAAGACTTTCTCCAGAAGAAAAAATATTATAGGAAATACTGTGTTATTTTTGTTTTATTTATGATCTAAATCTGAAGGATCTTTTATTTTGAAAAATGAGTTTGTCATCCTCTGAGAGAACAGTTGATAGTCGCCGAGCAGTTTACATATATGTCGCCCTCCCACTGGGCTGCGGTAAAATAGTCAAGCATTGACCGGTCCACGGTGATAAAAATATTGGGGACCACTGTACTAAAGACAGAAAGTATTAATTTACAAACTGTATTGTAAATTAAAATCACATGAACATTTTCATTTTAGTCATATATTTTACAGAAATGTATTTCAAAACTGCATAAATACAAATTTACATACATTTACACAAGTAAATAAATCGACTCAATGATGGGCTCAACATCTGCAGATTTCTGCACGCGCAGATTCCATGTGGGCCCAGTTATAAGGCACGTTATTCTCAGATTACAATCGCTGAATAACAGCGGCTCATCCAGGAGCTGAGAATCACCTTGAATTTCTTGCTATTGATCTACATCAGGGGTGCTCAACCCTGTTCCTGGCGATCGACCTTCCAGCTGATTTCAGCTCCAACCCTGATCAAACACACCTGAACCAATTATTTAGAACGTGAGGAGCACTTGATAATTACAGGCAGGTGTGTTTGATAAGGGCTGCTACTGAAAACTGCAGGAAGGTCGATCGCCAGGAATAGGGTTGAGCACCCCTGATCTACATCATCATGATCAAAGTAACTCATTTGCATAATCTCCACCTCTCGTGACATAATAACACTCTGAATAGGTGTTTCATTTCTCCGACAGACCAATCGAATCAGACTTGGTTTCTCAGTTCATGATCCCTTTAGACTAATAATTTGCATGTTTTCAGCTCTGCACACTATATATTGGATCAGTAAATATACAGTATCTGTGCTGACACTGAAAACAAGCTGAATATTTCCTCAATATCTCTATTTTAAACCCTCAATCTCCACATCTCCCGGACTGTGACAGCAAACAGGCTTTCCAATTCTCAGTCAGTCACACACACACACTGTTTCTATTGTGTGTGTGTGTGTGTGTGTGTGTGTGTGTGTGTGTGTGTGTGTGTGTGTGTGTGTGTGACTGACGTAACCAGGCTAAAATTAAATCTGAGACAATGACGAGCACACAGACAGCAAACTCTGGCCAGACAAAGACAACGATACCACAGGCTTCGTCCTGCAATGTCTCTTTTCACTCAGTGTATGCATGTACAGAGTCAGAATTATTGACCCTCCTGTTTAATTTTAATTCTTTTATATTTTTTTCCCAAATTTCAGTTTAATGGAGAATATTTTTTCAACACATTTCTAATCATAATAGTTTTAATAACTCATCTCTAATAACTGATTTCTTTTCTCTTTGTCATGATGACAGTAAATAATATTAGACTAGATATTCTTCAAGACACTTCTATACAGCTTAAAGTGACATTTAAAGGCTTAACTAGGTTAATTAGGGTAAAGTTAGAGTAATTAGGCAAGTCATTGTATAACAGTAAATATACATAAATATTGCTTAAGGGGGCTAATAATATTGACCTTAAAATGATTTTTAAAAAATTAAAAACTGCTTTTATTCTAGCCGAAATAAAACAAATAAGACTTTCTACAGAAGAAAAAATATTATAGGAAATACTGTGAAAATTTCCTGATTCTGTTCAACATCATTTGGGAAATATTTAAAAAAGAAAACAAAATTCACAGACGAGCGAATAATTCCACTGTGTGTACAGTATTAGGGATGTCCAGATCCGATCACGTTCGGAAATCGGGCCCAATCACACGTTTTCGGACTCGATCGGAATCAGACGTTAACTCCTCATCAGGACTCAAATATATATATAACATACAGTATGTATATAACAATCATATATAATCTTCAGTGCTAAATTCACCCACACGCTCCATCATTAAAAAGGGATGTGACTAGATCTTGGGCTATGAGATCTCGCGAGACTAAATCGAGATGGGATTTCTGGTCGAGGTGAAAAGTTGTCTCTTGAGTTGTGATGTTATTATGGAGCGTGAGGGTGAATTTAGCACTGAAGATTGGAGGCAGGATTGGATTAGAACTGCACATCAAGTGCTTTGCACACATCTGACAGGCTGGCCTCGGAGTTGCACGTCACTCATTTGGGGCGGGTAAGGGTCCCGCATGGTCTTTGTTTTTCCCATAACCAAATCATAAATAAGTTACACACAAAATACCACCTGTCAATCACTTTTTCCGCAGGACTCTGGCATGAATAGGCAGAGTAATCTGTGTCATTATAATGGCATCCACAATCTTGGTTGGTAAAAAAGCTGCACAACCAACAGCAACCAACCAACAGTATCTGAGGTTTTCACAAAAATTACTAAGTACAAGCGTGACCTTTCTATGTTTTTTTGTGTAGGCTTGTATTTTACACTACTGTAAAAATACTCACAAATGTCTCTGTCAATGTTTTCAAACAATTATATTTGATTTACCAAAATCACACAGTTGGCAATTTCACATATGTCACATCCATAACGGAGAGATGTCACATCTATAACGAAAGTTTTTTTCCTCTCAGATGCAAAAATGTCAAATAAATTAAAATCAGTCATGTTTGTTCTATAGAGAGCCAACTTTTATTCTTTAGATTAGCATTATTTCTTTTGAGTTGTGCTGTTTAACTCACAGAATTTCTACAAAGTATGTCTTATACTGTAAACTTGCTAACTTTTTTGGTCAAATCCATAACGCATGCTTATTTCCTCATTTAAAACATAAAAGTTGTTCACAGATTGATATTTTTATGATCCCGTAACTCTGGTTAGTTGTTTTGGAAAATATAAACAGATATTACAATATAACATTAGCATCTACTTTCTCTGTGAATTTATGTTTTGAATTTTTACTGCAAATATCACATCCATAACGCTGGAATTGCGTTACTTTCCTAATACCATTGGAATACTTCGGGCGATGCGTGTCTGGCCCATAATAATATTACTAAATTGCCGCCGAAACCATAGAAACAGAAGCTACACTCCCGACTGCAATCACCAGCGTTAACTCAGTGAGACTCACGCATATGACCCTGTTCTCACGCTCTCACGCCACACCTTCATTTTCTCACGCAGCAAAAAGGACGATCGCAAACACCGAACAACCGGACAACAACCATGATTTTCAAATAAACTGCTTTTTTTCCCGTCATTGTTCGTGAATTCGCTGCTTGATGTTTCGTTTGCGCTTTCAGAGGTTTCATTTACGCTTCTTAAATTTACGTTCGCTTTTCTGACACAAATGTGGGCGGGACACCTTAGCCAAAGTTGGCAGCCCTGGTTAACTTGAGTGTACAAATATGAAGGATTCAGACCAGGGGCTCGAGGGGTTGGAGCCGCAACCGAAGCAACTTTCTAGCAGCAGTAAAGGAAAAAATGCATTCACGTCTCGGAAGTTCAAGCATTTTTTCTCTTTAAAGAATGAGAGGGGTGAGCGAAACCTGACAGTGCAGTGCAAACTCTTTTTCTGTGCAGACTGTGAAATACAGAGGGTAAGCAAAATGCATATTATATATATATACTGTATATTACAGACAGTAATGCTGTCTATGTTCAAGCACTTTTTATCTTTATTATAGAAACAGAAATTGAATTTGTTGACACTTTGATAAATAAACATTATTTAATAATAAATAATAATAAAACATAATTATATTGTTTTATTTATTTATCATTTATTTTTTCCTGCAGAAATTGCTACCAACGCATAGTGTGACATTTAATAGACTTGAAGTACCAGGATTAAGCAAAGTAACGGAATACGTTACAAAATACATTTTAAAGCAGGTATTCTGTAACTAAATACATTTACAAAGTATTCTCCCCAAACTGTATATATATATATATATATTTGTATATATTTCACATTGCCATAATTCAAAATAAGCTGGCACCTGCTTTAAATTAGGCATCACACCATCACACATCACAGAATGATACAATACGGTATGAAATTACAGACCTGAAGTAAAGAGAGGGACCTGATCACACACACACACACACACACACACACACACACACACACACACACACACACACACACACACACACACACACACACACACACACACACACACAGAGACACGTTTGCACACTCAGTGGCATTGCGGGGGGGGGGGGGGGGGGGGGGGGGGGGATGGGGGGGGGGTCTTTACTTACCTATTAAGGGGGGCGTGAGAATTTGAGGCGTGCACGCGAGTAAATTAGGATGCCTATTTTTATGCGTTCACTAGAGTGAATCGGATTAACGTCAGTTCTATAGCTAACTATCAGGCACCTGTAGAGTTTATGCGTTTAAGTAAAATATATGCAAATAAAATGGAGCGGGTGCTTTTAAAAATGAATGACGGTGAATGAAAGTCCAACCGGTGAGCCGTCTGACAAAACAGTGCCCTTCTGAATCAAATCAGCAGGATGCCCTTCTGGATCTTTCACTTACATTGAAGACATACGACATGAAGACATAAAGACTATCTTTACATGGACATCAGTAATAGTTATTTGCCTTAATCTGAATAAGACAATAATATAATTAAGGTATTACGTGAAGTGCTTTTTGAAT
>LR812534.1:70153856-70236356 GCA_903798195.1 Danio kyathit
TCTCGTTATATACTCACACAAAACAGGTTATTCCAGTTTAACCCTGCCGTTTATTTCTCAGTCAAATAAAACAAATGAGTGTTTCTTCTGAAAATCAGCCAATCATATTGAGGAGTTCTGTAATATGCAAATGAGCGGTGATCTGCCTACCAATGAGAGTGCAGATGCAGATTAGCATGAGCCAGCAGCACACAGGCAGGTTTCTGTAATAAAGACAGCTTGATTGCAATAAAGCGTCTCTCTTTGTCAGCAATGAAATGAAAGAAAGCAGATCTTCTGAATATCTGCCTGAAGATCTGGAGAACGCAGACGCAGATTATTCAGATTAGATGATCAATATTCAGCTATCAAGTTTAGTCAAGCTGCCATGACCAAAACCAAACCAGCGGGAAACAGGTGGTGAACTGGAGTCTAATGTACTCAGAGAGAGAGAGAGAGAGAGAGAGAGAGAGAGGAGAGAGAGAGAGAGAGAGAGAGAGAGAGAGAGAGAGAGGAGAGAGAGAGAGAGAGAGAGTTGCTAAGATGTTCTGATGGCTGCTAGGTGGTTGCTAAGATGTTCTAGGTCGTTGCTAAGGTGTTGCTAGGTGGTTGCTAGGGTGTTTTGTATGTTTGCTAGGCCGGGGCTAGGATCTTCTGAGTGGTTGATAAGGTGTTGCTGGGCAGTAGCTATGGTGTTCTGAATGGTTGCTAAGGCATTGCTAGGCAGTTGCTAAGGTGTTCTGAGTGGCTGCTAGGCGGTTGTTAAGGCGTTGCCAGGGTGTTCTAAGTCATTACTAAGGCGTTGCTAGACCATTGCTAAGGTGTTCTGGGTGATTGCTAGGCGGTTTGCTAGGGTGTTCTAGATGGTTAAAAAGATGTTGCTAGGTGCTTGTTAAGGTGTTCTGAGTGGTTGCTAGGCAGCTGCTAACATAAATTACCATGTTTCTAGCATAAATTAGCATGTCATTAGCATTGAGTATGATTTAGCATGTCACTAGCATGTTTCTAGTGTAAACTAGCATGCTGCTAGCATGAATTTAGTATGAATTAGCATGTTTGCTAGTATGATTAGTATGTTTGTTAGTATGTTTCCATTATGGATTAGTATATTGTTAGTATAAATTAGCATGTTGCTAGTATGTTTATGTATGAATTAGCATGTTGCTAGTATGATTAGTATGTTTCTGGTATGGAGTAGTATATTGTTAGTATGAATTGGTATGTTGTTACTATGTCCAATGTAAAGTCAATGGCAGTTTGTTAATTTTTATTTTACAATAGAAGTCTATGGGACAGTTGCTAGGGTGGCGTAAGTGGTTGCTAGGGTGTGGCTAGTAAGTTAAAAGGTCATCAGTGATTGGCAGATTGGTAGTCTGAGTTAAATGAGCGTAAACTTAATTCTGTACGACAGTCTGGCGGAAAGTTATGATTTTTCACCATAAATATGATATATTGAATATGATTATTTATATTTTATTTAATCATAATATATATATATTCAGATTATTATTAATATATATAATTATTATTTTATGTTTTTTATTTATTTATTTTTTTACTACTACTATATTGTGTGCTGTTTTTTGTTTTTATTATATATGCATGTTACTTTTTTATGTAAACTTTATAAATGCTTTGGCAATACATTTGTAAAATTTGTCATGCCAATAAAGCAACTATTGAATTGAATTGAATTGAATTGAGAGAGAGAGAGAGAGAGAGAGAGAGAGAGAGAGAGAGAGAGAGAGAGAGATCAGCACCCACACCATCAGCACCCACACTCTCAGCACCCACGCCCAAGGCCAGCATGCCTACACCCTCAGTACCCACGCCCTCAGCCTCCACACCCTCATCAACAACAGCAGAATCTTGTAGTACCACAACACCACCAGCAGACGAAACAGCTTGTACTCAGAGAAGCCCCAGTGATGGGTGAAAACACCAGCAGTCACAGACAAGAACAGGGAAAACTGAGCTATGCTGCAGCACTAAAACAGCCAGTGGACACACACAGCACCAGTCTAAGAGAGATCAAACACATGCTCAGTTTAATCTGCACACGGCTGATGGAATAGTTGTGAGTGAAATACTCAAAATTGTTTGGACTCTAGATTATCTTGATAATATAAATGTCTATATATGATATTTAGGTATTTTATGGTTTATATGGATTGGTTCTATTCTAGAGGAATGTTAAAATTGTTTGTTGACCAAATGAAACCGCTGACGATCTCACTGTGGAATATCCAGGGTGTTAACTCATCCAGTCTTGGGTGTAAAGTTAACACCTTGGATTTTCAGAAAAGCATTTCAGACATAGACATCATAATACTGCAGGAAACATGGCGCAGAACTGATGAGGTCACTCTTTGTCCCCCAGGATACCGTGAAATATCCATCTCATCTAAAAAACTTGAAAAAATTAAACATGGTAGAGACTCGGGGGGCACGATAATCTGGCACAAACTGGAAATCGATAAATACATCAAACTAATTAAAAAAGAAGAATCTCATATCTGGCTCAAAATCGACAATTAGCTCAGTCAAACCAAAAAGGACATATTCTTATGCGCTCTTCACATTCCTCCATCCGAATCTCCATATTATAATGAAAACATATTTGAGACCATCCAGACTCAAATAATCCACTTCCAGGTAGGGATGGGCGATATGGCCTAAAATCCATATTGCGATATACATTGCAGCCTCTTGCGATAACGATATATATTGCGATATATAAATTATAAAAGAACCATTTCAGAACAGGTTACATAGACCCTTAGGAAAGCCAAACTGCTATTTTTTTTAAGAAATAAAGAAACGTTGCATGTCATTTGAGAACATTTATTGTGCAAAAGCAAAACTGTAATTAAACAACACAATGTTGCAGATAAATAAACTAAATGTAGTGCCTTTCAGAAAGAAAGACTTTTCTTTTAAGTCCTTGGTTCCTAAATCCCAAGTTGCAAAGAACAAATAAACTGGTGTCTTTTTAGTTAAGGAACTTACACTGTACTGAAATTACTTCCAGTATTAAATTAGTCAAATAAAATTGTGCATTGCAGATACTTTAAATAAAAACATATTTCTAACCTGCAGCCTAAGGTAACACATTTGATTTTAAACATTTTGTTCTCCTAATGAAATTAAAACTGGTGTCTTGATCTGCTCTTTCTCTCTCTCTCCCTCTCTCTCTCTGTCTGCTATAGTGTTGGTGCTGCTGAGAGATTGAGACGCACCAGACAAAGTTTGCTTATAAAGTAATGCAAAAATGAATACAATTAATATCGAAAGCGAAAGCAGATTCTCGGACATGTCCAGGGAAAAGAGAATGTATTGTCACCCCAAATAATGAGCTGGATCAGTCTATTTAGTCTTCGCGCTCTTCTCAAAGCTGCTATAAAGGCAGGACAACAGTTCTGTATCCAGCGCGTCTCTGTGGGTCTGCATGCAGAGCTTGTGAGTCTGTGGCAGAGGGGTCTCAGTTTCTTGCGAACACAGAACCGGGCCGCCCCAATAATATATCGGCCGCCAGGTAAAATCTGTGTGGGAAGTGCTGTGTGGGAATCTGTGTGACAAGCCACGATATGCCATGCTTGAGGCTCGCAAGTTGTGCGACACGTCGCCATTCGGTGCCATGCGTTGCTTAGTGCTGTTGAGAGCTCAGCATGTGCTACAGTCACAATAGATTTCCAACGTAATACACCATACGTTAGTGTGAAGAGCATGTTGTTTTACCGTGGCCGAGTGAATTAAGTTATCAATTGAGCTTATTTATAAAAGAAAATATGCGAGCGAAATGGTCGCACTGTCGAGCCCTGTCGATGTTTATTCAAGAGGATGCGTTGCAGCCGGCTGCAGCTCGTTGCTCTTAATTTCGCTGGTAGATTGCGTCATCAAACATGCATTATCGCGATAGTGCAATAGAATTAGAATCTCTATCGTAGGCCAATTTTGTATCGTTTATATCGCATATCGTTTATATCGCCCATTACTACTTCCAGGCTCAGGGAAGTGTGCTGCTGTGTGGAGATCTCAATGCTAGAACAGGGTCCTTAACGGACTGTACCACAGACAGTGGGAATAAGTACATATTTGGACAGAGTTATCAACAAAACAGTGTAAATGTCTCTAGAAATAACTCTGATGCTCAAATAAATAAGAAAGCTCCTACTTGAGCTGTGTCGAAGCCTCGGTCTGTATCTGGTCAATGGCAGGGTGAGAGGAGACTCTCTGGGCAGATACACCTACAGCTCATTTCTCGGCAGCTCAACAGTTGACTACATGATCACAGATTTAGATCTGTTCTCTTTCAGTGCATTCACTGTTAAACCGCTAACACCTCTATCAGATCACAGCCAAATTACACTTTATATAAAAGGAACAAGAATACTAATATATTTTCACAATCCAGTAAACTGTATAACATTAAAAATAATTATAGATGGGTACAAGACAGCTCTGAGAAATACAGGAACGCAATTGAAGACCCCCAAATAGGTTTACTTTTGGATAAATTTATGGAAAATAGTTATCCTCATAATGGAGATGGTGTTAATCAGGCTGTAGAAAACATAAATTATATATTTGATTATTTGGCAACGATATCTAAAATTAAAACTACTAAGAAAACTTTTAAACAGAAACAAGAGAATGAAAAATGGTTTGACTTTGATTGTAAAACAATAAGGAAAAACTTAAGACAACTAGCAAATCAAAAACACAGACAACCAGGGAATACAGGGGTACGTCTTCAGTACTGCGAGGAGCTTAAAAAATATAAAAACACAATCAGAAAAAAGAAAGAAGAGTACATCCAAAAACAGCTCAAAACAATCGAAGAATCTGTGGATTCAAACAATTTCTAGGCCAACTGGAACCTCCTTAAAGGGTCACGAAAAACCAAAACACATGTTTTGAGCTGTTGACAGTCATATATGTGTCCCACGCTGCTATAAACACTATTAGGACACATATATTGCACTAAAAAGTGAAAATTGGTTGTTTTTGCGTTATTTTGAGCAAATTCGTTCTTCCGGTTTGAAACTAATTTTTGAAGCTGCGTCACGGCCATGAGATGCATAGGTGTAAATCCAGAGTGGAGAGTGGCTGTCTGTCCTTTTCAAGGTCGTTCTGACGTATCTGAGTGTGCGGCATTAATTCATGAGAAAGACGTGCTTCAAACCAATCAGCGTGCTCTATTGTGTATGACGTGAAACTTCATTAATATGCATGATAGCTCCAGAGACTGTTTACCAGTTTACACTGTTCAGACGGCAGAGAGACGCCACGTTGTGTTGCCAAATCAAGTGATAGAACGAGAATTTCAAGACAAGAGTCGTAGGTGTTATTAGTGTGTTGCAACGAAGGTTTTGTTTTCATTTTCCCTTTATGGGAGAGCAGCTGGACTCACTTGTGGATTACAGTGCACGCGACACGCGACAGAAACGCGTTTGTAAGGAACATTTTTACCCGAGAGCTTTTTCTCATCTGGAAATGGTGAAATCCGGATTTGCCGCTCGTCTCCTTTTAAAAAAAAGACACAGCTCCAGTTTGATTGTCTGTCTACAGATTTGGTAAGTGTTTGCAGTGGACTGCCCTTTGTTTAAATGCTGCTCTCCGAGTGTAAACATGTAAACACAAACTATTCTCGTCGTGCAGGATTTTCACTGCTTTTTGTGACAGGATAGTCTATACACACACGGCTTTCTGACGCTACCTACCGAGTACATAAGTTACAGAGAAATGCGGAGGATTTTTTTTCTCTCATTCGCCATGCGTATCAAATCAGCCTCTGTGTTTGTTTTGCCTGTGAAACTTAGCGCGTGCCCAAATGGAAACTCCCTTTTATGCAAATTCTTATCGTCTTTCCCTCCCCCAACACTCCCACACTCCCAGAGCTGGACACGCCCAACTTTCCTGACTTTTTAAAACAGAGGTGTGAAAACACCCTGCTGAGACAGAGGGTTTCGTGGCCCTTTAACAAAAAGAAACATGAACAGCTAACAATACAAAATGGAGACACCTGGAAAAACCACTTTGAAAATCTGTTTAGTAAAATAAACATGAGTACTGAACAATCGCTTATATATGATAAATTAACCCATACAGAGCAAATATTTGGCAAATACTAAAATCCGTTAGACTATCCAATCACAGAAAAAGAGCTACTAGATAAAATACAAGTCCTACCAACAAAAAAGGCAAGTGGTCCAGACGGTATCCTTAATGAAATGATTAAAAACATAAATCCCAAATTCCAATTGGCTATAATGAAACTGTTCAATTTGGTTCTGAGTGTTGGTGATTTTCCTGACATATGGAATAAAGGATTAATAACGCCCATATTCAAAAGTGGAGACAAATCAGACCCTAACAATTACAGAGGCATCTGTGTGAGCAGTAATCTGGGGAAGCTGTTCTGCAGCATCATCAACACCAGACTCATAGGCTTCCTTACAGAGCACAATGTCCACAGCAAAAGTCAGATTGGGTTTCTGCCAAATTACAGAACATCAGACCATATCTTCACCCTTCAGACTCTGATAGACAAATACGTCCATCAAAACAAAAACAAAATATTTGCTTGCTTTGTAGATTTTCAGAAAGCGTTTGATTCAATTTGGCATGAAGGTCTGCTGTCTAAACTTCTAGAGTCAGGTATCGGCGGTAAAACATACAACATTATAAAAACAATGTATTCAAACAGTCAGTGTGCAATTAAAATAGGCAATAAGCGAACAGAATTCTTCACTCAGGGGCAGGGTGTGAGACAGGGCTGTCCACTGTCACCAACCCTCTTCAATATTTACATCAATCAACTGGCAATGCTCCTAGAGCAAGCAGATACGCCGGGTCTCACACTATACGACTCCAGTGTAAAGTTCCTGCTGTTTGCAGATGATCTGGTGCTGCTGTCGCCAACAGAAGAGGGTCTACAGCAGCAGCTGGATATCCTGCACAGCTTCTGTCAGACCTGGGCCCTGACCGTTAACCCAAAGAAAACCAAAACCCTAATATTCCAGAAAAAAACCCAGAAGTCAGGGAAAGAGACACAGTTTCACCCTTGGTATGACAAAAGTTGAACCTGCCACAAGCTACACATACCTCGGGTTGAAAATAAGTGCTAATGGAAGACTAAATTTGGCTTTGAATGAACTGAAAGAGAAAGCGAGAAGGGCCTTTTACGCCATTAAACAATCAACACAAATAGAAATTCCACTTCGAATCTGGCTCAAAATTTTCCAGTCAGTGATTGAACCTATCATGCTATATGGGAGTGAAGTGTGGGGTCCTCTCCTCAGTCATGAGTTTGATAAATGGGATAAGAATCCAATTGAAAGCCTACATGCAGAGTTCTGTAGGAGCATCCTCAGGGTACAGAGGAACACACCCAGCAATGCATGCAGGGCAGAATTAGGCCAGTATCCTCTACTCATGCGAATTGAGAAACGAGCCGTCAAATTTTGGAAACACATAAAAATGAGTGACCCCAACTCTTATCATTACAAAGCCCTCAAAAACCAAGAAATGGACATTGACAAAAGCCCCCTGATTCAGATGGTCCTGAAGCTGCAAACACAAACAAACACAATGAATATGACTAACAGCAGGCAGCATCAGGACACGGACATGCTCATCCACAGAATTAAGCCCAATCAGATGATAAATGCACGAAAAGAAGAGTATCTGACTTACTGGAATGAAGCAGCAGCAAAACAAAGTAAACTTCAATGTTATTTAGACCTAAATAGAGATTATACCACAGCAACAGATCTGAGCGCAGTAAAGGACAGTAAATTAAGAACAACAATGACCAAATACAGGCTGAGTGCTCACAGTATGACTGTAGAGACGGGCCGATACAGACAGAACTGGCAACCTAGAGAGAGCCGCATCTGCCCACACTGTGCCCAGGCAGAGGTGGAGACGGAGGAACACTTCCTCACCCGCTGCACAAACTATCAGCACATCAGAGAAACATTCTACCCCAAACTACAGAGCATTTACCCACAATTCACTGAGTTAGACAATAAAACACAGCTTCAATATTTACTAGGGGAAAAAACTGACTGTGTCCTTCTAGCGGCGCAATCCATTAATGCCTGTCACAAAAAGAGAGAGCAGACCAATAAAAACATCAGTGATGCGCCTGCACACACACACACACACACACACACACACACTGTATTTCTGACGGCAGACACGTGAATAGAAGAACGTTTTTCTCTTGCGCTTGAACCGCACCTTACAGATTATAACGGCTTTAACGCACACCTTTCAAAATTGTGTCACAAATACACTCCGTAATCCACTCAAAACGCTATTGAAACCCATTTTCGGAGCGCAAATTACCAGTTGTAAACACTGTAAATGGAAGTTCTAACCACTCTACTGGAAGACGCTGGTCGCTATGGCGCCCTCCATGCAGCAGCCAAGAAAAAGGTCTATACGTGTAACTGAAATGTCCCAACACCGCGGATTTGAAAGACACCGGCATCTTATTGCTCCCTCACTTCACTGCCGCTCGCCATGTTAAAGTGTGGAATGATGGTGGAGCGCCCCCTAACTTTAGAGCACAGTGATTGAATATTTACTTGCGGGGAGGAGTTTCCTCATCTCTGCTCGTAGACTTACAGGCACACACAAACAGTCAATTCAGAGAGAAATAAAATGCACATAAATGATTTAAACGTAAAACCGGAAAAACTGCAATTCACAAGCGCGTATTGAACCGTGGATGTCGTACCGAACGGTTCAATATTGTATTGAGAATTGTGGCATCTCTAGTATACACACACATACAGTATCCCCTTAAGGCCCAATGTGTTTTTTACATGTATTTTTTATTTCTCTTTGCTATTTGGGATTATTGGAACCTAATTAGAATAAAAATCTAAGTTTCATCTTTTGATATGATGTACTTTTAGAGAATAATGATGTCCATATATGTGGACTCGTGGTCCCAATTTACATAAAACACTTTTTCCTGAATGTTTTTAATGCATATATAACATAGACATTTTTTTTGAACTTGCTTTGACTATCAGAGAGTAAAAACAACATTTTTTTCCCATTTTGGATAGTTAAAAATAGGGTTTGGGACATTTCATATGCTGCAAAACAGTTGCAGGATGACAATGTGTGTCTGTAACAAAATATAAAACAAAATATTTTAAATAGCCACTTAAGAGCTAAAATGTGCTGTCCACGTATGTGGACACTCAAGCCCTAAGAGGTTATACTTATGCCAAAGTCATTATTAGGACCAGACAGAATCTGCAAACATTTTTTGCCATTTCTGCGGAGAATTTTGTAAAAAAAAAAAACAAAACAGCGGAATTATGCAGAATTAGATTATAATTATGCAGAGTATCATATTACTAAAAACGTAATATATGAAATAAAAAATAATATCTCTTTAAATAATACCTTTTTAACTTTTATTTAAAGTTTACAATGCAAATCCATCATCTAGATCCCTTATTTGGTCAACAAAGCAAGTCTATCATGTAATATCTCTACTAAAATACAGAAAATATTACTTTACAAACATATTATTACTGAAATTCGTTTAAAACTGAATGAATATACATTTACACAAGTCAATAAATACTCAAGTATGGGCTAAAGATCTGCTGAAATCTGCAGGATTTCTGCGTGCGCAGATTCCGTGTGGGCCTAGTCATTGGTTTGGCTCTCAAGATATACAATGATAGAGTAAACACTGCTTTAAATGCAATGCAAGAATGGAAAACCGTCACCTTAGAATTATAAGACATTTTTGTCAAAATTGAGTTATTCACATATTCTTATTAAATGACAACTTATTTACATTATGGGATGTTTTTTTTATAAGTTGTTTACATTTTAAGACGTTTTATTTAGAAAACAAATGTTACACACGCACTGTTTGCTATGGAATGCAAAAACTTTGAAGCTCAAAATCATTCAGAACCCAGAGAGAACCTTATGATTACAACATTTCAATGACATCTGAATGGACTACAGTGCAGCGCTTGAAGAGATAATCACACAACTACAGAGTGTAATGAGATTACGCATTGACAGTGTTCAGCTCATCATATGACCATGAGTGTTCAGCAGTAAATCACACCATCTTTATAGCAACAATACACACACACACACGGCAGGAGAATCAAACTGAGATTCAGTGCCATAAAAGTGAGTGTTGCAACACTGCAGATCTTCCTGCAAATGACGTCTATTTACAGCTGCAAGCTTACGCCAGCATTCTCATTTCTGAAAATCTGTGTTTACTTCCCTATATGAAGAGCATGTGTAGTGCGCATGTGCATATTTCAACACATTTAACTATTGTTCAGACTGACTCTCCTTTGGTTATGTTGGTGCTGTTTTTGCCCCATTGACTTACATTATAATCACATTTATGATTGCAAAGCCATGACAGCATATAATCATGCGTTCTTGATTGTTGCTGGTTTTCCCTGTTGGGAATAGGTCAGATGTGTCATTTTTACTGTTGATCATCAGTTGGCAATATTAACCCTTTAGATAGGCCTGTGCTAAAATGTTTCTGGCTTTTATACAGGCAGTGCAGAATTATTAGGCAAGTGAGTATTTTGAGCACATCATCCTCTTTATGCATGTTGTCTTACTCCAAGCTGTATAGGCTGGAAAGCCTACTACCAATGAAGCATATTAGGTGATGTGCATCTCTGTAATGAGAAGGGGTGTGGTCTAATGACATCAACACCCTATATCAGCTGTGCATAATTATTAGGCAACTTCCTTTCCTTTGGCAAAATGGGTCAAAAGAAGGACTTGACAGGCTCCGAAAAGTCAAAAATAGTGAGATATCTTGCAGAGGGATGCAGCACTCTTAAAATTGCCAAGCTTCTGAAGCGTGATCATCCAACAATCAAGCGTTTCATTCAAAATAGTCAACAGGGTCGCAAGAAGCGTCTGGAAAAACCAAGGTGCAAAATAACTGCCCATGAACTGAGAAAAGTCAAGTGTGCCGCTTCCAAGATGCCACTTGCCACCAGTTTTGCCATATTTCAGAGCTGCAACATCACTGGAGTGCCCAAAAGCACAAGGTGTGCAATACAGAGACATGGCCAAGGTAAGAAAGGCTGAAAAACGACCACCACTGAACAAGACACACAAGCTGAAACGTCAAGACTGGGCCAAGAAATATCTCAAGACTGATTTTTCTAAGGTTTTATGGACTGATGAAATGAGAGTGAGTCTTGATGGGCCCGTGGCTGGATCGGTAAAGGGCAGAGAGCTCCAGTCCGACTCAGACGCCAGCAAGGTGGAGGTGGAGTACTGGTTTGGGCTGGTATCACCAAAGATGAGCTTGTGGGGCCTTTTCGGGTTGAGGATGGAGTCAAGCTCAAGTCCCAGTCCTACTGCCAGTTTCTGGAAGACACCTTCTTCAAGCAGTGGTACAGGAAGAAGTCTGCATCCTTCAAGAAAAACATGATTTTCATGCAGGACAATGCTCCATCACACGAGTGCAAATACTCCACAGCGTGGCTGCAAGAAAGGGTCTAAAAGAAGAAAAACTAATGACATGGCCTCCTTGTTCACCTGAGCTGAACCCCATAGAGAACCTGTGGTCCATCATCAAATGTGAGATTTACAAGGAGGGAAAACAGTACACCTCTCTGAACAGTGTCTGGGAGGCTGTGGTTGCTGTTGCACGCAATGTTGATGGTGAACAGATCAAAACACTGACAGAATCCATGGATGGCAGGCTTTTGAGTGTCCTTGCAAAGAAAGGTGGCTATATTGGTCACTGATTTGTTTTTGTTTTGTTTTTGAATGTCAGAAATGTATATTTGTGAATGTTGAGATGTTATATTGGTTTCACTGGTGAAAATAAATCATTGAAATGGGGATATATTTGTTTTTTGTTAAGTTGCCTAATAATTCTGCACAGTAATAGTCACCTGCACACACAGATATCCTCCTAAAACAGCTCAAACTAAAAACAAACTAAAAACTACTTCCAAAAATATTCAGCTTTGATATTAATGAGTTTTTTGGGTTCATTGAGAACATGGTTGTTGTTCAATAATAAAATTAATCCTCAAAAATACAACTTGCCTAATAATTCTGCACTCCCTGTATGTGAAGTAAAACAGCTTACAGATTAGAGAGTGTGTGTGTGTGTGTGTGTGTGCAGAATTACACATACTATGTTTACTACTTTCTGAGAGCTGAGCTGCTAATTTTGAGATTCTCAGACATATGGTAAGTGTGCAAAGGTCTCACTTACACACACTACTCCATATAAAAGCCAAAAGGTAGGCCTTTTTTTGCACTGCAACTGATGATCAACAGTAAAAATGACAAGTTTTACCTCTTCCCAACAGGGAAAGCCAGCACCAATCAAGAATGCATGATTATATGCTGTCATGGCTTTGCAGTCAATAAATGTGATTATAATGGCAGTCAATGGGGCAAAAACAGCACCAACATAACCAAAGGGGAGTCAATCTGCCCAGAGTGTATAGCTGCACGATTAATCGAGAAAAGATCGTGATCTCGATTCGACCCTACACACGATCTTAATTTAGCTTTTCTACGGATTAGCCAATTATATTTTCAAGGTCAGGCAAGGCAAGTTTAATTATATAGCACATTTCATACACAGTGGCTATTCAAAGTGCTTTAATAAGAGAGACAAGTATAAGAAAATAAAAAAGCAAATAATAAGAATGATTAAAACAGATAAAAATTAGGGATGCTCCGATCAGGATTTTTGGTGCCGATACAGAGCACCGATTTCTTGTTATGGTGATCGGCCGATTCCAAGTACCGATTCTGATGCTTCAAGATTTAGATAAATTTAACATCGCATAAAGCACTTTTCCCCTTCTAAGTACAATACTTATGTGGAGCTCCTTTCCTAAGTGGAGATACTTAAGTGGAGCTATCTCCTTTCCTGAAAGAATAAATCAAGGATGTTGCATATAATCCCTTAAACACTCTTATAACCATTTAGTGTGGATCATGGTCAGAAGCAGCTTTACAGAAAATAATAGATTAAACAGATAAAAACTTTGGTAAGAAAAATTACTAAGAATGCAATTTGGAAACATTGCAAATAATGGATGAATAATTCAACATGCCTCAATGAAGAAAAGTTTGGAGTGCATTTTTGATGTATAAGAAGTTGATCAATGCATCTTCCTCTGCTTGTTAACACATAAACTAACACCCGTGATCAGATCATGTGTGCCGATATCGATCTCTGGCCGTTCGATCGGAGCATCCCTAATAAAAATGTGTTAAAATAGGTTATAAAAGGATGAAAAAGAAGAGAAAAACATAATAGTGTGATCTGTGGGCTGTAGCACAGTGCTCATTCAGTAAAGGCACAGCTAAACAGATGTGTTTCCAGTCTTGATGTGAATGTGCCTAATGTTGGAGCACATCTGATCATTTCTGGAAGCTGACTCCAGCAGTAGGGGGCGCTGTTAGTAGCTGAAAGCTGATTCACCCTGCTTTGACTGAACTCTTGGAATTTCTAGTTTATATGATCCTAAAGATCTGAGTGATCTGTTAGGCTTGTATTCAGTGAGCATATCTGTAATGTATTGAGCTCCTAGGCCATTTAGTGATTTACAGACAAGTAGTAATACTTTAAAATCTATTCTGAATGTAACTGGGAGCCAGTGTAAAGACCTGAGGACAGGTGTGATGTGCTCTGATTTTCTGGTTCTGGTCAGAATCCTGGCTGCAGCGTTCTGGATGAGCTGCAACTGTCTGACTGTGTTTTTGGGAAGGCCCGTGAGGAGGCCGCTACAGTAATCCACTCCATACCTGCCAACATTTGGTTCGTAAATTCGCCCCCCTTTAATTTTGTTTTCTTTTTTAAATATTTCCCAAATTATGTTTAACAGAGCAAGGAAATTTTCACAGTATGTCTGATAATATTTTTTCTTCTGGAGAAAGTCTTCTTATTTCGGCTAGAATAAAAGCAGTTTTTAATTTTTTTAAACACCATTTTAAGGTCAATATCATTAGCCCCTTCAAGCTATTTTTTTCTCTCGATAGTCTACAGAACAAACCATCATTATACAATAACTTGCAGCTTCACATAGAAGATTATAGTAAACTGAAACAGTGTCAGTCAGGGCTGGAGTGGGACTCCTTTTCAGCCCTGGAGTTTCAAGCCTTAGACCAGCCCACCTCATTTTGCTCACGGGGCTGCGGGAAAATAACTAAAAAGAGCGGAGATGCAGGAAAATAATGAATAAAAAGAGTGAGGCTATGGTCAAATAAATAAATAAATGAAAAAGTGCGACTGCTGAGAGTGCAAGCAGCTAGGGACACCGGCCCTAAAAACGGACCAGCCCACCGGGAATTCTCCCGGTCCTCCCGATTAGCCAATCCGGGCCTGGTGTCAGTCCAGTTTTCACTGTTTGTTTACTACCGAGAGGACACGCGCATGCCCACCAATGATTCAATTCAATTCACCTTTATTTGTATAGCACTTTTACAATGTAGATCGTGTCAAAGCAGCTTCACATAGAAGATTATAGTAAACTGAAACAGTGTCAGTCAGGGCTGGAGTGGGACTCCTTTTCAGCCCTGGAGTTTCAAGCCTTAGACCAGCCCACCTCAGCTCACTATACTAAAATAAGGTCATTTCCAATTCAGTTTCTAATGACACGATCACGTCTTTTTCAAAGGAAACCGCTGCTTTAGAACTTCAAATGTTTTTCACAAATATGGGAACATTAAAGGGGAGCTAAATCTCCAACACTATTCTTTAAAACATCCCAATGACCTTTCCTGCAATATCTGAATATATATTCTGTGCAAAATCATTTATAGATATCCAGTCCTTTTTACGGTGGTCACACAAAAAAAAAAAAAAAAAAAATGTACACCTACATAAGTAACCCAAACAGTATTATATGTCTTAACACTAAAAAGAAAAAAAGAAAAATTAAATTACTCAGGTGAGGTTCAAACTCGGGTCGGCGATGTCATAATGCAACGTGCTGACCACTAGACCACGCAATGTTAATGCGTGTGGAATAAAAAATAAGTATTATCATGAAAGTGCAGGCACCATTTTGGTCACAGGGCTGCGGGAAAATAAATAAAAAGAGCGGAGATGCGGGAAAATAATGAATAAAAAGAGTGAGGCTATGGTCAAATAAATAAATAAATGAAAAAAGTGCGACTGCCTCGCGGCCAAAAAACAGACCGGCCCACCGGGAATTCTCCCGGTCCTCCCGATTAGCCAATCCGGGCCTGGTGTCAGTCCAGTTTTCAGAGTTTAAGTTCAGTTCAGTGTGGTTTAATTTCACTGCTGAAAGTTCAAATACTGAAGAGCAAATCCATCAACGCGCAGCTCCACAAGTCCTGAACCATGCAATGATGTCTGCTTTAGCGAACAGAACCTGCATAGGCTGTGAATAACAGGTAATAAAGTTGTAAATAACGTTCAGTTTGGTGCACAGAGCGATCGTTTGAGAGCCGTGCGGGAAGTATAATTTGCATGTGCGCTTTTCCTCAGAGTGACGGCAACCATGACATTTTCAAGGGAAACCAGCGCACACATTTACATGAGTATATCGCATTTTAGAGTTATGATTAGGACAAGCATTTGATATGTTCAATCTTTCATAGCGAACACAGTGTTGTGCATGAGAATAAATATTTACTGGGTCAGTATAACTACTCTAGCCTAATGTTGAATATAATGCAAGAGGGAATCTGAGAACGGCAAATGTCTGATTTTACCAGTGAAAAAATGGTCTAATAATGTTGTCAAACATCTTAATTCAACTTCAGAATTATGAATAGCTGTATTCTGATGTCGTCACTTTACTGTGCATTAACAACCAGGACATGTTTAAAGTCTGGTCAAGTCCACCATTCCAAGTCTATACAAAATGCAGCCTTTTAACTAACAGTAGAGCTACACATAATTATATTATTATTGTTGCTTTACCATACTGTATGTCTGAGAATTAACAATAGTAGGCTACTCATATTAACCTTAATTTACATCTACAGAATCATCAAAAAATCCTGATCTTGATTTTAAGCAAAATAAAAAATAGCCAGAATCCTGCAGCCCTACCAGAGTGTATTGTTGAGTTTTCAAAGCATAAACATGTCAAAATAAGATTTGTCACCAAAAATCATGAAACACAGAGGAAGCCGTGGCCAAATTAAGACTCAAAACCACCCCAGAGTGGATGAAAACAACCCAACAGCACATAAGGGTTAATTGGGATTTCCAGGAATGAGTTCCAGCAGATCCGTTCTCTGAACGCATGAGAATTGACACACACCTTCTGTCAGGTGTAACAGTGAGTTATTATTAGCACATGATCTCCACCAACACTGAGCTTTTCATTTCAGTTCTGGAGCTGATGTGGTGTAGAAAAGGTCAAACCATAAACACAAACCAAACAGCATCACTGACATTAGTAAAATCTAAAAGCATGCAAATGTATGCACTGATGCACCAGATACTTCATCTGTGTGTCTGTCTGTGGGAAAAAAATGTGCAATCGACTTATAATAGAGGTGTAGCAGTACATCATGCCACAATACATTAATGCATTCATTTTCCTTTGGCTTACTCTCTGATTTAGCAGAGGTTGCCACAGCAGAATGAACCGCCAACTATTCCACCATATGTTTTACGCAGCAGATGCCCTTCCAGCTGCAACAGGGAAACACCCAAACCCAATTTTTTATTTTACCGTGCTTTTCTTGAATCTGTTTTGTCTTTTACTTTGGTGTCATGGTTTGGAAACCTTTCGGTTGAGAATAAAAGCACCCTAAATCAGATAAGTGGTCCAGTAAGCTGACTGGGGTGTCGTCACTATAGCCAATCTGGAGGCTGTGTACACCAGGCAGCTAAAGAAAATGACAAATTCAATTTTAAGTGACAGCGTTCATGCCCTACACTCAGATGTTTCAGCTCCTTCCTTCTGGTCGCAGGTTTTTAATATCAAGTTGTAGAACTAAACGATACAAAAATAGTTTCATGCCAGCAGCCGTTAGACATTTAAATAAGGCTTAGACTACAGTTTTTTTACAATGGCTATGACAGTTTTTTCAATTCATTTAACAAGTTTCCTAAACTCTTAACACAGTTAGCACAACATCCGCCTCTGTAGGCTATACATTTTACACATTTCTTGTTGCTTTGATACAAAATGCATACATTTAACACCAATTTCAAATGCTTGAACTTCTTTTACACACAAGCTCGACCAAGACCAAAACAGTGTAGTTTTACAGTCAAATTTACAAATGCTTTCACACAGTATGTCAAAACAGATAACACCATGTTCTAAACAAAACTTATATAAGCTAAAGTGAACAGCTGCTACAAATATATTTGCTGTATTTTATTCCATTGCCAATGAGAAACAGCTTATTGCAGTCATGTAAATATATATACATACAAATATATATATATATATATATATATATATATATATATATATATATATATATATATATATATATATATATTTGCATAACTGCAAGGAAATATATTTGTGTTTCAATTCACATTATAAATTATATGAATATCACAGCTGATTCCTATTTAGAAACCACACTCATGTTGAGATTTTTCCAATCACATGATCGTATGCTCTAAAAGAGGACTCTTTGGGCTTTTGAAAGGGACAGTGAGCGTATCAAAGAACTCTGTCACCAATATATCTAGGTAAGTTTATGCAATACAGTCATTGCTGTACTATACACAATGTTTTGCAGTAAACTACTCTATAAACCTGGAGTTCATTAGTACATACAGTAGATATACAGTACAGTACAGCATTTACATACACCGTGTCTAATTACTTTCAGAGACACATGGAGTTGGAGGCCAATCAAGTCCCACATGAAATTATCTATGTTGACGAGGCTGGCTTCAACTTGAGGAAAAAGGATTTCGCTGTGGGAGAAACCTACAGTAATAGACCAAAGGGCCACAGTTACCGTGCCGGGCCAGAGATGAAGAAGCCGGGCAAATTCAGAAGACTGGGCAGAATAGAAGATTACTTTTTTTAAAAAATTTTAAATTATAATTCCAGTGCTTTTTCTGTGTGTATATCTTGCAGTGATGTCCTTTTGCAAATAAAGTCTGTTCTGCAGCAATTTTGTGTCTGTATTTTTTATTTTTTTTACATAAACTGTACATTTTATTTTGTTTATTTAATCCACTCTGAGATGGTCTTTAATTTTTTTGTATTGAATTTCTGCAGCAAAAAAACAAAATTCATGCATTTACTAAACCCAACAAAACAAAAATGTAGAGAGGCTTCAAATATAAAAGCAGACCTGACACGTAAAATAATGCAGTTTCTGTAATGTCAGCTGATGAGAGTGTTTTTATTGTCAGTGTGTTATGATTGACTAAATGTTCCTGTTGGAAGAGAACATGTGTTAGTGTTTTGAATAATGATTTGCTTTTGAAACATGTTCACAGTGTTTTGTTAGACGTGGTGTATTGTGTTGGTTTATTATTGTATTTTGAAATGTAGTTTTGGGGTTTAGTTTACAATGTGTGATTTTGAGCATGAAATTAACTGTTTTGCCAATTGTGTGTTTTAGGTGTGTTGGTGTGTTAAGAGTTTAGCAAACTTGTTAAATGTATTGAAAAAACTGTCACAGCCATTGTAAAAAACTGTAAAAGCAGAGGTGTGTCTGTGACTTATGGCTCGTTTCCACTGAGTGGTACAGTACTGTACGAGTCGGGTCACCTTTATCAGGCTTGCGTTTCCACTGCTAAAAGGGTACCAATGGTACTCTTTTGATGAGCGTGGTGTACCACAGAAAGTTGCATCTCAAGTTGCGCTTGTGAAAATGTCTACAGTAAAGCTGTACGGGTCGCGCACATCATACGAGAAGCACTTCTCACAACACAGATGCTTTACACACAAATACTTCTGTATAAAGGTTTATTACTAACTTTTCTATGAACATGAGTTGATTATAACTGCACATCAATGATAGTGTGAAATAGCCTACTGTAACGTCTGCATTTATATAAAATAAATAAATAAATGCAACATATATGAACACATACAGAGCCTTACAGTATCCGAAAGGTACCCAATTACAGAAAAACTACACACAGCAGACATTTAGTCCTTATTTGGGTTCTAAAAAACACGAAATATAGCCCACAGTCAGTGCAAACCTCTCATGATTAAATGTGTCTGTAATCTTCAGCAGCACGTGTAGCCTCTTGTTAGAGAGTAATTCCATCATTCATAATAGTCTAAAAGGTAAAAATAATAGTTAAACATGGCAGTTTGTTCACGTTTGCTGAAAAAATAATGTGCTCCTTTTTTTCCGGCTTCTCCTTTGTTTTTTGGCTCGTCACTCTCGCGTTTGTCAGTTTCTGACAGGATCGGGTTTCAAAAGTACGTCAATAATCAAGCGCACGGTATTATCATCAGCTCAAGAAGTTTGTTATTTCAAATATAGACGCGCGGCGAGCACAAGCGAGAAAGCGAAACCACTCGCGCTTCAGACTGGCGCGTAAAAAACTACGAGGCACAGGATAAACTCTGCTCTTCTTTCTGGCTTTGTGGCTGTTCATCAAGATGACGACAGGGTATATATTTGATATATATATAATTAGTAATTGCGCCGTAATCTCTCTCGGCTGTGTATTAAAAACATGGCGGTGTCTTAGTTTTCATTCTGGCTTGTTGCGTGAGCGAATGACGTATCTCTGTAAACCAATAGCGTTCAGCTGAGCGTCTAGCTCCGCCTTTTGGTACCCTTTCTAGTGTTTGGTAACCTTTCGAAAGGGTGCCGAAAAAGTGGTACGGTACGGTTTGGTACGCTTTCTGACAGTAAAAGCGTACCGAACCGTACCATACCGTACCACTCAGTGGAAACAGGCCATTATAGATTGTACATTTTATAGATTGTTTAAACACCTGTTTATTTGTGTGTGTGTGTGGGGGGGGGGGGGGGGGGGGGTAAATAAATGAATACTGTTTATTTATTCTTTGATTTTTTGCTTTTTGTATGTTTTATGTCTTTATATCCATTTGCTGTTGTCACTATGTGACTTTTTTTGTGTGGCACTGTTATGAAATGAGGACCCTTCACTGCAAACCAAATCTACCTTCGGGTATAAATAAAATAGCCTATCCTAATACACACTTATACACACACAAACACACACACTCATACACTATGGCCAATTTAGTTAGTCAATTCCCCTATAGCGCATGTGTTTGGACTCTGGGGAAACTGGAGGAAACCCACGCCAACACGGTGAGAACATGCAAACTCCACACTGAAATGCCAACTGACCCAGCCGAGACTCGAACCAGCGACCTTCTTGCTGTGAGGTGACAGTGCTAACCACTGAGCCACCATGTTGTCCGCCACAATAAATGACTAAATAAAAAAATTCAACCACTTGTATCACTGAAAGGGCAACGCGGTGGCTCAGTAAGTAGTGCTGTCACCTCATAGCAAGAAGGTCGCTGGTTCGAGCCTCGGCTGTGTCAGTTGGCGTTTCTGTGTGGAGTTTGCATGTTCTCCTCGTGTTGGCGTGGGTTTCCTCCGGGTGCTCCGGTTTCCCCCACAGTCCAAAGACAGTTGAATTGGGTTGGCTAAATTGTCCGTAGTGTATGTGTGTGAATGAGTGTGTATGGATGTTTCCCAGAGATGGGTTGCAGCTAGAAGGGCATCCGCTGCGTAGAACATGTGCTGGATAAGTTGGCGGTTCATTCCGCTGTGGCGACTCTGGATTAATAAAGGGACTAAGCCGAAAAAAAATGAATGAATGAATCACTGAATCAGCTCAAAATGAAAGAGTAAACCCTTCACAGAAAACCCCATGAACATCTTATCATTAAAATGTTATTATTATAAACTATTAGCCTGAGTTAATTCATTTATTTCAGAAAACTATATACATCACTTGCTTATTTTATCATGATTATTACATTTCTAAATAAAAGAGCATTTCTCTCTAGAGACATGTTAAGAAATATCATTATTACAATATTCAACAGCGACAACATCGCTTATTGCATACTTTCCCAGTATCATGCAGTCAGTGGTGTAAAGTACTTGAGTAAATGGACTTCGTTACTTTACTTAAGTATTTTTTGGGCTACTTTGTACTTGTACTGAGTATCAAAAATATAAGCAACTTTTACTCTCTACTTGACTACATTTTTGATTGAATATATGTACTCTACTCCACTACATTTGAACGGACGCTTACCGTTACTCATTACATTGTGATTGTGCGCGACAAGTCGGCATCTTTATCTACCACAGCTAATTTGTTGGGCGGATGAGGTGATATCGCCATCTGCAGGGTGCTGAAGGTACTGTATGCTATTTATGGGCTAAATCACGTAAACGTGAATGAGCAGCTTGCCTTATACCAGGTGTTTAATTAGCAACATGGCTGCAGCCAGTGATGAAGCTGAAGCCGGCACATCAAGCAGTGCCAGCACTTACTAAGTTGAAAAATAACACTGCTCCTCTTTATTTAATTTTAATACAGAAAAAACATCCTAATCAATTGAAAAACTACTCAAAATAAAAATATTGCCCCCCTCTGAGACTGAGAGGTGAATCACAAACTCTCTGAATTTTTCTTTTTACTACGTTTTACTACTTGTTTGTTCCTTTTTTGAACATTTGAGTTTGACCGAGACTTTTTTAGAACTGTTCTACCATTTTGAAACATTAAGGTGTTAAATGTAATTATTATATTAGGAAAATAAAACCTTTCTTGGTGTTCTTTGAGCCTACATTTAGTATTAGTTCTTTTAAAGTCGGATACTTTAATACTTTTACTCAAGTCTTATTGGAATTGGTGACTTGTAACTTGTAATGGAGTAATTTCTACAGTAAGGTATCTGTACTTTTACTCAAGTATGGTTTTCAGGTACTCTTTACACCTCTGCATGCAGCCCTACTTCAGAGTGATTTTTATGTGAGCTCTCCCTTTAAGAAGTGTCCTGAGAGCTGCACAAATGCTGACAGTGATAATACACTAGAGAAACACGGCTCATTGACTTTCCCTGAGCATTTCAGAGTCATGATGCTTCACATTTCACGGTCTGCATGCATAATAAGAGCCTGAAAAGAGCTTCATTTCTGCTCAGTCTTCAAAAGTTTCAGTTCTGCAAATTCCTTCTAAGACAGTCGTGTCTCGGCAAGAGATGCAGAAGCATCCGCACGTGTTAAAACAAGCCTGTGATGCTGGAGAAGAGCAGAGCGAGCATGAAGACGTGTGTGTTGAATTCATTTCTCAAGACTGTGTTTTCTGCTTTGCAACTAAAATCATGTTAACATGCATATATTATCAAATTTTTGGTGCATTTTTTCACACCTATATACAGGCAGTGCAGAATTATTAGGCAAATGAGTATTTTGAGCACATCATCCTCTTTATGCATGTTGTCTTACTCCAAGCTGTATAGGCTCGAAAGCCTACTACCAATTAAGCATATTAGGTGATGTGCATCTCTGTAATGAGAAGGGGTGTGGTCTAATGACATCAACACCCTATATCAGGTGTGCATAATTATTAGGCAACTTCCTTTCCTTTGGCAAAATGGGTCAAAAGAAGGACTTGACAGGCTCCGAAAAGTCAAAAATAGTGAGATATCTTGCAGAGGGATGCAGCACTCTTAAAATTGCCAAGCTTCTGAAGCGTGATCATCCAACAATCAAGCGTTTCATTCTAAATAGTCAACAGGGTCGCAAGAAGCGTCTGGAAAAACCAAGGTGCAAATTAAACTGCCCATGAACTGAGAAAAGTAAAGCGTGCAGCTGCTAAGATGCCACTTGCCACCAGTTTTGCCAGATTTCAGAGCTGCAACATCACTGGAGTGCCCAAAAGCACAAGGTGTGCAATACTCAGAGACATGGCCAAGGTAAGAAAGGCTGAAAAACCACCACCACTGAACAAGACACACAAGCTGAAACGTCAAGACTGGGCCAAGAAATATCTCAAGACTGATTTTTCTCAGGTTTTATGGACTGATGAAATGAGAGTGAGTCTTGACCCTAACTTTACCTTAATTAACCTAGTTAAGCCTTTAAATGTCACTTTAAGCTGAATACTAGTGTCTTGGAGAATATCTAGTCTAATATTATTTACTGTCATCATGACAAAGAGAAAAGAAATCAGTTATTAGAGATGAGTTATTAAAACTATTATGTGCAGAAATGTGTTCAAGAAATCTTCTCTTCGTTAAACAGAAAATGGGGAGAAAACAAACAGGAGGGCTAATAATCCTGACTTCAATATATATATATAATATTGTATATATAATAATAATAATAATAATAAAAATATTTAAATATTTATATATATATATATATATTTAAATATTTATATATATATATATATATATATATATATATATATATATATATATATTATTATTATTATTTTATTACTATTTTTTTACATAGCAGCATTTTAAATGGAACAACATATTTGACGATATATGCATTATTTGCATTACTTACTGAACAGATTTCTAAAAAATAAACTTTATTGTTAAAAATCACTTCCACTTCAGGAGTTACAGTAACATTGGACATTCGATTGGAATCATTGCGCACATTTCAGCAAGTCATCTCCGCGTTATAGTTCGAAATCAAAATAAACATAATTCATTTAATCTGAAAGGCGTTCAGCCTGTTTCAAAAATGCCGTCATAAGCATCTCAATGTCTTCCAAAGCAGACTACTGGACAACATTACAAAAACTTTGCTACGGTTGATAATGAGCTTTAAAGGGTCATGAAACACATTTGTTGAGCTGTAGACAGTCATATACGTGTCCCACGCTGCTATAAACACTATTAGGACACATATATCTCACTAACAAGTGAAAATTGGTTGTTTTTGCGATATTTTGAGCAAATTCGTTCTTCCGGTTTGAAACGGATTTTTGAAGCTGCGTCATGGTGATTAGATACTTGCGTGTATTCCAGCGTGAAGAGTGGATGTCTGTACCTGCGAGTACATCGTGACGTCTCTGAGTGTGCGGCATTAATTCAGGAGAAAGGCTTGGTTAAAACCAATCAGCATGCTTTATTGTGTATGAGGTGCAACTTCATTGATAAGCATGATAGCTTCAAGACTGTTTTACCTGTTACAGTGTTCAGACGACAGAGAGACGCCATGTTGTGTTGCCAAAACAAGTGAAAGATCGAGAATTTGGAGACACGGGTCGTCAGTGTTTATTAGTGTGCAGCAATGAAGGTTTTGTTTTCATTTTCCCGCTATGAGAGCGCTGCTGGACTCACGTGTGGATTACAGTGCACACGACAGAATGCGTTTGTAAGGAACATTTTTACCCGAGAGCTTTTTCACATCTGGAAATGATGAAATCTGGATTTGCCGCTCGTCTCCCTTTAGAAAAGACACAGCTCCAGTTTGATTGTCTTGTTTCTACAGATTTGGTAAGTGTGTGTGTGTGATCAGTGCCCTTTGTTTGTTCATTCAGATGGCACAGTTAGTTCGTATCGTCAGCAGTGCTCTTTCAGTGTTTAAAGACAGACCTTAGTCAATATTATTGAGTTACTCAGTTTACAGTATGTTAATATCACTGCAATATTATAGTACAATATAACAGACTGAAAGATCCGCTGTAAATGCTGCTCTCCGAATGTAAACATGTAAACACAACAATCAAACTATTACCGTTGTGTAGGATTTTCGCTGCATTTTGTGACAGGATAGTCTATACAAACACGGCTTTTTTGACGTGTGGGATTATAAATTTATATAATCTAGTTTCAAATGAACAATAATCTACATATAACTGAAACGTTATATTCTTTGGTTTTTAATTATATCATTTCATTTAGAGCCCAGCTATGAGAGGCATTAAACCTTTGTCTTTCTGACTACTGGCTGAGCCAGTGATGCAAATGCAATGGGCAGGCTTTCAATGACTCTGCCTTTGTCTTAGGGTGATACTTTCAGGCCAAAGAAACCCCTTTTGTTGATTAACTTGTGTGGCAGGTTATCTAGCACCTACATGCCGGGTATCATGATGACTTCAATGCTGAATTTGCATGCTTTGTTTAGCCATCTCCCCTCCTCCTAAGAAGACAATATAGACAGGACACCTTTGTTTCAATGTAGACTTGTGATAAAACTAGCAGGCTGCAGACCTCCAGTAGGCTCCTGCAGGCACATGGACTTCTTGAAGACGTTGTATGACTGCAGATGAACCAACACGTCTCAATAAAGGAATTCTGCTTGTTTCGAGTCTCCTGGACTGGGTTCTCTTCTATCCATCATTTATTTGTTTACAACAGACGCTACCTACCGAGTGCATCTAAGTTATCGAGAAATGCGGAGGATTTTTTTCTCCCATTCGCCGTGCGGTATCAAATACTCCATTAATACTCCACTCTCCAGCAGTTCCTCGCTTTCAATATCTCGTTTGTCACGGGGGGCATGCAGGAAATGTTCCTGAATGAAAGAGAAAGTGCCAAACTGCAGTTAAAGTCGACAAATTAATAATTTGGCAAATAATTGGATTACTGACGTCCATGTAAACACAGTCACTGTCTTTCTCCTCTGCGTCTGTGTTTGTTTTGCCTCACGTGTGCCCAAACGGAAACTCCCATCCCATATTTGCAAATCCTTCCCTCTTTCCCTCCCCCGACACTCCCACCAAAACAGAGCTGGACACGCCCACTTTCCTGACTTTTTCCAAACTAGAGGTGTGAAAACACCCTGCTGAGACAGCGGGGTTTCGTGGCCCTTTAAGTCCGCCGTTGTGTGCGTCTTCACCCCAAATACAGCCTATTCTATTGCCTAATATAACCTATAATCATACATATATGAATGAGTGAATGAGGCCTATCTGGTTTCACAATATAAAAAACGAGCCTTTATTTGTTTTTGTTTTCTGGTGATTTTATTTTTTGTTATTCGATATAAAAATGAAAATCAAATCATTTTTTAATTTTGCTTTTCCGTTTTTTACCTTAAAAAAGAAAAAGGCCTCGTATTTCAATATCCGTCATTGAATTTTAAAACAAAAATCAAAAAATAGGCTCATTTTTCAATATCCATATGACCAAAACATACACTGACCTTATAAGCATGCATAAAATCTCATTCACATCCTTATGAACACCCCCTCAAGCAGAGCAGTGTTACCAAATAAACAATGCTTTTCAGGTTTTTCATGTACCAAACAGTACATAACCTGAAAAATATAATCAGATATAGCCAGCCAAATATAAAACCAAATATAAATCCAGACTGCAGACTGCCGCTCTGCACAAGACGTTTGGCCATATGAGAAATGGTCGTGCCCAACTGAGCCTGGTTTCTCTCGAGGTTTTTTCATTTCTTCACTTTCGCCAATTGGTGAAGTTTTTTCCTCACCACTGGCTTGCATGTTTCGGGATCTGTAGAGCTGCGCATCGATAGATTTGCTCTTTAGTGTTTGGACTCTCAGTAGGGATGCAACGATTAACCGGTTTCACTATTAACCACGCTTTAATTTGTCACGGTTAATTAATCGTAAAGGCTTCTCAACACCGCGTTTCTGCACAGAACAAAACTGCAGCAACCAAACAAAGGTAAGCCAACTGTGCGCTAGTTTGTACAATGAGACTAATAACCACGCACACTGGAATAACTATGAATAAGGCTATTAACTAAGGCAAGCTCCTGTAAATTGGTTATTTCCAATGAAGGGGCCCGCACGCAACGCGCTCACGCTTTTCAGCCGCACCTAGTTGAGATGACAGGGAGATGTGTGACTGCGAGAACTGCAAACGGCTGAAGTTTGGGGAAGAAGCAATGAAAAGTACACAGGTTTGCAAAACCATTTAAAGAGACAAATAATGGCACTGATGAGAGCGTGTTAATCTGAGAGAATGTTAATCCGCCCGCCGAGATCAATTTTCGCCGAGTGTTTTCGGAGAGTGCTGGAAAACTCGGAGTGGATCAGCTGTTTAATGGCCCGAATCTCGATGCGTTGCATTCACTGCGTGTTCAGCGCAAATGGACACTAATGTAAAATCTAACACAGTATAGTCAAAGACTATAAAATAGGGACGTATAGTATATACGTATAAAAAACAATAGTGCAAATGGTATATTTCTTACTGCAATGCTTAATTTTTGCTTGACGCAAACCATACATTTATTTGTTAATGTAACAGTTGGACTTTTTATAGCAGATAACTCATATTTAAGCACATTCAAGGCAGCATGACAATGAGAAATGTAATACATTGTTAGTATTATTGTCATCAGAGTCATCATTAACATTTTATAAATATTAGACATTAATTTTGGAATTATTTCATAAATATCAATAAGTTATAATAGAATTAGTTAATTTCTGTTTTTGTTAGTCCTGATTGATGTTGTTTTCAAATACAATAAATCTGTTAATATACAATATGCAGTGGTGCTCATTTCTTTTTGGTGGGTGCTCCTACATTTTTTCTGGTGCTCCTAAATGTTTGAAGTTGGAAGCCCCAGTGCTACCAAGTAAAAAAGTTCATTTCGAGCCTTGCATTAGACCAGTGTTTCTCAACTAGTGGGTCGCGACCCAAAAGTGGGTCGCGGGAACATTTTCAGTGGGTCGCGGAGTGTGTGGTCAAAAAAACAACAAAAGTTAAATTTTTTTTAACTTATTTTGCTTATACCGGACTTTTATTTTGAAATGCGCGTGCGACAACCGTACCGACTACTTTCCTGATAAACATTATGATGATCCGTGGATGAGCAATCCCTTTGGAATCGACGTGGAAAGCGTCATGTTGCCGAGCAACAAAGAGAATCAGCTTGTGGAGCTGTCATGTGATAAGACACTAAAAAAGAAATTCAGTGAAGTAAAGCCTCTCCCAGTTTTGGTGCCGCAAAGTGCTTTCTGAGTATTCGTCCCTTGCCATTCGTGCGATCAAATCCATCCTACCATTCAGCACTACGTATTTGTGTGAAAGTGGCTTCTCTTCCTTGGTGCAGCTTAAGTCAAAGCAAAGGAACAGGTTGGACATAGAGCACAATCTTCGGGTCTACCATCACCCCAGACTTTGAAACTCTTATCACGAGTAAAGCACATCCTCAGTTATCTCATTAGCTTCTCAAATTACTGTTAAGTGAAACAGATGTGTGTAATTGCTGTCATATTAGATGTAAAAATGGTTATGATTGTTTTAATAATTTTACTGTAATTTGCTGATTTGTTCTGTTCAACAGGATCAGTGTTAATGTTTTATTAACAGTTCAGTTTAGTTCATGGTAACTGAACCTTTTCTTACCCTTTGTAATATTTCTATAATTTGATACATTTTGTTAAATGACAGCAATAAAATATTGTTTATTTGTAAATATTGGTGACTTGTGATTTATCTGTCACTATTTGTGTATGTTAACAAATAAATACAAATTAATTATAATTCCTAAAATTATATTATAGTTCCTAAAAGTTTGGGTCGCGGCTTGATGACCATGTAAAAATGTGGGTCCCATGGCCAAACCAGTTGAGAACCACTGCATTAGACAAATACTATTTTTTATTTGTATTTATTTTCTCATTGTTCTGTCATTTATTTCCAGCATAAAAATTATTATTTATATTTATTTATGTCAAAAATTTCACTTATTTTTAAGCACAAAGAGAAAAATTTGACTATTGTTTGTTTTTAATATCAGTATGTGCTGTATTATTTGGTTACTGAGCAGTAATAAACAACACCTAAAAATATAAGGATTTTCTAAACTAGTAGTGTTTTGAAATTAATAAATGCATATTAATCGGGATAATCGTGAAACCGTGATTATTTCTCAGACTATAATCGTACAACCAAAATCTATAATCGTTGCATCCCTAACTCTCAGTAGTGATTATTAAACCACACTGAACTGAGCTAAACTGAACTGAACTTAATCACTGAAAACTGAACTGACTCTGTTTCAATTCACTATAATCTTCCATGTGAAGCTGCTTTGACACACTCTACATTGTATAAGCGCTATACAAATAAAGATGAATTGAATTGAAATATAACACTGCATATTGTGTATAATCTTCACATGTCATCATCATAAAAGGATCTTACTGTATGTCGGCGCCAATAGCCTAGTGGTATTGTGCGCCAACATATAGCACAAATGTGCTCGTGGCGACCCGAGTTCCATTCCCGGCTCGGGGTCCTTTGCCGATCCTTCCCCTCTCTCTGCTCCCAATACTTTCCTGTCTGAAACCTCGGTCCCACTTTATATTAAGTGTCGCTTATACCTGTGAACTTACATGGTAATTAGATGTGTAAGTAGTATGTAACTACAGTGTATGTACACACGTTTACATAGTATTTACTTTTTGTATTACTGGTGTAACTACACTCATGTAACAACCCACTGAATAGTATGTGTAAGTACAAATGTGTAACAGGACATTGGTAACAACACTAGGAAAGTACACATCTGTAACAAGAATTATGTAAGTGCATTGTGTAACAACAATATGTACTTGCAGATGTTTTCCCACTTCCACACCTGTTTGCAGATCATGCACTTGTGAACACTGTATGGCCGAACTAATGCTGCATTAGAAGGTTTCACCTTGTGATACCAGTGTACTTACATGGTAACTCCACAGGAACTGTCCACTTAATATAAAGTGTAAAATGGTCACAAATTACTGTGTAACTTGTAGAAATATCTTCTATGCAACACTTTAATAACAGTGTAGTTACATGGTAACTCCACAGGAACAGTCCACAATATAAAGTTTAAAATAAAATTCATTTTCGTTTCGGCCTAGTCCCTTTATTAATCTGGGGTCGCCACAGCGGAATGAACCGCCAACTTATCCAGCATATGTTTTACACAGTGAATGCCCTTCCAGCTGCAACCCATCTAAGCCGAAAATAAAATGTATGAATGTATGAACAGTAATTTGTGACCATTTTACACTTTATATTGAGTGGATCCTGTGGATTTACCACGCAAGTACACTGGTATCACAAGGTGAAACCTTCTAATGCAGCCATACAGTGTTCACAAGTACATGATCTGCAAACAGGTGTGGAAGTGGGAAAACATCTGCAAGTACATATTGTTGTTACACAATGCACTTACATAATTCTTGTTACAGATGTGTACTTTCCTAGTGTTGTTACCAATGTCCTGTTACACATTTGTACTTACACATACTATTCAGTGGGTTGTTACATGAGTGTAGTTACACCAGTAATACACAAGTAAATACTCTGTATCAGTGTGTACATACACTGTAGTTACATACTACTTACACATCTATATACCATGTAAGTTCACAGGTATAAGCGACACAATATAAAGTGGGACTGAAACCTCTACTGTCCTATCATAAGGACAGTGAAAACCCCTAAAAAATAATTATAAAAGTATCTTATGAACACCCCTTCAAGTGTTACCGTTTGAGTATTATCCATGCTATATTGCATTCATTTTGTATTGTATTTTGAGTTTGCTTTTCTTTTATTTTCATTTGAAAGTGCTTTCTGACTGAACATATCATATCTGAAACCATGACCTAAAACCGAAAACCAGAGAGAAGCGTCAGACGTCTGTATTGCTGCAGCACTAAAATGTACTAGAGTGAAGTCTGCAGCTCGTGAGGGCTGTGGAGATTCTCTGATTTACAGCTGTCTGTTAAAGACGCGGTGTAAAAAGTACGACAGGATTATTGGTCACTGAGTGTCCACTGCAGGATGGATTGCTGATGGATGGATGATTTTCAGCGTGTGTGACGTGAACCGTGACCTGCTGACTGATGGAAAACTAACAGAAAATGACTGCAGAAATGGGCTCTTAAACCGTGCTGCACTGCATAAGAGAGAGTCATTTCTTTTCCTTCAGCTTAGTCCCTTTATTTAGCAAGGGTCGCCACAGCGGAATGAACCGTCAACTATTCCAGCATATGTTTTACACAGCGGATGCCCTTAAAGCTGCAACCTAGTACTGGGAAACACCCATACACATTCACACACACACACTCATACACTAATTTAGTTCATCAATTCCCCTATAGCGCATGTGTTTGGACTGTGGGGGAAACCGGAGCACCCGGACGAAACCCACACTAACACGGAGAGAACATGCAAACTCCACACAGTAATGCCAACTGACCCAGTGTGTGTGTGTGTGGTGCAGAGACTGTGTAAGAGATCAAGCAGTTTGAGCAGTGTGTGGCTCAGAGCCAGTGCTGAAAGTAATGCAGGAGGAGTTTTATCCATTAAGAAGAGCTGCTGCAGCACAACAGAACAACCCAGACACTCTGACCACCAACGACCCATTCACAACCCAGTCCAGGTTCAAGACACACACAGTTCCCTGATGTCAGCCGATTCACACTGAGATTATTGCTCTTCATCCCCTTTCTGCATTATTGGGCGTCACAGTGGCGCAGTGGGTAGCATGATCTCCTTACAGCAAGAAGGTCGCTGGTTCGAGCCCCGGCTAGGTCAGTTGGTGTTTCTGTGTGGAGTTTGCATGTTCTCCCCGTGTTGGTGTGGGTTTTCTCCGGGTGCTCCGGTTTCCCCCACAGTCCAAACGCATGCGCTATAGGGGAATTGATGAACTAAATTGGCCGTAGTGTATGAGTGTGTATGGGTGTTTCCCAGTACTGGGTTGCAGCTGAAAGGGCATCTGCTGTGTAAAACATATGCTGGAATAGTTAGCGGTTCATTCCGCTGTGGCGACCCCTGATAAATAAGGGACTAAGCTGAAGGAAAATTAATGAATGAATATATTGTAGTAAAAACACTTCCTGGCTGTCAGTGAAAGCCGTGTGTGTTTAATGTACACACAATCAGCTCACACTTTCTGTGTGTGAGACCCTCAGAGGACGATCCCAACGGCTGGATCTGATTTCAGCAGTGGTTTGCGGTGTGAGAATGGGAATGTTCTCCGCTAACAGAGTTGTAGGAACATTAGAGATCATTCATTTATGTGTATACCCTGGGGCTGCTGAATGCTCGATTCTGATTGGCTGATGAACATACTAAGGCAGATAAACTCTAGAAGGGATACAGCTGCGGACGGAAGTTAATGAGAATTACTGTTTTTACAATACGGTTGGGATAGGGTAGACATCAATACAATACAATTCATGGGTAATTGGATAAACAATATAAATAATTCTCATTATAATTACAGATTTTACATTACTATGAGGAGTAGGTGTTAATAAAATATCATAAATGGGTAATTTAATAAAAAAATATGAGTATATGAATTGTTATATTTATTGTTTTTACATTACTGTGAGGGTTGGTTTTATAATTATATTATAAAATATAATTAATGGATAATTAGATAAATAATATCAATCATTCTTGTCATAATTACTGTTTTTACATTGCTGTGAGGGTTGGTTTAGGGAAGTGGTAGGGATAGACGTTAATAAAATAATATTTAATGGGTAATTTAATGAATAATGTGAATAACACTCAGTATAATTACTGTTTTTACATTACTGTGAGGGTTGGGGGGGGGTGTAAAGATGTTAATAAAATACAATTTAATGAGTCATTAAATAAATATTATAAATAATTCTCATTTACTTCTTTGGCCACAGCTGTATCCCTTCTAGAAACAATTGCATTTTCAAAGTTATTCGTTCATTCATTCATTCATTCTCCTTCGGCTTAGTCTCTGATTTATCAGAGGTGGCCACAGAGGAATGAACCACCAACTATTCCAGCACATGTTTTTACGTAGCGGATGCCCTTCCAGCTGCAACCCAGTACTGGGAAACACCCATTCTCACACACACAAGCTCTGACACTATGGCCAATTTAGTTCATCAATTCCCATATAGCATATGTGTTTGGACTGTGAGGGAAACCGGAGCACCCGGAGGAAACCCACACCAACATGAGGAGAACATGCAGAAACGCCAACTGACCCAGACGGGACTCGAACCAACGAACTACTTGCTGCGAGGCCACAGTGCTAACCACTGAGCCATCCTGTTCTCAAAGTTAAAACACATAAATTTAAACCAGAATTTTAATGTCAAAATGGTCCAGCAAAACTGGTTCGAAGCTTGGGTGTGAATTGGGTTTTTAATAATTCAACAGCTCATCATCAGTTACTCCTCACTCACTTCATGTGTGATTAAAGAAAAGAGTAAAAGAGTGAAGCTAGCTCTCTGCAACTCTCACATGGTCGCCCACTGAAGCTTAGCAGGGATGCGCCCTGTCAGTACCTGGATGGGAGACCACATGGGAAAGCTGGGTTGCTGCCGGAAGTGGTGTTAGTGAGACCAGCAGGAGGCGCTCAACCTGTGATCTGTGTGGGTCGTAACCAATGACTGTATAAAATATGTTACGTTTCCATTAAACGATGTGAAGGAAAAAACGCCTCGTGACGGGCACAAACTGTCGCAAAAGACTGAAATTGGAGTCTGGGCATGCGCAGAAGGACTGCCTGATGAAGCCAGAGGAGGAGCTGCGGAATCAAACTTCCAACTAAATGCTTGTACATCACGCCCCCCGAACTGCTCACTTGACCGGTGTCTGCACTGCACTGCACTATAACAGAGGCTCGCTAATGTACACTTTGCCTTTACATAGTAGCCTGCATTTGCTGTTTTATCAACACAAATGGTTGTAATAACGTTAACAAAGGTGAGCTTTTATATAATGAAGATTTAATCGTGCCAGCTCCGGGCCGCAGCGCACATTACTCACGGGCCGATTCCGGCTCGAATGCGGCAGCGTCGCCTCGCTATAGTCGCCGCATCTGGCACGATTTATTCGGGCCGAGTAAGTACTGCAGACGGAGTCGAACCAAGGGGTGAGTCTCCGGCAGGCAAGAGTCTAGCCGGAACTGGCCCGAGTGTATTTTGCTATCTGGGTGGTTAGGCGTGTATCAGCAAACTGATAAAGCCCTGACCTTACCGAATAAGCAGTGTTCCACCAGATCCTGTATGTCAGAAACTATAGTTCACTGCTGAACAACTCATTTAATGATGGTAAAATAACACAGAAATGGAATAATAACACTTCAGTCTCCTGCTGAAGCTCCGACGTCTGCTTTGAGAAACTGTCAATCACAGCTGTCAATCACGATGACACGCCCAGCATAAATCACTGCTCAAAACATACTCTTTACAAAAATGAAGATCTGCACCTATATCAGCTGATAACCAGTGCCTTAACTGACCAGGGGTGCGTTTCCCAAAGCCATCGTTAGCCAACTAAGGTCGCAAGTTCCGTCGTTACAAACATAGTTCATAGATTTGCTGTTTCCCAAATCCATTGCTCCAACGAACATTCGCAAACTGCGTCGCAAACTTGAGCTCTTGAAACGACACCTCTGGAGCTGTAGTTAGAAGCATAGTTCCTGGCTGTGTTCTATTCCCACTTATCCCCCCTATGCCCTATTCATTTAGAACATTCTAACATTCAAAGTTGGAATGATTAAAAATAAAAAAGCATTAAGGTCATCTCTCTTAGGTGTAATTTGCTTTCAAAGTATTTTTACAGTTCAGTTTTAGCGATCTTCATGTTTACAATTGTGCTCCCTTCGCAGTGCACTTTGAAAACATTGATGTCATTTTGAACACAGCCTCATGGCGAAAGTTATAGGTATATTTAAAAGCGGAAATTATGTTACAGTACGTCTCCAAAGCTTGTGAAAATAAAAAACATAGCATACGTTAATTCTTTTATTTTATAGTGGGTTATTTATTAAGTTTCTCTGCTGTATATGACATGGGTCTGTTGGTTAGAACTTTCTGCTGTGGTTTGCATGTGTCAAATTGTAATAAAAAGTAAAAAAATAAACAATATCCTAAATAATAATAATAATAATAATAATCATCATCATCATTAATATTATTATTAAAGTAAATATATTTATAATAAATCGCCTCATTATTTATTTATATGATTTATATATGATATTAGAATAGTGTGAGCTTTTGTAAGTGATTTTATGTTTTAGAATAGAATATGTAATGTTCAACTTCTCAATAATATTAGTAAAGCAAACATTGGCCCTATATTTACATTTATTTTATTTAATATGGAAAGCGAGTGCATGTTTTTACCAAAACTAATATTGGATTTTATTTTAAATGCGTGTGCGTGTAAAACAATATAATTTGCACAAATAAATGATGGGGCTGTTCTCTAAAGTAGTTACTCCACCCCGTTTAGAGCATCATTATGGGCGTTTTACGCTATAACTAACGTGGTTCAAGCGATGGATCTGCGACAGAGAAACTAGGGGTTTTGGGAAACACTCGTCACTACATCGTTCTTTTGCCAAACGATGCATCGCACTATGATAGTTCAGCCGCGAGTTACGTCGTTGTTTGGGAAACGCACCCCAGAACCATCTTTCTGAACATTTTATTGCAAGTTTAATTAATTTTTTTATTTGGTCTCATGTCTCCTTTATTAACACAGAGGAGGCGGGCTTTATGACTTGTACTGCAGCCAGCCCTCAGGAGGCGATCTAACGACCTTCACTCAAAAGCTGGCTTGTGGCACACTTGGTCCTAACAGCCCAGTATAGTGAAGGGGACTCTATACTGCTCAGTGAGCGCCATCTTTCGGATGAGACGTTAAACCAAGCTCCTGACTCTCTGTGCTCATTAATAATACCAGGATGTCCTTTGAAAAAGAGTAGGGGTCTAACCCCGGCATCCTGGCCAAATTTGCCCACTGGGCTCTGTCCATCATGGCCTCCTAACTATCTCCATATCATAATACCATAACTGGCTTCATCACTCTGTCTCCTCTCCACCAATCAGCTGGTGTGTGGTGTGGCGCAATATGGCTGCCGTCGTGTCATCCAGGTGGATGTTGCACACTGGTGGTGGATGAGGAGATTCCCCCCAATGTGTAAAGCGCTTTGAGTGTCTAGAAAAGTGCTATATAAATGTAGGGAATTATTATTAAAGTGTAAATGACGTCTTTTTGATTTTGAGCTTCACACAAAAGTCAGTCGACTGGTTTTCATGCACACGGTTTAATCTCTTAGAAATGAAATGCAATAACTGGAAGGGAAATTCCTCTGTCATGCTGACTGTTTAAAACCATGGTGTTTTAGAAACAAGAAATTGTTTCTGTTTGTGTGTTAAAACCATACCTGCCAACATTTGGTTCGTAAATTCCGGGAGATTAGGGGGGGTACGTCATACGCTAATTTGCATATTACTGACGTCATCACGTTCTACCTTTTCTGTTTGTTTAACAGCCCATGGTAAATAAATGGGGTATTTATATTTGCAATTTAATCAAATTTATTGCTGTTTGAATACAGTATATCATTATAGATGAGTAGTGAATTTGCAGTAATCTCTGCAAGGAGAAGCAGATCAGTTTGACTGTACAAGGGAAATACCTTCACACTGCCGGTGCTAAATCATTTGCCGTCGGTACGCAGAGGGGTGATCTGCTGTCAGGTTGCAGGTGGGAGAGGCTGCTGTACGAGGACTGGGCCGCCTGTCAGTGCTCTGAGGCGAGGGAGGGGCCGCGGCATCACCCGCAGCTCATTGAGAAGAGTAGGAACGGTACAGTAATGGACAAACGACAGTCTATAAAAATCTCCAGTAACACACAAAAAAGTCGCTAGATTTGTCGCTAGGGGGGTCTGAAAAGTCGCTAAGTTGGCAACACTGGCGCGAACTGAAGAGCGGGGAGCGGGCCGGGAGGGGTGAGAGATTTGGGGAGATGGAGGCGCGCGACCGGAAGAGCACGCGCACAAGCACCAGGTTTCAGCCCAGACTGTACCAAAATGCTGAGGAGCGGGGGGCGGATGGGAGGGGGATTCCGGGAGTTTACCGGGAGACAGAACAATACGGGAGACGGGTCTGAAATACGGGAGACTCCCGGGAAAAACGGGAGTGTTGGCAGGTATGGTTAAAACAGCAAGATCAATATATCACTGATTTACACAAACACATGCAGAACTACACTGCTTTTCTACACCCTTCTCATTAAAAATACACGTCTTACAGTCTTCAGCCAAAGAAATGAAAGAGATAATGAAGATATAATCATAGCAGAATTTTAATGATTGTAGAAGGCTGTTGAATGCTTGATTCTCACTGGATGATGATCATTCTATAGGTGTGTCATTATTTTCAGATAAATGCACAGCTGAAGTAGTTCTGACAGGTTTTGAGCGCATTGCAGAACACTTTGATTGACATTCTGCCATTGTACGTGTCATCAGAGTGGGAAAGCCCCGCCCACTAGTGCTCATCTCTCCCTCATTAGCATAAACAGCAGCCCTGAGTGAGAAGCAGCCGTCTGTCCATTAGCCATTAGAGCGTTCGAGCTGCTTAAGATAATGTCAGCATAGACTAAGAGGATTATAGATGTGGAGTTTTAGATGAAGCACAAATGAACAGCGACAGGAGCGACATAGACTGACAGAAGCATGAAGCACACACTCACACTGACAACATGCAAACCTGACCACCACTGACAACACACACACTGCTGTTTTACATCTGTAGCTCCGCCCTCTTCTGAAAAGGGTACAATCTCCTTTAAATTTAAAGCGACAGTCACCAAAACACCACAATTAGGATCAAAGCCTAAAAGGGTCAGTTTCAGAGTTATAAGCATTATCTGTGTGCTATTTTCAGCTCAAACTGAAACACACACACACACGCTAAAGACAGCAGAGACACATTTTACAGCTTGTCACCTTCAAGTCAAGTCAAGCTTTATTGTCATTCCACTAACCCACTACATGTGTGAACAAACAGAGGAACGAAATGTCGTGTCTCGCAGGACAACAGTGCTACATAAATTAATCATAATTACAAACACAACGCTGGCCATAAGAACTATTTAAAATTCAAAAACTATGCATAATATACTATAAGATTTTTACCTATAAGACAGGCTATACAAGTACTTTTACATGAGACTGAACAATGTTGTTCAGCATATTGTGCAAGAGAGGTATTAAAATAATGGATGATATTAATATACATCTGACCACCCCTATAGTGGTTCATACCATTGTGAATGCATAACTAGGCCTGTCACAATAAGGAATGTTTGTTGTGCAGTATATTGTCACAGAAATTGTTGTGATAAGCGATATTATTGTCATTTTGAGATCATTTTTTTGCCACTGATTATATGATAGTCTACAGTGAGGGAAATAAGTATTTAATCACACTGTGATTTTTCAAGATCTCCTGCTTAGAAATCATGGAGGGGTCTAGAATTTTCAGTATAGGTGCAATTCCACTGTGAGAGACAGAATCTAACAATAAAAATGCAGAAATCACATTGTATGACTTTTTAACAATTTATTTGTAAATTACTGTGTGAAATAAGTATTTAATCACTTGCTTTTCAGCCACATTTCTGAGTCAAAAGTCTAAGTAGCAACATGGCCAAAACCAAAGAGCTGTCAAAAGACACAAGAGATGAAATTGTAGACTTTCATAAAGCTGAAACTGCTACGGGGCAATTGCCAAGAAAGAGCAACTGTTGGAGCAATGGAAGAGGCTAATGATGACTGTCAATGTCCTTCAGACTGGGGCCCCACGGAAGATCTCTCCTCGTGGTGTATTAATGATGCCAAGAATGGTCTAGAGTCAGTCCAGAATTATGCGGGAGGAGCTGATCAATGCCGTGAAGAGAGCTAGGACCACCGTTTTCAAGGCTATTATCACTAATACAGTAAGATGTCATGTTTTAAAACCATGCATCGCACGGAAGGTTCCCCTGCTTAAGTTAGCCCATGTCAAGACCCGTCTGAAGTTTGCCAGGGACCATCTGGATGATCCAGAGTATTCATGGGAGAAAGTCCTGTGGTCAGATGAGACCAAAGTAAAACTGTTTGGTCTTAACTCTATTCACTGAATTTGGAGGAAGAAGAATGATGTGTATCATCCCAATAATACCATACCTACAGTGAAGCACGAGCTGGAAGCATCATGCTCTGGGGTGTTTTTCAGCACAGGGGACAGAATGACTGACCTGAATTAAGGAGAGGATGAACGTGGCCATGTATTGTGAGATATTGGGCAAACACCTCCTTCCCTCAGTCATAGCATTAAAGATGGGTCGTGGCTGGGGGTTCCAACATGACAATGACCCAAAGCACACAGCCAGGAAAACCAAGGAGTGGCTTCGTAAGAAGCATATCAAGGTTTTGGAGTGGTCTAGCCAGTCTCCAGATCTAAATCCAATAGAAAATCATTGGAGGAAGCTGAAACTCCATGTTGCTCAGCGACAGCCCTGAAACCTGACAGATGTAGAGAAGATCAGTGGGCAAAATCCCTCCTTCAGTGTGTGCAAACCTGGTGAAGAACTACAGGAACCCTTTGACCTCTGTAATTGTTAACAAAGGCTTCTCTACTAAATATTGAAAATGCTTCACTCAAGAGATCAAATACTTATTTCACACAGTAATTTACAAAGAAATTGTTAAAAAATTATATAATGTGATTTCCTGATTTTATTGTTAGATTCTGTTTCTCACGGTTGAATTGCAATTATGCTGAAAATTCCAGACCCCTCCATGATTTCTAAGTAGGAGATTTTGAAAAATCACAGTATGATTAAACACTCATTTCCCTCACTGTATTTCCTGTCATTGTAACGTGATCAAGACATAATCTAGTAGCACATTTATTGAAAATAGGCAATTACAGATTAATAAATGTCGTCTACTTATAGGAACTATTTTATTTTGTCCTGGTTTTACAGACCTGTTTTTTAGTCTAAAATGCATTTAACTGAAATGCAATACTGAAGTGTCTTTCACTGACATATGTTGCACACTGGTAATATTTTTTCCTGAGACATGTTCATAAAAGTTATGTCCTAATTGAATGAATCATAGTTTAATATAAGCTCTGGACCCTGCTGCATCTTAAATGTAAGGAACAGGGAAGGAGACTGAAGGAAATAATGAAGTTTGTGTTTGGGTATTAACATTAAGCCAGTATTTGTTGCTTGCCTTTTTCTCAGCTTTTTTTATTTGAATATTTTTCATATTTATTTATATTATTTGCTTATTGGTTTTATTATTTATGAATCAATCTTTGCATTAATGTTAATTGTTTTTGTTATTGTTTTTTTTTTTGAGTTTTTAATGTGTTCAGAATGTATATTTTATTACTAAGTAATGCATTTTCACTTTTGGCTAATTAATGCTCACTGTCTTTCATTGAAGAGTCTTTGCTTTTGGCATTTATTAAAACAAACAAAAAAAACTCAACCTAGAATCTTCAATCTGTTTGCTAAATTAACAGAATATGTTTTAAACACACCAGAAGGACGCAAAGTAGGAATCACTGGTCCCTTTATTAAAGGTTGTTTAATTCTTCATTTTTGAAGCTGCTAGTTGACAAAAACAGTGCTGCTTTAAAATGTCCAAGTCAATCAGAGAGTTATTAAGTGGAAGAATTCAGGCTTTACTTTTCTGTTCATTGATTGTATTTAATAAGCAATATAATCATTGTGGGCCAGTTAGCATGCAATACTCCACTATTTAGAGCAGGGGTCATCAACTATATTTGTCAGAGGGCCAGAGTTTTACTAGACAGTCTCCTTGGGGGCCGGACCCCCAAGAAGAAAATCAAATAAAAATCTCATTTTGGCTTAACATTATGTTTAATGTTTATACTTTTTCAATTTCATTACAAAACTGAAGGCATTTGATTCAGGCTCCCATCACCTATACCACAGTCAACCACTAGGAGTGATAGATATTTTGCCTCAACTCAATTAAGTCAACAAGGGGAAATGTAACTTTAGCCATTGACTAAGCACTGTGAGAAGCCCGTTTCAGCATTATGATTTGAATTCAAGCCCACTTTCATTTCATTTGATGTGCGAACATTATTTGTGACCCGTTTTGTTCTGGTACCAGGTTATTTATTTACCATGCTATTTTAAGTTGTGCCAGATTGTTTTTCCTCCTTCTTTTAGTCCTGAGGCAGACATCTCAAGTCTCCCAGAAGCTCTGTGAGTCTCCCGCAAATGCATAGAGACTCCCGGATGCCCGCAAACGAATGATAATCTCCTGGAAATCGCGCGTCTTCCTCCCGCTCCTCAAATACGTCGCACACCCCTCTCCACCGCATCCCTCCTTGCTCTTCATCACACACACGTCACGCGTACTCCGCCTACACCCCACCCGGTCTTCACTTACGCTAAAACCTGTTTGAAACAATAAATGCTTAACGCCGCATGGTCTGAGTCTGTCCTCATTTCAAAGTGTAGCCTAATAGTCATAAATGGTGGTTATTCTGACATGACACTCATTTGTTGTTAATTTTAGTTGCTTTAATAGTGTGGACCACTATTTCCTTTTTGATCCTCATAATTTTGGAATCCAGTCGCGGGCCGGATTGAATGGCTCAGCGGGCCGGATTGGGCCGCGGGCCGCCAGTTCATGATCAGTGATTTAGAGGAAGGTAGGGCCCCAAAATTATTCTGCTTAGGGCCCTCAAAGGTACAGGGCCGGCCCTGCAGGTCAGCAATGCACAAACCAATATCCAAAATTTCCTGTTGGGTGTACGATGTAAAGGCACTACTGTTCTGCATGAACAAACCCGAAACGAGTAGAAAAAATACTGCAAAACTGCGAGACACTGAGCCTCGCGATGTTCACGCGCCGCCATCTAGTTCAACATGTACTAACCACTGAGCCACCATGCCATCAATTAATAATTCATTCATTTTCTTTTCGGCTTAGTCCCTTTATTAATCCGGGGTCGCCACAGCAGAATGAACCGCCAACTTATCCAGCACATGTTTTACGAAACGGATGCCCTTCCCATCTCTGGGAAACATCCATACACTCTTATTCACACTCATACACTACGGACAATTTAACCTACCCAATTCAGCTGTACCGCATGTCTTTGGACTGCGGAGGAAACCGGAGCACCTGGAAGAAATCCACGCGCACTCAGGGAGAACATGCAAACTCCACACAGAAATGCCAACTGACCCAGCCGAGGCTCAAACTAGCAACCTTCTTGCTGTGAGGCGACAGCACTACCTATTGCGCCACTGTGTTGCCCATTAATAATTCAAATAATAGATATTTTAATATACATCTGACCACCCCTATAGTGGTTCATACCATTGTGAATGCATAAATAAGCCTGTCACAATAAGGGATGTTTGTTGTGCAGTATATTGTCACAGAAATTGTTGCGATAAGCGATATTATAGTCATTTTGAGATCAGTTTATGCCACTGATTATATGATTAAATAATAATGCAAATAGCCATGAACACTTTTAAATACCTATCATTCTTAAGGCTATTGAAATTCTATAATTTGATGTTAAAAGGATAAATGTCCTATTATATATCCTATTAAATGTCCTATTAGAAAAAATGCTCAATTATAAACTTTGACAGCGATGAGGTAGAATGTAAATGTCATTGTCAAATGGCTTTAATGTCATTCGTGAGTTTGCAGATATATATTGCAACGCCAAAGATGATTGAGGTCATCTCAGAGTATTGCATGATATATTGATTATTGTGACAGGCCTACCTGCATGCATAAATTGTTCTAATCAGCCATGCGAGAATATAGTGATTCAACAGTCTGAAAACCGGCAGATCAAGAGCAATGAAAGTCTTCACAAGACACTTTTCTTGAAAAATAGGCGTTTATCTATATTTAGCTTAAAAGTAAATTAAATTAGATGCATAGTTTGACCTACAGTAACCTCTGAAGAACACTGTACACTAAATATCCCTCAAAACAATGAAAAACTAAAATAAAAACAATTTAAATTCACTGAAATGCATGTATTACACAAACTAACATTACTGAAATGGTTTAAATATAAGAAGAATAATGCACTACATTACATATTTAGAAGAGGGTATGTGTTATTTTTAATTATTCCTACTTCAGTCATGCAGATCAGTACTATTGATGAGCAAACATGACTAAAAAATGCCTAAAACAGCCATGATAGTTTATGCAAAAAGGTTTGATTTACTTTACATATGGGAAATTTGTATTAGACTAAAATCTGCGTAGTTTTTGATAACAGAAAGTGAACACAAGTCTCATTTCCCTGTTAAAAACTCCCTTCCTGAGCTCATCCAGAGTGGGTGAAAAGTCTTACCGAGGCATTTCAGCAAAGTTTAAAGATTAACTTCAATCACCAGAGAAAGCTTGTTACAGAATTAAAGTTCAATCCAGGCCACGACGGCTGGGAAATTCCGTCTTAGAAACTGAAGGCCTCACCTGCCGTTGGACTGGATTTGCATATTCATGAGGCTTTTCATAGAAAACAATAAATCTAAAGTGGCATCTCTTTTAGTCACAGTGCTCCAAAAATTGTGGAACTGTCTTCCAAATGAAGGGGAATGTTTTTAAAAAGCATGTTACCGTAAAAAACACCTATTAATAAACAGTTTACGCATTTTGTGATTCTCAAGTGTTTATTTGAGGTGGTGAACTGCATTATGGGATGTTGATCTCTGCTCTGTCCACTTCTGATGTTGAAAATTCAACTCTACAGTTTAACAAAGTGACTTTTATTGGCATTTTAGTAATAATATCATGTATAAGAAATAATATATGGAAAAATGAGTCTGTAAAATAACAGAAAATGTGCTGCAGTTTATTACAAGGTTTCTGTAGCGTAAAATACAACACCAACACACACAATATAGCACTGCACACTACTACACATGACAATAAAAGTCACCTTTTTTTTAACTTTTCAAGGTTAAAAGTTTTTGGAAAAAAGGTCAAGATGCCATAATGCAATTCAAAAGCAGAAATAAAAAATAAAAACATGGATCACAAAATAATATCGATATAAGAAACAATATATACTATTACGATAGATAAGATATATTAGAATATGATTTGATACAGTATATGCGATGTATATCTCTGCAATATATACTATTACAATATATACAATGTACAATGTAATACAATAAAATATATATGATGTATATCTCTGCAATATATACTATTACGATATGATATACATGACATATTACAACATGATACAATATATATCTCGGCTATACTATTACAATACTATATATATACTGTACGATATATTATATATAATATATTATGATAAGATATATACAATGTATATTTCTGCAATATATACTATTACGATATAATATATATATTACAATATGATACAATATATATGTAATACTATTATGATACTATATATATACACACTGTATGACAGGGGTGTCAAAGTCAATTCCTTGAGGGCCAGAGCCCTGCAGAGTTTAGATCCAGCCGTGCTTCAACACACCTATCTGTAGGTATCAAACAAGCCTAAAGCACTCAATTAGTTTGATCAGGTGTGTTTAATTGGGGTTGGAACTAAACTGTGCAGAGCTCCGGCCCTCCGGGAACTGGCTTTGACACATGTGCTGTATGATATATTATGATATGATATACACAGTATATTGCGATATATATATATATATATATATATATATATATATATATATATATATATATTATATATATATATATATATATATATATATATATATACACACACACACACATACATACACATACAATGTATATATCTATCAGCTATACTATTACGATACTACACATACACTGTATGAAATATGATAATATATATATATATATATATATATATATATATATATATATATATATATATATATATATATATATATATATACATACAATATTTTACGACACGATATATTCACAATATATACAATATATTACAAGATATAAACTATGTATATCTTTGCATTATATACTATTACGATACGATATATATGATATATTACAATATGATACAAAATATATCTCTGCTATACTATCATGATACTATATATACACTGTACAAAATATGATACTAATATATAAATATATATACATACAATATTTTATGACACGATATATACACAATATATTACAATAGGATATATACGATGTATATTTTTGCATTATATACTATTACAATACGATAAATATGCGATATATTACAATATGATACAAAATTTATCTCTGCTATACTATTATGATACTATATATACACTGTACAATATACTATATGCAATATACAATATATTGCGATAAGAGATATATATATATATATATATATATATATATATATATATATATATATATATATATATATATATATATATATATATACATATACATACACACACACTATGTAAATCTTAGCTACACTATTATGATATTATATGTACACACTACGATATATTATGATACGATATATACAATGTATTACAACACGATATATACACTATTACGATACGATACAACATATTACAAGATATATAAACTATTTATACTGCATCTCTGCAATGTATACTATTACGATACTATGTATTTGATGTATTACAATACGATACAATATCAGCTATACTGTTATGATACTATATATACACTGTACAATACATTATGATATATACAATATAATACGAGATGATATATATTTGATATTACAATACGATACAATATAAATATCAGCTTTACTATTAGAATACTATATATACACTGTACAATATATCATGGATAAATATATACAATGTATTACGACACGATATATACACTATATTACGATACGATACACATGATATATTACAATACGATACAATATATATCTCTGCTGCTATTACTATAATATTATATACACAATATATTACGACACAATATATACACTATATTACGATACGATACACATGATATATTACAATACGATACAATATATATCTCTGCTGCTATTACTATAATATTATATACACAATATATAATGACACGATATATACACTATATTACGATATGATACACATGATATATTACAATACGATACAATATATTTCTCTGCTGCTATTACTATATTATATACACAATATATTACGACACGATATATACACTATATTACGATACGATACACATGATATATTACAATACGATACAATATATATCTCTGCAGCTATTACTATAATATTATATACACAATATATTACGACACGATATATACACTATATTACGATACGATACACATGATCTATTACAATACGATACAATATATATCTCTGCTGCTATTACTATAATATTATATACACAACAGGGCTCGACAGTGCGACCATTTCGCTCGCATTTGCGACTAAAAATAGATGTGTGCGAACTGGAAAATTTATTTAGTCGCACATGTGCGACTTTTTTTTTTTAATAAGCTTGAATGAGGACTTAATTCACTCAGCCACGGTGAAACAACATGCTCTTCACACTAAGTTATGGTGTATTATGTCAGAAATCTATCGTCACTGTAGCACACACAGGCGCGATTAACAAAAGCACATCTCTAACGTCACTGGTTTATTTACGGTCTTTATATTGTTTTGAATACGTTGCTGAGCAACGCCAGGCACCGTATGGTGGCGGTGCCGCACATCGTGCGAGGCTCATAGAAAACGTTTACAATTCGGTCACGGCATATCGTGGTTTATTTAGTGTAAGACCCAATTCCACACCAGCGCTTCCACACATAGGACTTTACCTGGGCTGCCCGGTTCTGTGTTCGCGAGAAACTGAAAATACTCCGCCACAGACAGACTCGCATGCTCTGCTGCTGCAGACTCACAGAGACGCGCTGGACACAAAACTACCTCTTCTGAGTTTGGTAGTACCTTTAAGAATAGCGCGAGGACTTGAAAAGAAAAGCCTTTTACTAAATAGACGTACCCAGCTATGTATACATCCTCTTTTTCCCGAACATGTCCTCTTTTTGGGACTTAAAAATGCATTCGGCCGGGGTTTTTTAAATCGCCATAAATGTCCCGGAATCTGCTTTCGCTTTCTATAGCTGCGTTTTTCCATTACTTTATATGCCAACTTCGGCCCGTTGCGTATCAATCTCTCAGCAGCAGAGAGCGAGCAGATTTGACCTGTCAGTGGTGCACATGGATAGTAAGAGTGTCATGCAAAAGGTGTTAAATGCTTAACATTTTAGTTTTTAATTGTCTGTTAAATAAGAATAAGAAATCATTCTGTTGCTGAAGGTTATTAAAGTTTAATAGAAAGGATGATATTACTTTGGGGCAGAAGGAAAATTTAATTCATAGAGGCATTCCTATATTACGCTCTTCTTTAAAAACCCCAGAAAGATAAAGTGCTCAGATAAACAGTGTCAGCTTTGCACATGAGGTTGTATTTGTGTCTTTCTTTACATTGTCTTATTTTTCCCATGTGGGAAGTATAGGGTGGAATTGGTGGAATATATTATGCAAATAATATAAATTTTGATAAAACTATTCTCAAAAGTCACAATATTTTATGTGCTGTGGAGAAAATGTGTTTCAATGTAGCTACTGCAAGTATATTTATATTTAAGATAATATGTACAATATATATTATTATAAAATTAATAATGTTTTGTTTGGGAGCATTGATACAGCCATAATTTTCTTATGATTCAAACACAGATTAAATAGCTCTGGTCATGTGAATGTATGCACCAACCATACTGCACATGTTTATTAACTTAATAACTTATTAATAATTCTCTATTTCTGCTGCCCAGTGTGAAAGAGATTTTTCAGCTCAAACTGGATCAAAAATTGAACAAAAAGCTGCCTAGGCATGTCTACCACTGAAGACTTGATTCAGATCACTTTAGAGAGGCCTTCATTCATTCATTCATTTTGTTTTCTGCTTAGTCCCTTTATTAATGTGGAATCGCCACAGCGGAATGAACCGCCAACTTATCCAGCATATGCTTTACGCAGCGGATGCCCTTCTAACTGCAACCCATCACTGGAAAGCAACCATATACACTCATTCACACACATACACTATGGACAATTTAGCTTACCCAATTCCGCTATAGCGCATGTGTTTGCACTGTGGGGGAAACTGGAGCACCCGGAGGAAACCCACGCGAACACGGAGAGAACATGCAAACTCCACACAGAAATGCCAACTGGCCCAGCCGAGGTTTGAACCAGCGACCTTCTTGCTGTGAGTCAACAGCACTACCTACTGCGCCACCACATCGCCTAAAGAGGCCTTTATTAGAGCAATTTGATCCCAGTCCTGCTGTGGACCGCTAGCTAAACTTCATACAGCTTAATTTATAAATAATTATTAAACACTATTTAAGCTGTTGTTGTAAAATAAAACCTATTGGACTTATTGTATCCAAATGAATGACACGGCTTTGCTTCTAAAGATCTCCTCGCGTACATTAATTAGGCAAAAACACTATTTATTTTATATATTTTCACTGCGCTCCTAAAATTCTTTAATGTGCTCCTAAATTTTTCAACTTAGGAGCGCATGTGCTACTCCTGAAAAAAGTTAGCGTCAAGCCCTGCACAATATATTACGACACGATATATACACTATATTGCGATACGATACACATGATCTATTACAATACGATACAATATATATCTCTGCTGCTATTACTATAATATTATATACACAATATATTACGACACGATATATACACTATATTACGATACGATACACATGATATATTACAATACGATACAATATATTTCTCTGCTGCTATTACTATAATATTATAAACACAATATATTACGACACGATATATACACTATATTACGATATGATACACATGATATATTACAATACGATACAATAAACATCTCTGCTGCTATTACCATAATATTATATACACAATATATTACGACACGATATATACACTATATTACAATACGATACACATGATATATTACAATACGATACAATATATATCTCTGCTGCTACTACCATAATATTATATACACAATATATTATGACACGATATATACACTATATTACGATACGATACACATGATATACGACAATACGATACAATATATATCTCTGCTGCTATTACCATAATATTATATACACAATATATTACGACACGATATATACACTATATTACGATACGATATACATGATATATTACAATACGATACAATATATATCTGCTGCTATTACCATAATATTATATACACAATATATTACGACACGATATATACACTATATTACGATACGATATACATGATATATTACAATACGATACAATATATTTCTCTGCTGCTATTACTATAATATTATATACACAATATATTACGACACGATATATACACTATATTATGATACGATACACATGATCTATTACAATACGATACAATATATATCTCTGCTGCTGTTACTATAATATTATATACACAATATATTACGACACGATATATACACTATATTACGATACGATACACATGATATATTACAATACGATACAATATATATCTCTGCTGCTATTACTATAATATTATATACACAATATATTACGACAAGATATATACATTATATTACGATACGATATACATGATATATTACAATACGATACAATATATATCTCTGCTGCTATTACTATAATATTATATACACAATATATTATGACACGATATATACACTATATTACGATACGATACACATGATATACTACAATACGATACAATATATATCTGCTGCTATTACCATAATATTATATACACAATATATAATGACACGATATATACACTATATTACGATACGATATACATGATATATTACAATACGATACAATATATTTCTCTGATGCTGTTACTATATTATATACACAATATATTACGACACGATATATACACTATATTACGATACGATACACATGATATATTACAATACGATACAATATATATCTCTGCTGCTATTACTATAATATTATATACACAATATATTACGACACGATATATACACTATATTACGATACGATATACATGATATATTACAATACGATACAATATATATCTCTGCTGCTATTAACATAATATTATATACACAATATATTACGACACGATATATACACTATATTATGATACGATACACATGATATATTACAATACGATACAATATATATCTCTGCTGCTATTACTATAATATTATATACACAATATATTACGACACGATATATACACTATATTACGATACGATACACATGATATATTACAATACGATACAATATATATCTCTGCTGCTATTACTATAATATTATATACACAATATATTACGACACGATATATACACTATATTACGATATGATACACATGATATATTACAATACGATACAATATATATCTCTGCTGCTATTAACATAATATTATATACACAATATATTACGACACGATATATACACTATATTACGATACGATACACAAGGTATATTACAATACGATACAATATATATCTCTGCTGCTATTACTATAGTATTATATACACAATATATTACGACACAATATATACACTATATTACGATACGATACACATGATATATTACAATACGATATAATATATATCTCTGCTGCTATTACTATATTATATACAAAATATATTACGACACGATATATACACTATATTACGATACGATACACATGATATATTACAATACGATATAATATATATCTCTGCTGCTATTACTATATTATATACAAAATATATTACGACACAATATATACACTATATTACGATACGATACACATGATATATTACAATACGATACAATATATATCTCTGCTGCTAATACTATAATATTATATACACAATATATTACGATATGATATATAAATACACAATTATCGTGATAACGATATTTTTTACATGTACCATATACATATACTATTATTGCGTTAACTATCATTTTTGATTTATTGCACATCATTACTACATATGCTTAAAACAATCATAGTTTCTTCTCTCTTCTGATCTTGAGGTGAAACGTGGCCAGAACCTGTTCTCGACGGGTTTTCTGAGATTCAGCAGTTGCACCACATGACACCAGTGTTTATCAAACATCAGATTACGGAGCAGATTCTCAGAAACACAACAACAACAACACACACACACACACACACACACACACACACACAATTACCGAATTGCCCTGAAATAATCATCTCACACAATCAAGACGTCTCAACACCTGATCAGAAAACTTCCCAACCACAGCCTACAGCTTCTGACCACTGATGCATGATGAAAACAGCTTGCAGCGCTGCACATGAACACACCACATCCTTAAAGAAGCATCTCACTTTACATTCAACCAGCTGAAACTAAAACACAGTCATTTTACACACAGCAAACCACCACAGGTATTAGGATAGTTTCCAACATTCTTCAAAATTTAGCATTCTTCAAAATATCTTTAGTGCTAAACAGAAGAAATACAAGTTCAAATCCACTTGAGACTGAGTAAACAGAGAGTGAATGTTCATTTTGGGTCAGTATATCATGCATGGAAACCTGTAACCATTGACTTCTATAGGTGTAAAAATAAATAACTTAATGGTTACAGGTTTCCAACAGTCTTCAAAATATCTTCTTCAGTGCTCAACAGAAGAAATCAAAGTTTGAAACCACTTGAGACCAAGTAAACAGTGAGTGAACGTTCATTTTTGGGTCAATACAGCATGTATGGAAACCTGTAACCAGTGACTTTCATGGTAGAGAAAACAAATAACTCAATGGTTACCAGTTTTTAGCATTCTTCAAAATATCTTTAGTGCTAAACAGAAGAAATACAAGTTCAAATCCACTTGAGACCGAGTAAACAGTGAGTGAATGTTCATTTTTGGGTCAATATATCATGTATGCAAACATGTAACCATTGACTTCAATGGGTGTAAAAACAAATAACTCAATGGTTACAGGTTTCCACCATTGTTCAAAATGTTTTCTTCAGTGTTCAACAGAAGAAATAAAAGTTTGAAACCACTTGAGACTGATTAAACAGTGTGTAGATGTTAATATGGGTCAATATATCATGTATGGAAACCTGTAACTATTGATTCCCATAGTTGGGAAAATAAGTCAATAGTTACTAGTTTCCAACATTCTTCAAAATATCTTCTTCAGTGTTCAACAGACAAAATAAAAGTTTAAAACCACTTGAGACGGAGTAAACGTTCATTTTTGGGTCAATATATCATGTATGGAAACCAGTAACCATTGCCCTCCATAGTTGAGAATACAAATAAGTCAATGGTTACCGGTTTCCAACATTTTTCAAAATATCTTCTTTAGTGTTAAACAGAAAAAAATTAAAATTTTAAACCACTTAAGACAGAGTAAACAGCAAAAAAATGTTAATTTTTGGGTCAATATATCATTTACAGAAACCTGTAACCATTGACTTCCATAGGTGTAAAAACAAATAAGTCAATGATTACAGGTTTCCAACATTCTTTAAAATATCTTCTTCAGTGTTCAACAGAAGAAATAAAAGTTTGAAACAGAGTAAACAGTGAGTAAATGTTCATTTTTGGGTGAATACATCATGTATGGAAACCTGTAACCATTGACTTCCATAGCTGAGAAAACAAATAAGTCGATGGTTACCGGTTTCCAACATTTTTCAAAATATCTTCTTCAGTGTTCAACAGACAAAATAAAAGTTTGAAACCACTTGAGACGGAGTAAACGTTCATTTTTGGGTCAATATATCATGTATGGAAACCAGTAACCATTGACCTCCATAGTTGAGAATACAAATAAGTTGATGGTTACCGGTTTCCAACATTCTTCAAAATATCTTCTTAGTGTTAAACAAAAAATTAAAGTTTAAAACTACTTGAGACTGAGTAAACAGCGAGTAAATGTTCATTTTTGGGTCAATATATCATGTACGGAAACCTGTAACCACTGACTTCCATAGCTGTAAAAACAAATAAGTAAATAGTTACCAGTTTCCAACATTCTTCTAAATATCTTCTTTAGTGTTCAACAGAAGAAATAAAAGTTTGAAACCACTTGAGAGCGAGTTTTTGGCTGAACTCTTCCTTAAATGTCTTATTCTTACCTCCGAAGAGATGAGGCGACAGGTGAGCAGGTAGAGAGCCGATCAGGAGTCTCGGGGCGCCGGTGGAGCGCTCTCTCTCTCCGCCGGGCTCCTCCGGTGTGCTGTTACCGGAATCCGCCGAACTGTACGCACCGGAGTTCGGGATGTTAATCCCGGACTGGGGTCTCGCGCTCGGGCCGACGGAGCGCGTCCTGGAGGGGATAAACTGCGAGGCCACAGCCGCGGAGGAAGACGCTGAAGCGGCAGATGTAGCACCTGAGGCTCCGTGACTGTTGTTATACCGTAAAACCGCCGCTGTTCTGCCGTTAACGGACGCCGTGGCCGACGGTAGATCCGAGCCCGAGTACGCGCGCGTGCGGCCGTTGGCGGCAGGACTGCTCTGTTTGGCGCCCATGCCAGCCGTCAGGTCCCTGCGATCTGAATTATTCAAGAAAAACAAACACACACGCACACATTTACACACGCATACACACACACACTCACTGACAGCTGACGGGAAGCGGCGTCTGTTACGTTACATTTGGCTGATCTACGTCACGCGCGTGCGCCAGTCAAACTTTTGCGAAGGATTTTTTTAAAGGGACAGTTCACACAAACGTTAAGATTCTGTCATCATTCACTCACTGTTGACTTCTTTAAAAACCTTTGAGTTTCTTACTTCTGTTGAACACAACAAAAGACATTTAGAATAATGTGTGACCAATGTTTTCCATAGTATGAAAAACAAAAACGATTGAAGTCAGTGGGTATGATTTCAAACATTCTTCAAAGTTTCTTCTTTTGTGTTCAATAGAGAAACTCAAAGATTTAGAATTGAGACTACGTAAATTATGAATAAAGGTTCATGTCTGGGTGAATATGTCATGTCAACAAGCAGAAAGAGGTGTTTAACTGTTCCTATGTGTGTAGAGTTTAATTTAAAGAGACAGTTCACACAAAATTACAATCCTGTCATCATTTACTCACTATTTATTGTTTCAAAGTTTTTACAAGTTTCTGTTTTTCTGTTAAACACAAAAGAAGATATTTTGATGAATAATTGCAAATGCTATTGAATTAAGTGGGTACAGATTTCAAACATTCTTCAAAATATCTTCTTTTTGTGTTCAAAAGAGAAACTTAAATATTTATAATTATTTGTGGCTGAGTAAATGATGAATAAATGTTCATTTCTGGGTGAATATATCATGCTAACAACCAATAAAAGGTCAGTTCAACAGTTCCCAGGTCAGTCAACAGGAGGGTAGAGTTTAATTTAAAGGGACAGTTCACTCAAAACATGACAATTCTGTCATCTACCCACTCTTTACTTGTTTCTAAACTTTAGGAGTTTCTTTTTTTTGTTGAACACTATATTTTAAAGCTTAAAGCCTGTAACCTTTGACTAACCATTTGTTTTTCCTACTATGAAAGTCAATGGTTACAGGTTTCCAGCATTCTTCAAAATATCTTCCTCAGTGTTCAACAAAAGAAATAAAAGTTTGACACCATTTGAGACCGAGTAAACAGCGAGTAAATAAATGTAAGTATTTAATTTAATTTCTAATTAGTCTTATTTGCGAAGAGGATGGCAATGGAGCTCAAACATTCTTCAAAATATCTTCTTTTGTGTTCAACAGGACAACTCAAGCATTTAGAATGAGCTATTTGAGGCTCATGATGATGAATATGATGAATAAACGTTAACTTCTGAGTGAATATATCATGTCAACAACCAAGAAGAGGTCAGTTCAACAGTTCCCAGGTCAGTCAACAGAACAAGTGGGTCTGGTTTAATTTAAAGGGATAGTTCACACAAAAAAATTAAAATTCAATCATCATTTAATCACTTTTTTTTGTTTCAAACTTTTTACAAGTTTCCTTTTTTTCTGTTAAACACAAAAGAAGATATTTCGATGAATAATTGCAAATGCTATTGAAGTCAGTGGGTACAGATTTCAAACATTCTTCAAAATATCTTCTTTTTTGTTGACTAGAAAAACTCAAATATTTATAATTACTTGAGGCTGAGTAAATGATGATGATTTAATGTTCATTTCTGAGTGAATATATCATGTCAACAACCACAATAATAGGTCAGTTCAACAGTTCCCAGGTCAGTCAACAGGTGGGTAGAGTTTAACTGTCCACATTTACTCACTCTTTACTTTGTTCCAAACCTTTATGAGTTTCCTTCTGTTGAACACTAAAGAAGATATTCTGAAGTTGGAAACCTGTAACCATTGACTAACCATTTGTTTTTCCTTCTATGAAAGTCAATGGTTACAGGTTTCCAGCATTCTTCAAAATATCTTCTTTAGCGTTCAACAGACGAAATAAAAGTTTGACACCATTTGAGACGGAGTAAACCGTGAGTAAATGTTAATTTTTGGGTCACTATATCATGTATGAAAACATGTAACCACTGACTTCCATAAAGCAAATGTCAATAGTTACCAGTTTCTAACATTCTTCAAAATATCTTCTTTTGTGTTCAACAGGAAAAAACACGTATAGAGATCTGGAATTACTTGAGGCTGAGTAAACGATGAATAAATACTCATTTATGAGTGAATATATCATGTCAACAACCAATAAGAGGTGTTTAACTGTTCCCAGGTCAGTCAACAGGTGGGTAGAGTTTAATTTAAAGGGACAGTTCACTCAAAACTGAACATTCTGTCAACATTTACTCACTCTTTACATGTTTCAAAACTTTATGAGTTTTCTTCTATTGAACGCCTAAGAAGATATTTTAAAGCTGAAAATCTGTAAATATTGACTAACCATTTGTTTTTCCTACTATGAAAGTCAATGGTTACAGGTTTCCAGCATTCTTCAAAATATCTTCCTCAGTGTTCAACAGAAGAAATAAAAGTTTGACACCATTTCAGACAGAGTAAACCGTGAGTAAATGTTAAGTCTAATTCAAGTATTTAATTTAATTTCTACTTAGTCTTACCTCTAAAGAGGATGGCAATCGAGTTCAAACATTCTTCAAAATATCTTCTTTTGTGTTCAACAGAATAAAACACTTATGGAGATCTGGAATTATTTAGTATAGTAAATGATGAATAAATGTTCATTTCTGGGTGAATATACTGTACCATGTCAACAACCAATAAGAGGTTTTTAACCGTTCCCAGGTCAGTCAACAGGTGGGTAGAGTTTAATTTTAAGGGATAGTTCACTCAAAACTGAACATTCTGTCATCATTTATTCACTCTTTACTTGTTCCAAACCTTTATGAGTTTCCTTCTTCTGTTGAACACTAAAGATATTTTAAAGAATGTTGGAAACCTGTAATTATTGACTTCCACATATTTGTTTTTCCTACTATGAAAGTCAATAATTACAGGTTTGCAGCATTCTTCAAAATATCTTCGTCAGTGTTCAACAGAAGAAATAAAAGTTTGACACCATTTCAGACCGAGTCAACAGTGAGTAAATGTTAATTTTAATTTGAGTATTTAATTTAATTTGTAGTTAGTCTTACCTTCGGAGAAGATGGCAACAGAGTTCAAACATTCTTCAAAATATCTTCTTTTGTGTTCATTCATTCATTCATTTTCTTGTCGGCTTTGTCCCTTGCGGGGTCGCCACAGTGGAATGAACCACCAACTTATCCAGCACGATTTTACGCAGCGGATGCCCTTCCAGCCGCAACCCATGTCTGGGAATTTCCACACACACACATTCACACTCATACACTACGGACAATTTAGCTTAACCAATTCACCTGTACTGCATGTCTTTGGACTGTGGGGGAAACCGGCGACCCAGCGACGTTCTTGCTGTGAGGCAACAGCACTACCTACTGCGCCACTGCGTTGCCCTTTTGTGTTCAACAGAGGGAAAAAAAACTTATAGAGATCTGGAATTACTTGAGGCTGAGTATGATGAATCAGTGTTCATTTCTAAGTAAATATATCATGTCAACAACCAATAAGAGGTCATGTCAACAGTTCCCAGGTCAGTTAACAGAACAGGTGGGTATAGTTTAATTTAAAGGAACAGTTCACACAAAAAATTAAATTTGGTCATCATATACTCAAGTTTTATTGTTTCAAACCTTTTACAAGTTCATTGTTAAACACAAAAGAAGATATTTCGATGAATAATTGCAAATGCTATTGAAGTCAATGGGTACAGATTTCAAACATTCTTCAAAATATCTCAATCTTAAACAGAAATACTCACAGATTTAGAATTATTTGAGGCTGGATCAGTAAAGGGCAGAGAGCTCCAGTCCGACTCAGACGCCAGCAAGGTGGAGGTGGAGTACTGGTTTGGGCTGGTATCATCAAAGATGAGCTTGTGGGGCCTTTTCGGGTTGAGGATGGAGTCAAGCTCAACTCCCAGTCCTACTGCCAGTTTCTGAAAGACACCTTCAAGCAGTGGTACAGGAAGAAGTCTGCATCCTTCAAGAAAAACATGATTTTCATGCAGGACAATGCTCCATCACACGCGTCCAAGTACTCCACAGCGTGGCTGGCAAGAAAGGGTCTAAAAGAAGAAAAACTAATGACATGGCCTCCTTGTTCACCTGCTCTGAACCCCATAAAGGACCTGTGGTCCATCATCAAACAAGGAGGGAAAACAGTACACCTCTCTGAACAGTGTCTGGGAGGCTGTGGTTGCTGCTGCACGCAATGTTGATGGTGAACAGATCAAAACACTGACAGAATCCATGGATGGCAGGCTTTTGAGTGTCCTTGCAAAGAAAGGTGGCTATATTGGTCACTGATTTGTTTTTGTTTTGTTTTTGAATGTCAGAAATGTATATTTGTGAATGTTGAGATGTTATATTGGTTTCACTGGTGAAAATAAATCATTGAAATGGGGATATGTTTGTTTTTTGTTAAGTTGCCTAATAATTCTGCACAGTAATAGTCACCTGCACACACAGATATCCTCCTAAAATAGCTCAAACTAAAACAAACTAAAAACTACTTCCACAAATATTCAGCTTTGATATTAATGAGTTTTTTGGGTTCATTGAGAACATGGTTGTTGTTCAATAATAAAATTAATCCTCAAAAATACAACTTGCCTAATAATTCTGCACTCCCTGTAATGGGACAGTTCACACAAAAATTAACATCCTGTCATCATAGGCTACTCAGTTTACTTGTTCAGTTTCTTTTTTCTGTTGAACACAAAAGAAGATGTTTTAAAGAATAATTTGTGATCAGTTACTTCCATAGGTCAAGCCTTGAATTTTATATAGGTGGTGTATGAATATTTTGCATAGGTTTGTCAACTTACCCCCGGTTTCACAAACAAGGTTTAAGGCTAGTCAAGATTAAATTGCATGTTTGAGCTGTCTCAACTCAAAATAACTTGCAGTGAGATGTCTTAAAATATGTCAGTGTCATTTTTTTGTCTCCAGGTGCACACCAGTAATGTATTTTTCTATGGCCATTTTATAAATGTGGCTTAAAAAGCCTAATTTATTGAAGGCCTAGTCCTGGCTTAATCTAAGCGCTGTTTGTGAAACTGGGCCTTAATGTTCAGGTTTAGTTCACCCAGAATCAAATGAAAATTGACTCACTATTAATAATTAGTATTATTTTTGCATTATAAATGAAACACTACATTTATGTGTAGTAGGCAAAATAATCAAAACTACAACTAAAGAAAACTTCATAAGGACTGAGATGACAAATGCGCGAATGTCGCCTCCTGCTGCTGGATATTAGAACTGCAGCTCACTGTTTATGCTCATAACAATCTGATGACACTCACTCCTCAATTCTCAGCTTTGTGTTGTTACAGAACTTAAAATCTCTGTAAAACAATCTGAGATGTTAATATAACTGCGAACCTAAAGCTGCTGCAGACTTTTATTTGAGTATGATGATGTATTTCATGAGTTATGAGTTAAATATAACACTTTTTTTGTTCCCCTGATAGTGACTGAACGTGTAGACACTGTACAGTACGCTCTGCTAACTCTAATCTTTTTGTTTAGTTTTTTGTTGTTGTTGCTTATTCCTTTTATTTCTGCAATAAAATGAACGAATAACTAAATACATAACTAAATAACACAGATGCAAGTTTTGTTCATGTTACTGGAATTAGGTTTGTTCAGAACTTTATAAGAACACTGTCATTATTACCACCCTGCCATCTACAGGTGAAATAATGACAAAGACATGCAATGCAAAGATTCTTCACCCTCCTGTTGTCCATATACAACCTTTGTCATTAGGGTCAGAAATGTCCCGTCTTCACTACCCTGCTGAAAAATCCAGCTTAAACCAGCCTAAGCTGGTTGGCTGGTTTTAGCTGGTTGACCAGCCAGGTTTTAGAGGGGTTTTGGCCATTTCCAGGCTGGTTTCCAGCCATTTCCAGCCTGGTCTTAGCTGGTCAGGCTGGGAGTTGACCAGCCAAAACCAGCTTGACCAGCCAAAACCAGCAATGTCCAGCTTAAACCAGGCTGGTCAAGCTGGTTTTAGCTGGTTTAAGCTGGTCATTTTCCAGCCTGACCAGCTAAGACCAGGCTGGAAATGGCTGGAAACCAGCCTGGAAATGGCCAAAACCCCTCTAAAACCAGGCTGGTCAACCAGCTAAAACCAGCCAACTAGCTTAGGCTGGTTTAAGCTGGTTTTTTCAGCAGGGTAAAGCAGATACATTTAATCTCAATCCTCAAATCTATTCAGGATGAAGAAACAAGCTCATCTTCATCACACACACACACTGTGAATGCTTGGGTTTTCCCTCATCAGTGTGCAGTATTTCAGCAGTGTTCACTCAGTGGACGACACTCGACTCTCACTACAGTAAAGGGGATTTTAGCATGATAAAAGAACCTGCAGATAAAGCAGCAGACTCTTATTATATGTTTGTGTGGTGTGTGTGAGTGTGTGTGCCAGTAGTTTTTATGGTGTAAAAAGGTTTTGTTTGTTCAGCTGAATTGTCAAAATTGACCTGAAGGACAACTGCTGTGCTGTAACTTTGTTCAAGCTTCATGAAAATAGAAAGGATTTTGAAGGATACCACTGATGGAGACTTTGATCCATGATCCTTTGAGTTGTTTAGTGTCACACACTGCCTTCAATTCGGAAGGACCCCTATGCTCTAATCCAGGGGTGTCCAAACTCGGTCCTGAGGGGCCGGTGCCCTGGAGAGTTTAGCTCCAACCCTAATCAAACACACCTGAAGCAGCTAATCAAGCTCTTATTAGATATACTAGAAGCTTCCTGGCAGGTGTATTGTAGCAAGTTGGATATAAACTCTCCAGGACACCGGCCCTCCAGGACCGAGTTTGGACACCCCTGCTCTAATCTCTTCAGAGTGACCCTCGGAGGTGATTAAGGCATAGGGATGAACACTTCCGACTGAAACCCAGCACCATTTCCCCAAGACAGAAGTTCTGAAGAGATGGAGGGTGACATGGTTGCTCAGTGGTTAGCACTGCTGCCTTGCAGCAAGAAAGTCGCTGGTTCAAGCCCCGGTTGGGTCAGTTGGCATTTTTGTGTGGAGTTTGCATGTTCTCCTCGTGTTGGCGTGGGTTTCCTCCGGGTGCTCCGGTTTCCCCTACAGTCCAAACACACGCGCTATAGGGGAATTGATGAACTAAATTGGCCGTAGTGTACTGTATGTGTGTGAATACAAGAGTGTATGGATGTTTCCCAGTACTGGGTTGCAGCTGGAAGAGCATCTGTTGCATAAAACACATGCTGGAATAGTTGGTGGTTCATTCCGCTGTGGCGACCCCTCATTAATAAAGGGACTAAGCCGAAAAGAAAATGAATGAAGTTTGATGGGACTCTTCTTCTGAGTGTGTGTGTGTGTGTGTGTGTGTGTGTGTGTGTGAGTGTCCAGCAGGAGGCAGCAAACACCGCAGATTCAGCAGAACAGCTCAGCATTTCTAAAACACACTTCAATGTTCAAGCAGCTTCACAACTTCAATTCAGTTTTGTAAAAAGAAAACTGGTTTGTGAAATATCAAATGTACATAAATATATATGTGTGTTTTTACACATAAACGGTTTTAATAAACAGCTAACATTTGCTCACAAATCAACTTTGGGAATAGAAAGAAAATACGTTTAAATTAAAACCAGCTGTTGCAAATATAACTACAAACTACAAAATTTCAACTAAATTTGATATGGTTTCTCTTGATTTTTCCTGCTTATTAAAGGGCCATGAAACCGGTCTCAGCAGGGTGTTTTCACACCTCTAGTTTGAAAACTGTCAGGAAAGTGTGTGAGTCCAGCTTTGTTTAGGTGGGAGTGTCGAGTGGTGAAAGAGGGAAGGGTTTGCACGAAAAGGGGAGTTTCAGTACGTGCACAACAGCTGATTTTCACAGCTTCAAAACAAACACAGAGAATATTAGTACCAAACTTGATCCACTTCAGTTTGCATATAGCAAAGGAGTAGGTACATGTGATGCCATCAATACTCCATTGCACTCTGTTTTAAATCATTTAGAAGGCCCTGATACATGTGCACGTGTACTTTTCTTTGATTTTAGCTCAGCGTTTAATACGGTTCAACCACATGTTTTAATTAGGAAACTAAAAAAGTTAGGAGTAAACTCTACAATTATTGAATGGTATCACTCCTTTTTAACAAATCGAACTCAGGCAGTCAAAGTAAATAATAGTTTGTCCCAAGTTAAATATAGTAGTTCTGGTGTCCCTCAGGGTTGTGTGAGCTCATCGCTTCTGTTTACTCTATATACTAATGAGTGCTCAAGCAGGCACTCACAGAATTTGATTTTTAAATATTCAGACGATACGGTAATTTTAAGTTTGCTGAAAATACAACATCCTGTTTCTGTCTATTTTTCTGAAATTAATTCATTTGTTGAGTGGTGTGATGAAAACTTTTTAAAAGTAAATACAAAAAAAACAAAGGAAATAATCTTTGATCCCAAGTGTGTTGTCGAGCATTCACCAGTGTTTGTACATAATCAAGAAATCACTCAGGTACAGTCATACAAGTATTTGGGAATTCACATAGACAGGTCTCTAACATGGGACACTCATGTAAACTGGATCTGTGAAAAGCTTCACCAAAGACTGTATTTTCTACGAAGGTTATGGTTATATGGTGTTGATAAGAAAATCATGTACTTATTTTATCAAGCTGTATTTGAGAGTGTCATCAGGTATGGTCTATCTACATGGTATGGTAATCTTTCTGTAACCCTGAAATCAAAACTTTTTAACATTATCAGAACTGCTACAAGACTAATAGGATCTGAAACTCCTTCTAATATCCAAACACTTTACGAGCGATGCACTCTGAATGAAGCGAAAAGAATTTTAAACAATCCATCTCATGTACTCTTCCCCTTTTACGATCTTTTACCTTCTGGTAGAAGATACAGAACCTTCCGCTGGAGGCGGAACAGATTTAAGAACTCTTTTATCCCAGTGTCAATCAGACTATTGAACACTGATCGATAGTGTGCCTATGCTTTTCTTCTGTATGTAACTCCTTCGCATGATTTGCTTATTTTTAATTGGTATTGTGTCAGAACTTGTTGAAGTGCTCTGTGAGTCCACAAAAAATTTCCCCTTGAGGGACAATAAAGTATACAAACAAACAAACAAACAAACAATTAAACAAACAAACAAACAAACACAGACGCAGGGGAGAAAGACAGTGACTATGTTCACATGGACATCAGTAATCCAATTATTTGTCTTATTCTGAATAAGGGTGCTTTCACACCTAGACTTTTGTTTCGGAACCGGTCTTGTTTCCCCAGGTAGCGCGGTTCATTTGGCATATGTGAAACCAGCAATCGCGCTCGGATCCGCACCAAATCAATCAGTTCGAGCTTGCCTGAAGGAGGTGGTCTCGGCTCGATTGAAACGAACTCTGGAGCGGATCGATTGTAGTGAGAAAGCGATACGATCCGCGCTCGGCTGTATCACAGTGTATTATGGTTGCGTAATAGCCACATTTATGGCTATATAAAGAGAGAACTATGAGAAGGGCGAGATGTCATTCCTACTGGTAAATGTGTGTTTCATGTCAAATACGAAAGTAAAAGCATGCTAACTGCTATATGCTAACTATATGCTAACTGCTTGTACAATTCTACTCAGCTGTCATCCAATCCATCCTCTGCACTTCAATCACCGTCTGGTTCAGCTCAGCTGCCAAAACTGACCTCCGTAGTCTACAGCGAATAATCCGGACTGCTGAACGAATCACTGGCACTACCCTTCCTACACTTCAAGAACTGTACTCTTCCAGAGTGAGTAAAAGGGCTCGCAAAATCACTCTGGATGCCCACACCCAGCACACTATCTGTTCGAACTGTTACCGTCTGGTCGGCGCTACAGAGCACCAAGCACAAAAACAGCCAGACACAGGAAAAGTTTCTTTCCTCAGGCCATCTACCTCATGAACAGTTAAATATTCCACTACTGTGCAATTAATGTGCAATACTTTCTCATACGCACTTGTACACAGCACCTTATAACCTGTATATCTACAACAAATCTGTACATACAATTCAACATCCAGATATTTTTGACTAACTGCGTCTCTGTTTAATGTTTAATGTTTATTGCCTTTTCTTTTCTCATATTTAATTTTGTGTTGTCACGTGTCACTTTATGTACATTGGAAGCTTCTGTAGCCAAAACTAATTCCTTGTGTGTGTGAAGCACGCTTGGCAATAAAACTGATTCTGATTCTGATTCTATTAACGAGAGCCGTTTATCCGTAACTGCAGTCTTGGTTTGTCTGTTATTTCTCTCTACAATGTAAACGTTATAATACATAGTTCTAGCCAACGGCTATTTATGAGAATGTCTTACCTCTGATTTATACTTGGTGACAATGTCTGTGGATGTCAAAATTAAAGCGCAGCATTCCGCTTATAATGTCTTGCTGCTGTGCAAAATAAACCGTGAAACTCTGACCAATGTGAGGAGAGTTAACTCGCATGTGACTCGTTTTAGCTCTTGGTTTGTTTAGAAACTTTGCTGTGTGAAAGCGAACTGCACCAAGAACAAAGTGCAGCATTGTAACAATTTTAATCCCTGTTTCAAACAAAACAGGTGTGAAAGCACCCTTAGACAATGATATGATGAAGGTGTTTACATGAGCTGCTTTTAAATGTTCCTTTCATGATCCTGTTTTACATGTTCTAGCACATAATTCGAATAACATCATCGCGTCACCAGGCTATCCACATTTCCACCGGAGTTTCATAAAATTTCCGGTGTTTCATTATTAATTTGTGGTATTTAACTGCAGTTTGGCACTTTCACTTTCATTCAGAAACATTTCATGCATGCCCCTCGTGACAAACGAGATATTGGACGCGAGGAACTGCTGGAAGAGTGTTGTTTTCATGGAGTTTTTGATACCGCACGGCGAATGGGAGAAAAAAAAAACTCTCCACATTTCTCGGTAGATGCAGAGACTCAACAGGTGCAGAGAATAGCGATAACAGTCGTGTGTGTATAGACTATTCTGTCACAACATGTGGCAAAAATCCTACACGACGGTAATGCTGTGTTCACACCAGACGCGTTCACACCAGACGCGGAACGCGCAGCTAAATTGTGCTATTCGCGTGTAAATAGACGCGTGAACATTTGAGTTTACTCGCTTCATTCGCGTGTCAAATTCACTTCAGAACAGACGCGGATTCGTGCATGGGCCTGGCTTCTGTCTGCCCGGTGACTGTAGCTTCGTTGCTAAATGGCTAACATGGATTTTATTGATAAAATAACTGTGTTTATGTGCTTTATGAAGGCTGTAAAACAGCGTCAATACGTTTGGAGCAGTGTCTGAGTCCACTAGATACTTTCTGAGGTGCACCCAGCTCTGTGAGCTCATAAACTCCTCCAGAAACTTAACCTGGATGACGGAGACTTCCAGCTGTGCTTCTGACTGACGCCGAGCCCAGTTTAATGAACTGTTGTTGGTGTCGGCTGGAGGATTTCCCCCGGGACAACAACAGCAGGTGCTACGTCACAATCATGCCCCCGCGTTAAATGCCATTCGCGCGTATAGCGTCATTCGCGCCGCGCCATTCGCGTGTATCGTGCCGCAGGATGCCTATTCGCGCGTTTGCATTGACTTAACATGTAAATCACTCGCGCTTGACGCTTCAACCGCGTCTGCTGTGAACGCAGCATAATAGTTTGATTGTGGTGTTTACATATTTACATTCAGAGAGCTGCATTTACAGCGGATCTTTCAGTCTATAATATTGTAGTGATGTTAACGTACTGTAAACTGAGTATATGTCTTTAAACACTGAAAGAGCACTGCTGACGATGCTAACTTCGCCACAAGCACACTGATCACAAACACTTACCAAATCTGTAGAGAGAGGACAATCAACACCAACTGCAACCGCGCCGTTTTTAAAAGGAAACGAGCGGCAAATCCGGATTCCAGATGAGAAAGCTCTCAGGTAAACATGTTCCTTACAAGCATATTTTTGTCGCGTGTTAGCAGACCACTGTCATCCACTCTCATCACGGGGAAATGAAAACAAAACCTTTGTTGCAGCACATTTATAAACGCAACACTGACAACCCATGTCTCCAAACAATTCTTCTTCCACTTGTTTTAATTATGGTGGCAACACAACGTGGCGTCTCTCTGAACACTGTAACAGGTAAAAGGAGTCTTTGAAGCTCTATCATGCATATTAATGAAGTTGCACCTCATTCACAATAGAGCGCACTGATTGGTTCAAACCAAGTCTTTCTCATGAATTAATGCTGAAAACTCAAAGACGTCACGTTGTACTTGCCAGTACAGACATCCAGTCTCCACGCTGGAATTTACGCAAGGATCTAATCACCGTGACGCAGCTTCAAAACTTAATTTCAAACCGGAAGAACAAATTTTGCTCAAAATAACGCAAAAACAACCAATGCTCACCTTTTAGTGAGATATCTGTGTCCTAATAGTGTTTATAGCAGCGTGGGACACATACTGTATATGACTGTCAACATCTCAACAAATGTGTTTTGGTGTTTCGTGACCCTTTAAGATTGTCTTTCATATTCTTCCCTATGATATTAATCTGTCTGTAGTCATGTTTGTACTGTGATCTTCAGCCATTAGTTAGATTAGCTCCAGATTTGGCTTCAGCACTGACTAATCTAATGTATCTGCACTTATATAATACTGTAAAGCATCCTATAGAGCAGAGGATCACAAACTTTTCAACCCACGATCCCCAAAATAACAACACCGGTGACTCGCGACCCCCAATATTCTTTGAGGTGGTTATAAATATATAAACCCCGCACACATACCAATCGGCCCAAGTCTATTCATTGTTTCATTTTGGAGAACGCTACTCAGAAAGTTTAACCTGGTGCCATAAAATCAATGTGCTGCAACTGAGTCTGTAATGTAATAATACTTATATATACTATATACTATAATAATAATAATAATAATCACCCCGAGGGTCGCAATAAAATCAAAAGTCTGATTTTATTTGCAACCCAGTATTGGGAATCACCCACACACTCTTGCATTCACACACACACACTCACATACTATGGCCAATTTAGTTCATCAATTGCCCTATAGGACATGTGTTTGGACTGTGTGGGAAACCCACGCCAACACGAGGAGAACATGCAAACTCCACACAGAAACACCAACTGAACCAGCCAGGACTCGAACCTGCGACCTTCTTGCTGTGAGGCGATTGTGCTACCCACTGCGCCACTTTTTTTTTTTCTTCTGTAGGATAATTCTACTAGTTTAATAAAATCAATTAGATTTTTGGAAATCACCAAGCAATTAAATTGAACAGAAATTACAATTCTGTCATCATTTACCCACTCTTTACTTGTTTCTAAACTTTAGGAGTTTCTTTTTCTTGTTAAACACTATTTTTTAAAAGCTTAAAACCTGTAACCTTTGACTAACCATTAGTATTTGCTACTATGAAAGTCAATGGTTACAGGTTTCCAGCATTCTTCAAAATATCTTCCTCAGTATTCAACAGAAGAAATAAAAGTTTGACACCATTTCAGACCGAGTAAACAGTGAGTAAATGTTAAGTCTAATTCAAGTATTTAATTTAATTTCTATTTAGTCTTACCTCTAAAGAGGATGGCAATCGAGTTCAAACATTCTTCAAAATATCTTCTTTTGTGTTCAACAGAAAAAAAACACTTATGGAGATCTGGAATTATTTAGTATAGTAAATGATGAATAAATGTTCATTTCTGGGTGAATATACTGTACCATGTCAACAACCAATAAGAGGTGTTTAACTGTTCCCAGGTCAGTCAACAGGTGGGCAGAGTTTAATTTAAAGGGATAGTTCACACAAAACATGACAATTCTGTCATTTACCCACTCTTTACTTGTTTCTAAACTTTAGGAGTTTCTTTTTTTTGTTGAACACTATATTTTAAAGCTTAAAACCTGTAACCTTTGACTAACCATTAGTATTTGCTACTATGAAAGTCAATGGTTACAGATTTCCAGAATTCTTCAAAATATGTTCCTCAGTGTTCAACAGAAGAAATAAAAGTTTGACACCATTTGAGACAGAGTCAACAGTGAGTAAATAAATTTAAGTATTTAATTTAATTTCTAATAGTCTTATTTCCGAAGAGGATGGCAACGGAGTTCAAACATTCTTCAAAATATCTTCTTTTGTGTTCAACAGAACAACTCAAGCATTTAGAATGAGCTTTTTGAGGCTCATGATGATGAATATGATGAATAAATGTTAACTTCTAAGTGAATATATCATGTCAACAACCAAGAAGAGGTCAGTTCAACATTTCCCAGGTCAGTCAACAGAACAAGTGGGTATGGTTTAATTTAAAGGGATAGTTCACACAAAAATTAAAATTCAATCATCATTAAATCACTTTTTATTGTTTCAAACTTTTTACAAGTTTCTCTTTTTCTGTTAAACACAAAAGAAGATATTTCGATGAATAATTGCAAATGCTATTGAAGTCAATGGGTACAGATTTCAAACATTCTTCAAAATATCTTTTTTTTTGTTCACTAGAGAAACTCAAATATTTATAATTACTTGAGGCTGAGTAAATGATGATGATTTAATGTTAATTTCTGAGTGAATATATCATGCCAACAACCATAATAAAAGGTCAGTTCAACAGTTCCCAGGTCAGTCAACAGGTGGGTAGAGTTTAACTTGAACATTCTGTCATCATTTACTCACTCTTTACTTTGTTCCAAACCTTTATGAGTTTCCTTCTGTTGAACACTAAAGATATTCTGAAGTTGGAAACCTGTAACCATTGACTAACCATTTGTTTTTCCTTCTATGAAAGTCAATGGTTACAGGTTTCCAGCATTCTTCAAAATATCTTCTTTAGTGTTCAACAGAAGAAATAAAAGTTTGACACCATTTGAGACCGAGTAAACAGTGAGTAAATGTTGATTTTTGGGTCAATATATCATGTATGAAAACATGTAACCACTGACTTCCATAAAGCAAATGTCAATAGTTACCAGTTTCCAGCATTCTTCAAAATATCTTCTTTAGTGTTCAACAGAAGAAATAAAAAATTGACACTATTTGAGACCGAGTAAATAGTGAGTAAATGTTTCATTATTCTAGTTAGTCTTACCTCGGAAGAAGAGGGCAACGGAGTTCAAACATTCTTCAAAATATCTTCTTTTGTGTTCAACAGGAAAAAACACTTATAGAGATCTGGAATTATATGTGGCTGAGTAAACGATGAATAAATACTCATTTATGAGTGAATATATCGTGTCAACAACCAATAAGAGGTGTTTAACTGTTCCCAGGTCAGTCAACAGGTGTGTAGAGTTTAATTTAAAGGGACAGTTCACTCAAAACCAGGCCAAGCAACCCCCATGGGGTCGCGACCGCCACATTGGGAACAACTGCTACAGAGAATATTCATTTAAAAGAGAGATCTGTGAGGACTGAACTCACTTATGATCAGCACTGCATATAAAGAATAACACACACACACACACACACACACACACACACACACACACCAGTGCTAATGAATAGTTGTCAGACCGAGAACAGAAAAATGATGCTCAGATGTAAAGGCTGTGTTTGAGCTCTTGAAGACGTTCAGGTGTGTGTGAGTGTGTGTGTGAGTGTGTGTGTTCTGGAATAAGGGTGAACAGGATTAAAGTTCAATTAAAGCACTGATGACCTCTGATGACCCAATTAATTCTGCAGCAGGAGCTCAAGACCCCCGATGACAAGCAAATATATTGAAACATGCTGTGAGTCTCTTGACGGGTCACTCACACTCACACACACACACGCACGCACGCACGCACGCACGCACGCACGCACGCACGCACGCACACAGACACGCGCGCGCGCGCGCACACACACACGCACACACACATACATGCGCACACACAATGACAAATTAAAAAAATACCAGCAAATAAGATTTTAAAAGGCGGTTCATTCCGCTGTGGCGACCCCAGATTAATAAAGGGACTAAGCCGAAAAGAAAATGAAGGAATGAATGAATTTTAAAAAATTATTAAATTAACTAACGACAAATAGTTTGGGGGGGGGGGGGGGGGGGTGTGACACGGTGGCTCAGTGGTTAGCACTGTGGCCTCATAGCAAGAAGGTTGCTGGTTCGAGTCCCGGCTGGGCCAGTTAGGCCGAGTCCCTTCTTTATCAGGGGTTGCCACAGAGGAATGAACCTCGGGATCATGAAAAACTTCCATACACACACATTTACACACACACACACATACACTATGGCCAATTTAGTTCATCAGTTCCCCTATAGCGCATGTGTTTGGACTTTGGGGGAAACCGGAGCACCCGGAGGAAACCCACGCCAACACGGGGAGAACATGCAAACTCCACACAGAAATGACAACTGACCCAGCCGCGACTCGAACCAGTGTCCTTCCTGCTGTGAGGACACAGTGCTAATCACTGAGCCACCTTCTGTGCATAATATATTTAAAAAAAAAGTCAAATCAACTTAACAGTTTCAAGTTACGATGGGTTCACTTAGGTTTTTAATTGAAGTTAAGTAAACTTGTGGCGTCACGGTGGCACAATTTCTGTGATAATATAACGCACAACAAACCTTCCTTATTGTCACAGGCTTATTTATGCATTCACAATGGTATGAACCACTATAGGGGTGGTCAGATGTATATTAAAATATCTATTATTTGAATTATTAATGGGCGACGCGGTGGCGCAGTAGGTAGTGCTGACGCCTCACAGCAAGAAGGTCGCTGGTTCAAGCCCCGGCTGGGTCAGTTGCCGTTTCTGTGTGGAGTTTGCATGTTCTCCCCCACAGTCCAAACACATGCCCTATAGGCGATCTGGATGAACTAAATTGGCCGTAGTGTATGAGTGTGTGTGTGAATATGTATAGGTGTTTCCCAGTGATGGGTTGCAGCTTGAAGAGCATACGCTTTGTAAAACACATGCTGGATAAGTTGGTGGTTCGTTCCGCTGTGGCGACTTCTGATTAATAAAGAGACTAAGCCAAAAAGAAAATGAATGAATAAACTTGTTGCTTTTAATATGTTTCTTTTTACAGTGACTCTCATTCTCTGAGTGTCTGAACATTCCTCTTCTCAGCATGGATCCGCCAAAATCTGCCGTTTAATTGTCAGATTTTTCTCTGTAATTCCTCATCGGGTTTGCGCAGAGATGTCGATCATGCGGATTAGGCCTGTTTGTCGTCGCCGCACCGCCAGCTGACGAAAAATGAGTAAAATAGGCAGATTATGTGATCAGAGATTTGGACTGATTTCATTAGGGTTTCATCATGGCCTCGTCTCAAATCTCTAAATTGCTTATTAAGGCGGTTTTGAATGCTTGTTCTTCTGTCAGCACCTCAAATGAGTCTGATATGAAGACGCTCACTCATTTACACAGGCACGCAGGAGCAGAAATACTGGGCTCCATTATCTTTAGCAGCAAACACATTCACAGAAACACACACATATATATACTCACCGGCCACTTTATTAGGTACACCTTACTAGTACCGGGTTGGACCCCTTTTGCCTTCAGAACTGCTTTAATCCTTCATGGCAGAAATTTAACAAGCTACTGGAAATATTCCTCAGAGATTTTGCTCCATATTGACATGATAGCATCACGCAGTTGCTGCAGATTTGTCGGCTGCACATCCATGATGCCAATCTCCACCACATCCCAAAGGCGCTCAATTGGATTGAGCTCTGGTGACTGTGGAGGCCATTTGAGTACAGTGAACTCATTGTCATGTTCAAGAAACCAATCTGAGATGATTCACGCTTTATGACATGGTGCGTTATCCTGCTGGAAGTAGCCATCAGAAGATGGAGACACTGTGGTCATAAAGGGATGGACATGGTCAGCAACAATACTCAGGTAGGCTGTGGCGTTGACACGATGCTCAATTAGTACTGATGAGCCCAAAGTGTGCCAAGAAAATCTCCCCCACACCATTACACCACCACCAGCAGCCTGAAACGCTGATACAAGGCAGGAAGGATCCATGCTTTCATGTTGTTGAGGCCAAATTCTGTCCCGACCATCCGAATGTGGCAGCAGAAATGGAGACTCATCAGACCAGGCAACGTTTCTCCAATCTTCTCTTGTCCAGTTTTGGTGAGCCTGTGTGAATTGTAGCTTCAGTTTCCTGTTCTTAGCTGACAGGAGTGGCACCCGGTGTGGTCTTCTGCTGTTGTAGCCCATCCGCCTCAAGGTTGGACGTGTTGTGTGTTCAGAGATGCTCTTCTGCAGACCTCAGTTGTAACGAGTGCTTATTTGAGTTACTGATGCCTTTCTATCAGCTGGAACCAGTCTGGCCATTCTCCTGCTAATGCAGATGTCGGACTGAAGCAGCTGATATTCATTTAGACTGAGGAAGGGCAAAGGGTTGCTGAGGAACTACTGAGAGATTTCAGCTGCTGTCTGCTTTCACTGCTGAACTACACCTCCCTTTCTTCATGTGTTCAATACTTTCTCTGTGCGTCATTTCATTTTATTACACAGAACTTATTTTGTAATCTAATTAGATTTGTTTTCTTTGCATATATGGATTTCTTTGGTTGTTACCAACAACCTGTGAAAATGACAAGTCAACAGCACCTTTAGAAATGTGTTATTTCGTCTAATTCATGCATTCATATGTCCATTCATGCATTTATTCAAGTATTGATTGATCGATCGTTTGATTTATTCATTCAATCATCTCAACACTCTCTCAGATGAGCCAGAAACAAAACACACTCCTCATAACATTCATTATCAGAGTATTTTCACTAAAGCTGTACTCAGCGCTGTACAGTAAATAAACTACTAAAAATAAAACAATAACTGCAGAACAGTTCAAGGTAAAATCTGCGGCAGACACTAATAAATATGACCATCATCAACAGTCAAAACTTGTTATTTTAATACTTCTGATTTAATATTAGTTATAATTTACATTTTTAATTATTCATTCGTTCTTTTCCTTTGGCTTAGTCCTTTATTTATCAGGGGTCGCCACAGCAGAATGAACCGCCAACTATTCCAGCATACGGATTTACGCAGCGGATGCCCTTTCAGCTGCAACCCAGTACTGGGAAACCCCTATACACACTCATTCAAACACACACTCACACACTAGGGCCAATTTAGTTGATCAATTCCCCTGTATCGCATGAGTTTGGACTGTGGTGGAAACCGGAGCATCCGGAGGAAACTCCACGTCAACACGGGAGAACATGCAAACTCCACATAGAAATGACAACTGACCCAGCTGGGACTCGAACCTGCGACCTTCTTGCAGTGAGGTCACAGTGCTAACCACTGAGCCACCGTGAAGCCCTGAATTATTAGATTTTATTATTATATTTTCATTTGTTAGAAAAGTTTTAATGAACTCTCTGTGTGCATGCATATTGGTGTGTGCACATGCATGTGTGCGTGTGAGTTTCAGAAGGGTTTGGTCTGTGTGTGTATGCATATGTGTGTGTGTTTTAGACTTTAGAAGTGGATCTGATGAGAATTGATCAATAATTCCTTACTTTTTCTACTGTTATTATCCTGTGCATCCTAAATTTTTATTTCAAGTTGTCTTGTTTACTATCGAGTTGTCTTCACTATGTTCCCAAAATGATCAAGTTAGCAACATCATTTTTCATCCTCTGTAATGATCTCATTTTTTTAGTAAAACATCAAAATATTCTTAAATCAAGACAGACTGAAACACAATTACATCAGATAAAGTCTTACTTTCTGAAAATTACACAATCTTGATTTTCTTTTGATATAAGCACATGTTCCCAACCCAAACAATTGTTCTGTTTTTAAACAAACACTTCCTATTTTATACATTTTTATTCTGTAGTAAATGTATCTTGATTTCATAATGTTTAGACAATTGTACAGAGGAATATACACTCCCTGACAAAAATCTTGTCGCCTATCCAAGTTTCAGAAACAACAAATAATATCTTGACTTCTAGTTGATCATTTGGTATCAGAGGTGTCTTATATGAAAGGCAAAGGCTTCTAGATGACGCTTATTTTACCAAAATAAAATATGATCATGCCTTGATTTTGAATGATTTCATTAGGACAGTAAGGTCTGACTTTGCTTAGACAAAAGTCTCATCACTGAACCTTCAATAATGTCCAGTATAGAATATAAAGTCATGCTGCAGTGGAAACAGAATTAATATTGTGTCTGACTCCATCATGAGCTTGGAGGACTGCATCATACATCTCTGAATGACTCAAATCACGCATTAATAAAGTCATCTGGAATGGCAAAGAAAGCGTTCCTGCAGGACTCCCAGAGTTCATCAAGATTCTTTGGATTCATCTTCAATGCCTCCTCCTTATTCTTACCCCAGACTTGCTCAATAATGTTCATGTCTGGTGACTGGGCTGGCCAATCCTGGAGCACCTTGACCTTCTTTGCTTTCAGGAGCTTTGATGTGGAGGCTGAAGTATGAGAAGGAGCGCTATCCTGCTGGAGAATTGTCCCTCTCCTGTGGTTTGTAATGTAATGGGCAGCACAAATGTCTTGATACCTCAGGCTGTTGATGTTGCAGATCTCTCGCACGCCCCCATACTGAATGTAACCCCAAACCATGATTTCTCCTTCAGCAAACTTGACTGATTTCTGTGAGAATCTTGGCTCCATGCTGGTTCCAGTAGGTCTTCTGCATGTATTTGTGATGATTGGGATGCAGATCAACAGATGATTCATCAGAAAAATCCACCTTCTGACACTTTTCTAAATGATCAACTAGAAATCAAGTTATTATTTGTTGCTCTTACAACTGAGATCCACGTCAAGACTGTATGTTTGTTTTATATATATGCACATACTGTACATCATAGAAAAACTTATGCAATATTTGTTTTGGATTGTCTACAGAACAAACCACTGTCGTCCAATGACTTGCCTAATTACCTTAACTTGCCTAATTAACCTAGTTAAGTCTTTAAATGTCACTTTAAACTGAAAACTAGCATCTTGAAATATATCCAGTCAAATATTATGTGCTGTCATTCTCTTTGTTAAACATCACTAGGAAATAAAAATACAGTTGATAGCAGAAGTTTCCATACACTGTATAAAAAGGCACATGACCATTTAAATAAAGCCATATATTAATGTGATTAAACTTTTCCTCTTTTAGGTAAGTTAGGATGACCACATTTGTTTCTGTTCTGCTTAATAGCAGAATAATGAGAGAGAGATTCTTTGAGAAATTGTTATAACTTTTCTTGAAAGTCAAGTTTACATACAATAAGATTATTCTGCCTCTGAAAAAGCTCAGATGATGATGTCAAGGTTTTGGAAGTTTCTGATTGGCTAATTGACAACATTTGAGTTAATTGGAGGCACAACTGTAGAATAGTATTGAAGGAAAACCTCAAACACACTGCTTCCTTGTGTGACAACATGTGAAAATCAACAAGCCAGAATCAACAAAAAAGCCAGATTACAATTTGCTCAATTACACTGGGAAAAAGACTAATGTTTGGAGACATGTCCTGTGGTCTGATGGAGCTAAGATTGAACTGTTTGGCCATAATGACCAGTGTTACATTTGGAGGACAAAGGGGAAAGCTTACAAGCCTAGAAACACCATCCCAACTGTGAAGTATGGGGGCGGCAGCATCATGTTGTGGGGCTGTTTTGCTGCAGGAGGGACTGGTCCACTTCACAGCATAGATGGCATCATGAAGAAAGAACATTATGTAGAAATACTGAAGCAACATCTCAAGACATCAGCCTGGAAATTAAAACTTGGCCACAAATGGGTCTACCAAACAGACCATGACCCTAAGCATACTGCCAAATTAGTTCAAATGTGCTTTAAGGACAACAAAGTGAATGTTTTGGAGTGGCCATCACAAAGCCCTGAGCTCAATCCTATAGAAAATTTGTGGGCAGAGTTGAAAAAGCTTGTGCGAGCAAGACAGCCTACAAATCTGACTCAGTTACAGCAATTCTGTCAGGAGGAATGGGCCAAAATTCCTGCAAACTATTGTGAGAAGCTTGTGGAAGGAGACCCAAAACATCTGACCAAAGTTATACAGTTTAAATGCAAAGCTAAAAAAATACCAAGGAAATGTGTGTAAACTGTTGACTGTCTAGAAATTAATCAAAAATTCTCTCATTATTCTGGCATTTAGCAAATGTAAATGATTTAAATAATCCTAACAGCCTAAAATAGTAAATGTTTAGTATGATTTACAATCAGACATTTTTTAAAAAATGGTTATGTTCCTGTTTTTAGAGTGTAAACTTCTGGTTTCAACTGTAAATAAATAAAAATAATAGAAGAGCTAACATTTAAGTTTTTATTTGCAGTGTTATTTCAACAGCTATAATCACAACTGATGGCAACAGAGTTTAGCATCCGTGCAGAATTATGCATCTGAATTTTGAGTTTGAGAATGTGCTGCAGTTTGTGTGTGTTTGTCACTGATCTCACTGGCCGAATGAATCTCTTCAGAAACTCAAATCATTTAATGAAGGGTTTTTTCATCTTTCCAGCCGACAGTTATCAGCCCAGCCGAGGCTCTATTTATTCACTGCCTTTGGCTGCCATATTTCCCAATAATGATTCCAAGAAAAATGAAAAAAACATTTGATTTTCTGCAGTTGAAGCAGGACATGAGCACGAAGACGTGCACAGATGCTGACAGAATATATTGTTTAACCTCTTGTTGGAGTTGGTTACACTTTTCATGAACATATTTGTGAAAATGATGTTCAACTTAAAGCCAATCATTATTGCTTTGATGCAAACTGTAGATTTAAGCTTGGTCTCATTTTACAGACGACACTTGTCAGATTAAAGCTGAAATGTGAAAAGTTCAAAAAGTTAAATTAAAGGTTTTGTGCTTTAAAGTTTATAGAAATAATAAAACAATACGCATATATTATTATATTAAATAAATTAATGTGCATTTATTTTTTTTTAAATTACCCCACAAATCAAAACTAAACATTTGAACAAATTATATCCCAAATTAAAAGTTGATATCTCAAAAAAAAAAAAAGATTACAGTAAGATTTTTGCATGCAGTACCGATCTTGACCACCAGGTGACATCCACTTTACACTGACTTAAATGATAGCCAATCATCATTGCTTTGGTGCCCCTGTAGAATAAAGCCTGGTCTCATTTTAAAGATGACATGCGAAACATCTGAGCAAACTACATGCCAAATTAGAAGATGATATCTCATAAAAATTAGATTTCAGTAAGATTACCGTATTTTACGTACTATAAGGCGCACCTAAGAGCCTTAAATTTTGTCAAAAATTGGCCACACGCCTGATAGTCTGGTGCGCCTTATATGTGCACTGAGTTCCAAAATCTAGATTGACTGTTGGAGCATTTCCCGCTGGCACAGGGTCGTAAATAAGTACACTACGTACGCTGGCAGTGATTAATAAAAGAACTCAAACCGTTGGACATTGGTGTAAACAGGGCATTCAAAATGAAGTTGCGAGCGGCGTGGGAGTGGTTGCTGACAGATGGTGAACACCTTTACTAAGACTGGTAGGCAGCGCCGTGGATGCCTGCTTTAACTGTTGTCCGAGCTTTCGCGAAAGCTGGCAACTTTGCTGAATAGCCACCTGGCAACGAGACTGACTCCGACTATGATGAGAGGTAACCCGGCATGTTTGATGGTGAAATTGCCCAGCTGTTCAATTCAGACACAGAAGATGAGGACTTTGATGGATTTGTGGGAGAAGATTGATTAAAAAATAATGTGAGTGTATTGTTAAATAGTAGAATTCAGTTCAACTAAACTCACTGTTTTTGTAGACCATTGTTTTAGCATGCGCCTTATAATACGGTGTGCCTTATGTATGGGCTAAGTCAACGCAATCTCACTGCAATTCGTAACTTTTTGATTTAGGGGCTAATTCGTATGAATTCGTACGATCTAATTAGAACAAATTAGTACGATTTGCTCATCACCCAATGACGGTTGGGGTTAGGTGCCACGCCTCCAAATTAAAAATCGTACATTTTCGTACGACTGAACTCATACGAATTCGTACGAATTAGCCACTAAACTAACAAAACGTAAAATCCTTCCGTTTCCTCGTGAGATCAGGCTGGGTTAAGTACAGAAATAGACCCTGTAATTAAGACTGCGTCTTATAATCTGGTGCGCCTTATGGTGCAGAAAATACTGTATTTTTTTGCGTGGAGTCATCCAGTTTACACTGACTTAAATGATAGCCAATAATCATTGCTTTGGTGCACACTGTAGATTTAAGCTTGGTCTCATTTTAAAGATGACATGCGAAACATCTGAACAAACTACATGCCAAATTAGAAGATGATATCTCATAAAAATGAGATTTCAGTAAGATTATTTTTTGCATGCAGTACCGATCTTAACCACCAGGTGATATCCAGTTTACACTGACTTTAATAATTGCCAATAATCATTGGTTTAATGCACACTGTAGATTTAAGCTTGGTCTCATTTTACAGACGACACTTGTCAGATTAAAGCTGAAATGTGAAAAGTTCAAAAAGTTAAATTAAAGATTTTGTGCTTTAAAGTTTATAGAAATAATAAAACAATACGCATATATTAATATATTAGATAAATTAATATGCATTTATATAAAAAAATAATAATTACACCACAAATCAAAGCTAAACATTTGGACAAATTAAATCCTAAATTAGAAGTAGGTGTTTACAAAAAAATCAGATTTCAGCAAGATTTTATTTGTGGATGCAGTACCGATCTTGACCACCAGGTGACATCCAGTTCACATGAACTTAAATGATTGAAATCATCATTGCTTTGGTGCACACTGTAAATTGAAGCTTGTTCTCATTTTAAGGATGACACACTAAACATTTGAATGAATTATATTCCAAATTAGAAGATGACAGCTTAAAAAATGAGATTTCACTAAGATTAAATTTTTTTGCATGCAGTACCGATCTTGACCACCAGAACCACCAGATTAGAGATGATAGCTTAAAAAGGTGTTGTGCACAGTTTGATTCTCTGTGAAAATCTGTGTTGAACTTTTCGAACATACAGTAGACGTGAAAGTGAGATGTTCAACTTACATTACTGCCAATATTCTTCGCTTTGCTGCACACTGTAGATTTCAGCTTGGTGTCATTTTAAAGAAGACTTTAGATTGGAGCTGAAATGAAAAAAAAATTCAAAAGGTAAATAAAAGAAATATTATGTGCCTTTCAATTTATGAAAATGATAAATAAAAAAATTCATAAATTTGTTTTCTTTCGGCTTGGTCTCTATTTTAGGGGTTGCCACAGTGGAATGAACCACCAACTATTCCAGCATATGTTTTACACAGCGGATGCCCTTCCAGCCACAACCCAGTACTGGAAAACACCCATACACACTTACTTACACTCGTACACTACAGCCAATTTAGTTCATCAATTCCCCTATAGCGCATGTGTTTGAACTGTGGAGGAAACCCACTCCAACACGGGGAGAACATGCAAACTCCACACTTCTTGCTGTAAGGCCTCAGTGCTAACCACTGAGCCAAATACAAGGAAACAGATCTTCATACTCAAATAAAAGTCTGCAGCAACTTTAGGTTCTCTATTATCATAACATCTCAGATTGTTTTGCACAGATTTTAAGCTCTGTAACAACATGAAGACGAGAAATGAGGACCAAAAGTAGTTTTCTTATGAGCATAAACAGTGAGCTGCAGTTGTAATATTCAGCAGCAGGAGGCGACATTCACATTCACATTCAGTCCTTTTGAAGTTTTGTTTAATTTTTGATTTTACGATTTTGTCTACTATAAATATTTAATTAAATATAATGTTTAATTTACAATGCAAACATATTATAAATTATTCATTAAAATGTTACAGAATTAAATTATTATTGATAATTATTTTATATTAAAGATAGATATTGTATATTGTAAAGATATATATCTATTGCTAAGTTACGAAGTATGCTATTTATATCAGATGCAGAAAAGCTAGTCCATGCTTTTATGACTTCTAGGCTGGATTACTGTAATGCTCTGTTCACTGGCTGCCCAGCATCCTCTATTAACAAACTCCAGCTAGTACAAAATGCAGCTGCCAGAGTTCTTACCAGATCTAGAAAATATGATCATATCACCCCAATTTTATCCTCCTTACACTGGCTGCCTGTTAAGTTTCGTATTGAATTTAAAATATTACTCCTTACCTATAAAGCTTTAAATAATCTAGCTCCTGTTTATCTAACCAACCTCCTGTCTCGCTACAATCCAACACGCTCTTTACGATCTCAAAACTCAGGGCTTCTGGTAGTACATAGAATAGCAAAGTCGAGTAAAAGAGGTCGAGCCTTCTCATTTATGGCTCCTAAACTCTGGAATAGCCTTCCTGATAATGTCCGAGGCTCAGACACACTCTCGCAGTTCAAAACTAGATTTAGCAAAGCATACACTCACTGCATCACTTAGCATGTTACATGAGTGTGCCGCACGCAGGTTTTTGCATCTTGTTTATATACACTATGAACAGCAGCTACGCTAATTATTCTCTTTATTCTCTATTTCCAGCTGGGGGTACTCATCTCGAGGCCCTCAGACTATGCAGCGCCACTGATTCAATCCAAGACCAGCACCGAGATGATCCCAAGGTTTCCATAATCCTGGACCAGGCCGTACCCTGAGCAGCTGCTGTGGTGGTCATGGAGGAGTGGAGAGCATGAGACTGATTCCTGTGACACTCCAGGGACAGACGAGTCTTCGCTGAGGTCCAGCATTCTCCAGCTTCCGGCGCCCAGACTGCAGCTCTGCACAAGACGTTTGGCCATAGGAGAAATGGTCGTGCCCAACAGAGCCTGGTTTCTCTCCAGGTTTTTTAAATCTTCACTTTCGCCAATTGGTGAAGTTTTTCCTCGCCGCTGTCGCCACTGGCTTGCATGGTTCGGGATCTGTAGAGCTGCGCATCGATGGATTTGCTCTTCAGTGTTTGGACTCTCAGTAGTGATTATTAACCCACACTGAACTGAGCTAAACTGAACTGAACTCAAACACTGAAAACTGAACTGACACCGTTTACATTCACTATAATCTTCCATGTGAAGCTGCTTTGACACAATCTACATTGTAAAAGCGCTATACAAATAAAGATGAATTGAATAAAATATACTGTATAGAGTTCAGCTTAAATGAGTACATGCAAACTCCACACAGAAACCCAGCCGGGACTCGAACCAGCGGCTTTCTTGCTGTGAGGTGACAGTGCTTACCACTGAGCTACCATGCCGACCTAATAAAAAAACAAAAACAATTATATATATTTTGTTATATAATAAAAATATGCTTTTACAAAATCTGTTTTGCCTCAAAAATCAAAGCTAAATATTTAAAATTGTATTCCAAATTTGAAGTTGATATCTCAAAAATCCGCTTTAGCCAAGATTCTAATGGCGTGCAATACCTAACATGACCACCAGGTGATCGGCAGTTTAATAAACTTTTCAAAAAGTAAAACAAAACAAGTTATATGCCTTTAAGTTTATAAAAAATAAAGAATAAATGTAGATTTTATAACATTAAATGCAATATGTAATTTACAAAACCGGTTTTACCACAGAAAATTAAAACAAATTATATTCCAAATTTGAAGTTGATATCTCGAAAGATTAGCTTTCAGTATGATTTAGTTTGGGTGCAGAAAAAAAAAACATGATCCCAATGCTATCCTTTCCCTACAACTTTACAGTTATTGTGTTTGTTGTGAACCATAGATATATACATTAGATGTCGCCTACCCTACTGTCGTCTTGTAAGATGGCTTTTAACCTCTCCACTATGTCAGATCCTGAGAGCTGATATGGAATTTCATGAGATGCAATAAAAACAATCTCTCGGGTCTAAGAAGATAAGGATTACAGATTTCCAACTGTTCTATTTTAATCACTATTGACCATCCAAACATAGGTGTGGACTGTCAACAAACACAGAGCTTTCCAGGGGGTAATGCGGGAAAGATCTACCCTCTCATTTCACCTCAAGCCCCCCTTCTTGACCTTTAAGCTACCTTTCTCCATAATTCACAGTCCACATAAAATGCTCAAGGTTTTAATATGATGTATGTTATAGCACTGTATTCATGTTTGGTATCATTTTAAATGTCTCTGTGTGATTGGTAAAGTGGTCTTAATTTCACTATGATATTTCATTTTTATATGTTGATTTGGTTTTTGACTAAAATCTCTGCCAGATGCTGCCCCCTATGGAGATGATTAACTTCTCAAATTCACCAGGCAAGAGTCTCTGTGACGCTTCTATTGTCTTGAATTTATGACTGTTTGTTCTGAGTGGGTATAAAAGGACAGGTGTGAAACTGCTCGGGGGAACTCTTGCAGTCAAGACCCCCATTGCAGGCACGCATTTGTGCTGCAATGTATTTCTCAGGTCAGGTATGCATCTTTAATTCTTTAATCTATATTTGAGTTAATGGATGTTATGTTGTTACAGATATCATCTTTGAATTGGCTTGATGATTGTTTTATTATATAATTGGCATTATACAATTTTACCTGACAAATAAAATGTTAAGTTTTGACTCATTCTGAATTCTCCTGAAATCTTTTATATCCAGTAGATTATGTGAAGTCATTTTCGCTACCTTTATGATCGGCATAATTTTGGAATTTATTAGACATATAGATTACACGCAGTATTGCACGCGGTATCATAGAGATCTTTTAATTCCTTAACCACTGGAACTAGCAAGTACGGATCTTGAATTAAGTGAGATGTTTCTTTTGGCATGTGTTAGTATTGTACAACCAGCCTAATTAAATATTAATTCATCCCGTATCCTCTGACTAATTTCAGAGTGTCGGAATACTGATCGTGAGAATGCACGCAAAACCCGGGGCGTGGAACTCTGTGCGGCGATTGGCCACTAATGAACGTATAAATTGAAGAGTATGGGAACAGATAGATCAAAACTCTAAATTAAGTCATAAATGATTATTGTGATCCGTTCCTATAATTAGAAATACAGTCTAAATATTACGATCACTTAAAAATGGAGTCAGATAAAGTTCGGAGCTAGAAAATGAGTATAAATAAACTCTAATAAATAACAGAATTCTTTTCAGAAGCACTGGAAAAGGCTTACATGCATTTAACCTTCGACCATGCTGTTAGTTT
>LR812534.1:70241356-70388856 GCA_903798195.1 Danio kyathit
AATGTGGGCCATGCATGGCCATGATGGCACTGCATGCATGACGGCAAACTACCTTTGGGCCAGTTGTGGATGGGAGGTGTGTGGCCCAGATCAGTGTAGCGATTGTTCACACTGACTACGTTTACATGGACACCAATAATTCGATTTTAATGCGATTAAGACAATACTCTGATTAAGAGTCGACCATGTAAACAGCCATTTTTGATTAGTTTAATCAGATTAAGGTCATAATCGAACTAAAGAGAAATCAGATTAAGACATGTGGAGTATGCTGATCTTAGTCACATTATTGAAGTGCAGTACAGACATGTAAACACCTTAATCGAACTATTACTGTCATGTAGGACTTTGAGCCGCTTTTGCGACAGGTAGTCCACATACACACACACACACACACACACACACACACACACACACACACACACACACACACACACACACACACACACACACACACACACACACACACACACACACACACACCTACCGAGTCAGTGCAGCCCACAGTATACCTGCATGGTGAAATGCGGAGGTTTATTTTCTTCCATTCAGCATGCGGTACTTCCATTAAAACAACACTGCCAGCAGTTCATAGTTGCATTTATTATCTCGTTTGTCAAAGAGGACGTACATAAAAAGTCCCTGAATGAAAGTGAAAGTGCCAAACTGCAGTTAAAAGTCGAAAAATTAAAAATGAAACACTCGAAATTACATGAAAATCCGGAGGAAATGCGGATAGCGCGGTGACACATAGACGTTAATCGAATAATGTGCTGTAACATGTAAAACGCGATCATGAAAGGAACATTCAAAAAGCAACTCATGTAAACACCTTAGTATTATTATTCTCTTATTAGATTAAAGCAAATAATTCGATTACTGATGTCCATGTAAACGTAGTCACTGTTTAGGTAACATTAGGCTGGGTTATGGCTCAGTTTTTGGGAGTTTAAAGGGTGGTGTTGATATGGTTAACTTATAGCTGAGAATCGGTACCAATAATAAACCTGTCTTGGCCCAGTTCAGGGCCAGTTAAGGGTAATAAATTGGCTGAGATTATGGTTATGGCCCATGTGTGGCCCTTGTCTTTAATCCAGTTATGGGCCACTTTAGGACCGTCATTCTTTGCGGTACTTGGGCCGAGGGAAAAGTTATTGAGTGGCCCGGAGCTGGGCCAGAAAACATTTGCTATGTGGGTATAGAAGCAGAAAGTATGGATGATGAGGCAGGGAGGTAAGACTTCATAACATTAATTCTCGGCCTTGAGTCAAGTCTAAGATTAACAGATAATTCAATAAAACATACGTATTTTGTATTTTATAGAATTGTCAAAATTATTTGTTTTCCAGTTACATTTAGGATTGATTATTATTTATAATAATAATTGTATAATAATAATAATTATTCATTCATTCATTTTCTTGTCGGCTTTGTCCCTTGCGGGGTCGCCACAGCGGAATGAACCGCCAACTTATCCAGCACGATTTTATGCAGCGGATGCCCTTCCAGCCGCAACCCATCTCTGGAAACTTCCACACACACTCATTCACACTCATACACTATGGACAATTTAGCTTACCCAATTCACCTGTACTGCATGTCTTTGGACTGTGGGGGAAACCGGAGCACCCGGAGGAAACCCACGCGAACCCAGGGAGAACATGCAAACTCCACACAGAAACGCCAACTGACCCAGCCCAGCCGAGGTTCGAACCTGCGACCCAGCGACGTTCTTGCTGTGAGGCAACAGCACTACCTACTGCGCCACTGGGTTGCATAATAATTATTATTATTATATTTATAATAACTATAAATATGTTTAATAATTCCAAGTTTTGTCCATATTTTACCCAAAGTTAAGGTAAAACAACAAACATTTTTTTTTGAATGTACATGTTTAATGGTCCTTTTCTAAATTAACTACATGTAACTTTCTAGATCCATACTTCAATAAACCAGTTATTTATAAGCTTGAGGGAGGAGGGGGGGCGTACATAGGGTGGTTTGCTCAAGCTAGCACCGCCACTGTACAGGGGGCTAATAATTCTGACTTCAACTGTATATGCAAAATACAAATATGAACTTGTATGTCATGTATGTCATTTCCATGCATCAGATTTCCATGTGGGGCTTTAAACATGATCCAAAAGTTACTCAGAGGACTGACCGGTGGTGTGATTTTGGCCAAAGACAATGTGTTTTCCTGAAAGCTCACGGTCAGTTTAATGGATTCATTGCAAACAAAGATCAAGTCGGGTAAATATAGTCACCTAGATGGAAAATGAGCGAAATCAACTCAGGCAACACGACACGCTGCTTTCAGCAGACAAAGATGCCTTTCAGCAGATGCCCTGAAATAAGCTTCATATTATGGCTCATTTTCAGCATGGACGAGATCCAGATCCAAAATGTTCCGGAAATTATGAAAAATTGGAGATGAATAAAATCTGCTGGAACAAATGCAGAGCGGAGGACTGGAGTTAGTTGGCTTTTCCTGCAGAAGATGAAGCGAAACAATAGTAAGGAAGAAAGTGGTAATCTGCACCAAAATTATTGATTACCAATATCATTTATTCTTCAGCTTAGTCCCTTATTTATCAGGGGTGGCCACAGCAAAATGAACCGCTGACTATTCCAACATGCTTTACGCAGTGGATGTCCTTCCAGCTGCAACCAAGTACTGGGAAACACCCATACACACTCATTCTCACACACACACTCATACACTACAGCCAATTTAGTTCATCAATTCCCCTATAGCGCATGTGTTTGGACTGTGAGGGAAACCAAAGCACCCGGAGGAAACCCACACCATCACGGGGAGAACATGCAAACTCCACACAGAAACGCTAACTGACCAAGCCAGGACTCGAACCAGCAACCTTCTTGCTAACCACTGAGCCACCGTGCCGCCCCATTATCAATAGAACTTGATGTTGAAATCTCTCAAACTAATTGTCAGCCTAAGAGCAACAGGTCGTCTTTGTGAATCTTATCTTCTCAAAGATGTAACCCTGAGCATTTTCCCAACGTTTTGTTATTTTCTTTCATTAATGAAATATTTTAATTTAAGACTTTTTAAAGACCATTTTAAGACCAACTAAGGAAAATTTAAGGAAGAAAAAAAACAATATTTTGAGAACTATGTGAAATATGGAGCACACAAAGTGCAAAGACTAAAGCTCATGGCACAAAAGCATTAAGGGCGTGTCCGAATCCACTTTTGCTATTTTAATCAAGCGGCAACCTCCTGCTTTCCCTCGTGAAGCAAATGCGGAAGTAACTGAAACTGCAATTCATCGAAATTCCGCTAGTCCTGGCTCCATAATAGAGCAGATTTCTATTGAGTCCACTGTTAGAATGGCCAACTTTACAGCATAAAAAAAGGTGTTTACAGCCTGGTACAAAGAACGATTTTAGTGTATATAGCTAATATTACCCTTCATGACAACTGTGAGGGGGTGAATTTTTTTATAACTCATCCGTTTCCTTTATATTAAGTTATTTTTAAGTCTGCATAATTAAGGGCGTGGCCACTTGAGTGACAGCTAAGTCTCGCTGGTCGCCGTCACTTCACCTCAGCTGATTAGCCGCTGATCTCGGCATATTCATCGTATTTTTGTGTTGTTTTATGTGACTATACACAGTCTGCTGCCTTTTGGAATTATTTCCTACAATTATCAGATGATATGGCATGCTGTGTGCACTGAATTGTGGCCACTGGGGCCACTTGTACTTTTAGGGGGCACACTTTAAAATACATCACAAAATACTTAAACAATTATTCGAAGTCATTGTTTTCATGTATCACTCTGCAGTCTTCCATGTTCATTTATTTGACAAGTAAATGTGTAAATCTCACATTTGATGATGGACCACAGGTTCTCTATGGGGTTCAGATCAGGTGAACAAGGAGGCCATGTCATTAGTCTTTCTTCTTTTAGACCCTTTCTTGCCAGCCACGCTGTGGAGTACTTAGACGCGTGTGATGGAGCATTGTCCTGCATGAAAATCATGTTTTTCTTGAAGGATGCAGACTTCTTCCTGTACCACTGCTTGAAGAAGGTGTCATCCAGAAACTGGCAGTAGGACTGGGAGTTGAGCTTGACTCCATCCTCAACCCGAAAAGGCCCCACAAGCTCATCTTTGAGGATACCAGCCCAAACCAGTACTCCACCTCCACCTTGCTGGCGTCTGAGTCGGACTGGAGCTCTCTGCCCTTTACTGATCCAGCCACGGGCCCATCAAGACTCTCTCTCATTTCATCAGTCCATAAAACCTTAGAAAAATCAGTCTTGAGATATTTCTTGGCCCAGTCTTGACGTTTCAGCTTGTGTGTCTTGTTCAGTGGTGGTCGTTTTTCAGCCTTTCTTACCTTGGCCATGTCTCTGAGTATTGCACACCTTGTGCTTTTGGGCACTCCAGTGATGTTGCAGCTCTGAAATATGGCAAAACTGGTGGCAAGTGGCATCTTGGCAGCTGCACGCTTGACTTTTCTCAGTTCATGGGCAGTTTATTTTGCGCCTTGGTTTTTCCACACGCTTCTTGCGACCCTGTTGACTATTTTGAATAAAACACCTGATTGTTGGATGATCACGCTTCAGAAGCTTGGCAATTTTAAGAGTGCTGCATCCCTCTGCAAGATATCTCACTATTTTTGACTTTTCGGAGCCTGTCAAGTCCTTCTTTTGACCCATTTTGCCAAAGGAAAGGAAGTTGCCTAATAATTATGCACACCTGATATAGGGTGTTGATGTCATTAGACCACACCCCTTCTCATTACAGAGATGCACATCACCTAATATGCTTCATTGGTAGTAGGCTTTCGAGCCTATACAGCTTGGAGTAAGACAACATGCATAAAGAGGATGATGTGCTCAAAATACTCATTTGCCTAATAATTATGCACTGCCTGTATTTCTAAATTCTGTTCTAATTTCCAGCAAAAGAATAAATGAACAATAACAATGAAGTGTGGTCAAACAACTGAGTTATATCCAAACACACGTCCTGTTCTTATTCCCCATATGGCGATGCAGACGTCTCTAAAATAAATCTAAACTTGTTTTTATTAAAACAAATAGAAATATGCAGATAATAAATAATACTGCTAATAATAATAACAATAATAACATTATACAGATGCAGATTGCCATGAATAAACTGAAAAAAAAATGTATTTAAACATCTACTCTACTTTCACAGAATGGGAACGGCCAATAATCAGTCTTCATCTGTATAAATGAGCGTGTCTGTGTGGTGTTGTTGTGATCTGAATGAAGAGCATGTAGACTCTGAGGACTGGTGTGTTGTTTGGATCTGTAAATGTGTTTCTCACCGCGGAGGATTGAATGAGTGCTGAAGGCCTGCGGCTGGGCATCCGACACCCTGGGAATGTCTTCCAGCTTTTGTGTGTGTGTGTGTGTGTCTGTGTGTAAACAGATCTGCTCATCATTTATTTACCACAGAGCAGCTCATCAACACCCAGCCAGACCACACAGACAAAACGAGCAGCTCATTCTAACACACACACACACGCACGCACGCACACACACACACCCTTACTCTCTCTTACACAGACACTCTCTTTCTCTCACACACACATACATGCACACACAAAAAAAGTGCACACACAAGTTCAAGTTGCTTTATTGGCATTCCATTTTCTACAGTATTTTCCAAAGCATTTTAAATATGTAATATATAAACATCATCAAATTAATGATATGCAGTACATTAAATAAAATAACAAAGAAATATTATATAAATAAATAAATATTATCTCCAATATTCTCTGATCTTTCTCTCCCACACACACACATACATTCACACACAAAAAACACACAAATGTACACACATCCACAAATGCACATACATATGTACACAAAAACTCTCTCGCTCTCTCTCTCACACACATAGACACACTAATATATATATATACACACAGTTGAAACCATAGTTTACATCATAGACTGTAAAAGATATGGACGTAGTATCCGTGACGTCACCCATAGGTTTATGAAGAACCCAAAAGAAGCTACTAGAAGGCGTGGCCGACCGTCGCCATTTTGTTTGCGCGTCATCGCACCAACCCCGGGCATACCATACAAGGGCAAAGAGGCGGAGCGTGAGCGGATCTAAAGACGCCCTGCTTAGACGGGCTTTCCTAAGGGAGAAACGTTTAATACTTCATCACCTGCGACTCGTTTGTGTTCTGACCACATGTGCTTGGTTGTACACTTTATCAATGAGGTGTTTAGACTTTAAAAACACTGTTTCATAAGCAACATCATAAGCGCAATGCTTAGTGGCTCAATGCATTACACATAGAGCCACTAAACATTGTGCTTATGACGTTTTTCAACAGGAGGAAAACCCGAATTACTTCCAAACACTTCAGATATAGTCTGTGATAGTAAATGCAGGGCTAATTATGAAGTCCAGGCAGAACACTGTATGACAACGCTTCAGACGACTGTTCTAGAGCCTTCAGCTAATAAACTGTCAGATTCTGGAGTGCATTACAGCTCTAAAGAACATTATAAATGATAAATGATCTTAAATAAAACAAATACATTCATAGAGATGGTATATAATTATATATTTCACTCACCTGGGAAATGGAGGCCACGTGAATGGCTTGTGAGCACAATTAAGTGCACACAGCATGCCATATCATCTGATAATTGTAAGAAATAATTCCAAAAGGCAGCTGACTGTGTAAAGCCACATAAAACAACACAAAAATACGATGAATATGCCGAGATCAGCAGCTAATCAGCCGTAATCAGCTGAGGTGAAGTGACGGCGACCAGCGAGACCTAGCTGTCACTCAAGTGGCCACGCCCTTAATTATACAAACTTAATATAACCTAATATAAAGGAAACGGATGAGTTATAAAAAAATTCACGCCCTCAGAGTTGTCACGAAGGGTAATATTAGCTATATGAACCAACATCTTTCTTTGTACCAGGCTGTAAACACCTTTTCTTCTGCTGTAAAGTCGGCCATTTTAACAGTGGGCTCAATAGAAATGTGCTCTATTATGGAGCCAGGACTAGCGGAATTTCGATGAATTGCAGTTTCAGTTACTTCCTTATTGGCTTCCCGAGGGAGAGCGGGAGGTTGCCGCTTGGTTTACATACACTCTAAAAAAAGGAACATAACCATTTTTTAAAAATGTCTGATGGTAAATCATACTAAACGTTTACTATTTTAGGTCTGTTGATTACCTAAATCATTTACATTTGCTAAATGCCAGAATAATGAGATTATTAATTTCTAGCCAGTCAGAAGTTTACACACATTTCCTTGGTATTTTTTTTAGCTTTGCTTTTAAACTGTATAACTTTGGTCAAATGTTTTGGGTCTCCTTCCACAAGCTTCTCACAATAGTTTGCAGGAATTTTGGCCCATTCCTCCAGACAGAATTGGTGTAACTGAGTCAGATTTGTAGGCTGTCTTGCTCGCACAAGCTTTTTCAACTCTGCCCACAAATTTTCTATAGGATTGAGCTCAGGGCTTTGTGATGGCCACTCCAAAACATTCACTCTGTTGTACTTAAAGCACACTTGAACTAATTTGGCAGTATGCTTAGGGTCATGGTCTGTTTGGAAGACCCATTTGTGGCCAAGTTTTAATTTCCTTAAATTTAAATTTCCTTTAAATTGATGTCTTGAGATGTTGCTTCAGTATTTCTACATAATGTTCTTTCTTCATGATGCCATCTATGCTGTGAAGTGGACCAGTCCCTCCTGCAGCAAAACAGCCCCACAACATGATGCTGCCGCCCCCATACTTCACAGTTGGGATGGTGTTCCTAGGCTTGTACTGTAAGCTTTCCCCTTTGTCCTCCAAATGTAACACTGGTCATTATGGCCAAACAGTTCAATCTTAGTTCCATCAGACCACAGGACATGTCTCCAAACATTAGTCTTTTTCCCAGTGTAATTTAGCAAATTGTAATCTGGCTTTTTTGTTGATTCTGGCTTGTTGATTTTCCCATGTTGTCACACAAGGAAGCAGTGTGTTTGAGGTTTTCCTTAAATACTATTCTACAGTTGTGCCTCCAATTAACTCAAACGTTGTCAATTAGCCAGTCAGAAACTTCCAAAACCTTGACACCATCATCTGAGCTTTTTCAGAGGCAGAATAATCTTATTGTATGTAAATTTGACTTTCAAGAAAAGTTATAACAATTTCTCAAACAATCTCTTTCTCATTATTCTGCTATTGAGCAGAACAGAAAGAAATGTGATCATCCTAAAGTTTAGTCACATTAACATCTGACTTTTTTAAATGGTCATGTGTCTTTTTATACAGTGTATGTCAACTTCTGGTTTCAACTGTGTATATATATATATATATATATATACATAAAAATATACACACACACAAACATACTGTATATACGCAACACATACACTCACTCACTCACTCTCTCTCACACACATTTACCCACTCACACACACACACACACTCTCTCACACATACACGCACACATTCACACATATTTAACATCACACTTAGGATAGAATTTTCATAAATTAATAATTTATAATAAATAAATGAAATGAAATGCATAAAAAGAGGCGGAGTCATGTGAGTAATGGGCGTGTCTGTTTTGTTGCTTTTTAAATTTCGCATTGCAAAAAATCACTTTACGGCATATTGTCAAAAGAATAAAAGGTTTTTAGTAGTTGCAATCATCACATTTGTCTCTTTAATTAATATAACAAACAGCTCATCAGAAAATCAAAACACTACTATAGACTATTTTGAGGCATGTAAAAAACAAAAAACAAAGGTCCCAACGTATTTCCTGTTTTACATTTTTAATTTCTATAGCTTCCGGGAATTCAAAATGAGTCACATACTGATAAATAATCTTACGATAGCTGCTATTACATGAAGTTATGATTGAATTGCCTCTTGTTACAGTTATGAAATAGTTTGATAACAAGCAGGAAATGTTCATGAACCAATGACATCACCACATTGAAATTGTCTATATATTCGCTGTCCCTTAACTGAGCAAGGGATTGTTTTTGGAGAAAAGTTAGCAAAAAGATAGCAAAAAGGGGCGGAGTCATGTCATTTATGGGTGTGTCTGTTTAAAAAAAAATACTTTTAAAATATCAACATCGCATGGCAAAAAACACTAAGTCTCTTTGTCAGAAGAGTAAATGGTTTCTAGTAGTTTTAATCATCACATTTGTCTCTAATGAAATGTAATAAACAACTCATCATGAAAACAGAACACTACTGTATATTCACTGTCCTATAACCCAGTAAAGGCTTATTTTTGGTGAAAAAGTTACAGTCGAGAAATCTAAAAGGGGCGGAGTCATGTCAGCTATGTCTTATTTTGAAAATTTAAAAAAATAAACATCTTATGGCAAAAACCCCTTTGTCAATAGAATCAATGGTTTTAAATAGTTTTAATCATCTAATCAGTAACTTTAGTGGAGATATAAAAGGGGCGGAGTCATGTTAGTTATGGGAGTGTCTTATTTGGAGCTTTATAAATATCAACTTAAGTCATTCTGTCAGAAAAATAATGATTTTCAGTAGTTTGAATCGTGACGTCTGTCTCCAATTAAATATAATAAACAACTCATGAAAACAGAACACTACTGTATATTCACTGTCCTATAACCCAGTAAGGGCTTATTTTTGGTGAAGAAGTTACAGTGGAGAAATTTAAAAGGGGCGGAGTCATGTCTGTTTATGGGCGGGTCTTATTTGGAGCTTTATAAATATAAACTTAAGTCATTCTGTCAGAAGAATAGATGGTTTTTAGAAGTTTTAATCGTCACATTTGTCTCTCCAATTAAATATAATGAACACATATTGACTGTCCTATAACCCAGTAAGGGCTTGTTTTTGGTTAAAAAATGTTACAGTGGCGAAATCTAAAAGGGGCGGAGTCATGTTAGTTATGGGCATGTCTAATTTGGAGCTTTTAAAATATCAACATCGCATGGTAAAAACCCCTTTGTCAATAGAATTAATTGCTTTAAGTAGTTTTAATCATCTAATCAGTAACTTTAGTGGAGATATAAAAGGGGCGGAGTCATGTGAGTTATGGGCGGGTCTTATTTGGAGCTTTATAAATATCAACTTAAGTCATTCTGTCAGAAGAATAATGCTTTTCAGTAGTTTGAATCGTGACGTCTGTCTCCAATTAAATATAATAAACAACTCATAATGAAAACAGAACACTACTGTATATTCACTGTCCTATAACCCAGTAAGGGCTTGTTTTTAGTGAAGAAGTTACAGTGGACAAATCCAAAAGGGGCGGAGTCATGTCAGATATGGGCGGGTCTTATTTGGCACTTTTCAAATATCAACTTTTAGTCACTTTGTCAGAAGAATAGATGGTTTCTAGTAGTTTGAATCATCACATTTGTCTCTCCAATTAAATATAATGAACGCATATTGACTGTCCTATAACGCAGTAAGGGCTTGTTTTTGGTGAAAAAGTTACAGTGGCGAAATCTAAAAGGGGCTGAGTCATGTCAGTTATGGGCGGGTCTTATTTGGAGCTTTATAAATATCAACTTAAGTCATTCTGTCAGAAGAATAATGCTTTTCAGTAGTTTGAATCGTGACATCTGTCTCCAATTAAATATAATAAACAACAACTCACAGGCCGGTAGCCAGGGGGGGGTTTGTGTGGTTTGGAAGAACCACCCCTTACTGAAAAAGGTCCAGAATTTGTCCCATACATGAGCTCATTTGTCTTATTTTGACTGCTATGCCATCATAAATTGTAAAGATAACCCATCAAAAAAGGCTTTAAGACCAAACAGAATCCTCTGTTGACTTGTCTCTTCGGTTTGACTTCAGCTAATCAGTTTTGGCCAATGCTAACAAATATTATTCATGAGTTCAATATCCGGCTTTGCAAGAAAATCTGACATAAGAAGTCATCTTTCGCTGCTGTATTGTCTCCAAACTGAGAAAACATTTTACAAGTAACTTTTATTCTATATCTTGGACCTTATTCCTGAAACAAAACATGACCAATAAAAAAGTGTGACGCACCAAAAGCGGCCCATATTAAAATGAATTTGAATACTGTTTTGGCTTTTGATGTGATGAATTTTCAAATGTAGTTTTTTACAAGAGTGGCTAGAAAAAATGTGAATTCCTACATTATTATTATTATTATTATCATTATTATTATTATATTTATATATTTTTATTATTATTTTTAATGAAAGTTGAAAGTTGAATGTGCTAGCCAGCTTGTTAGTTGCCTAGTACAGGACAATAGGCTACATTTTTTAATGTAAAACTTTGATGATATATGATGTAACAAATTTGTATTTTAAAAATAAGTATTTTTCCATATTTCTTCATCCTAAATCTTTAGGAAATATTTTTGGTACATTAAAAAGTGTGGTTATAGGGTGTGGTCATCTCACAAGCTAATCCAGCTAAAAATAGTGCTTAAAATGTGACAAAAATACAGTATTTAAATCTCATAATTAAATAGAAAATGAGGCAAATAGCTGCAAAAAGATCCACTTTTGGAGAAAAAAGAACCTCCTCTTTCATCAGGCTGGCTCATCATGAAAACAGAACACTACTGTATATTCACTGTCCCATAACCCAGTAAAGGCTTATTTTTGGTGAAGAAGTTACAGTGGAGAAATCCAAAAGGGGCGGAGTCATGTTAGTTATGGGCGTGTCTTATTTGGAGCTTTTAAAATATCAACATCGCATGGCTAAAAAACACTTTGTTAGAAGAATAGATGGTTTCTAGTAGTTTTACTCATTTAATCAGTAACTTTAGTGGAGATATAAAAGGGGCGGAGTCATGTCAGTTATGGGCGTGTCTTATTTGGAGCTTTATAAATATCAACTTAAGTCATTCTGTCAGAAGAATAATGCTTTTCAGTAGTTTGAATCGTGACTTTTGTCTCCAATTAAAAACAATAAACAACAACTCATCATGAAAACAAAACACTACTGTATATTCACTGTCCAATAACTAGGCCCACACGGAATCTGCGCGTGCAGAATTCTGCAGATTTTTCACAGATTTTCCGCAGAATTCCACAGATTTTTCACAGATTTTCCGCAGATTTGTAGCCCATCATTAATTCTGTTTGTTTACTTACAGTTAACTATTTACAGTGAATCTAATTGGATTTGCATTTAAAAATTTAAATAAAAGTTAAAAATATATTATTTTTTATTTAACATATTAAGGTTTTAGTTATGATACTCCGCAGAAATCCGCAGATTTTTACCAAAATTCTCAGCAGAAATAGCAAAAAAGTCAGCAGATTCTGTCTGGCCCTACCTATAACCCAGTAAGGGCTTGTTTTTAGTGAAGAAGTTAAAGTGGAGAAATCCAAAAGGGGCGGAGTCATGTTAGTTATGGGCGGGTCTTATTTGGAGCTTTATAAATATCAACATCGCATGGCTAAAAAACACTTTGTCAGAAGAATAGATGGTTTCTAGTAGTTTTAATCATCTAATCAGTAACTTTAGTGGAGATATAAAAGGGGCGGAGTCATGCCAGTTATGGGCGTGTCTTATTAGGAGCTTTATAAATATCAACTTAAGTCATTCTGTCAGAAGAATAATGCTTTTCAGTAGTTTGAATCGTGACTTTTGTCTCCAATTAAATATAATAAATAACTCATCATGAAAACAGAACACTACTGTATATTCACTGTCCTATAACCCAGTAAGGGCTTGTTTTTGGTGAAGAAGTTACAGTGGAGAAATCTAAAAGGGGCGGAGTCATGTCAGATATGGGCGGGTCTTATTTGCCACTTTTCAAATATCAACTTTTAGTCACTTTGTCAGAAGAATATATGGTTTCTAGTAGTTTGAATCATTACATTTGTCTCTCCAATTAATAATAAACAACTCATCACGAAATAAAACACTACCGTATATATTCACTATCTCATAAATCAGCGAGTGCTTGTTTTTTAGAGAGCACATCAGCGTCTGCTCTTTACAAGCCCTCCACACAATGTGCAGCTCTTTGATTATATTGCGCTCGCTGCAGGATCTCATTAGTTTTCTCCAAACTCCTCTTATTTATACCTCTGTTATCAACCCAGTTTTCACCCCGCGGAGATCTGAATTCTGGGGATGTTTACCCAAAACAGTGGGGCGGACTCTTTTCCAGGCCCAGATTAAACTTGGAGAACAACCAATCACATCTGAAACCCGCAGATTTTTCTGCCGTCAAGAGATTTTATTACAGCTCCTTCACCCTGGGCTACAACACAACCCTCTGAATCAGCCACAAAATGACTTGCTTAGAGGTTAAAACTTTACAAACGAGAGAGAGAGAGAAATAATCGAAAATTGGACAACAGCTGGATTTTTAGATGGTTATGACCCGCGGCATTGAAAACATGGGCTGACCTAGATACACCAGTGCTGATAAAACACAATGTGAGGCAAAAACCTCACTCAGACACCGCAGACTGCAGGAAAACACTCACAGATCACTGCATTTGACTGCATTTTTACACTAATGTTGAATGCATTACGCCATTTGACGGCATTTGTACACACTGTAGGTGAAATGCAGCACTAAATAAACAGGTTTATCTAAAATTAGGCTTATTTTTATTGGGATTTATGTGTTTATTTATATTTTTTATTTATTTGTTTATTTATTTGTTTATTTATTCATTCATTTATTTAGTATTGCATGTTGACATAATTTTTATATTGCATCTAACTAAACCGAAATACAACATGTATGAAATTAATAACACAATTTATTATTTATTTAAATATTGTTTGTTTTGTATATTTTAGTACATTTTTTTCACAGTTCATAAATATATCAATATGCTAATATCAATGCTAAAACAGGGAAAAATGCATACAATTCAATTTAGTATTTTAATTTAATGATTTTATTTATTTAAATATTTTTTTTGCAGCAGTGATATAATACGAGGCAAAATCTCAGACACTAAATCTGAAAGAAAACCCTCAAAGATCACAGCATTTAACTGCATTTTTACACTAATTTTTAGTGCAAACAGCATTTTTGAACAGAATTTTTAGTACAGCATTTCTACACACTGTAGGTGAAATGCACCATTAAATAAACATCTTTATCCAAAATTAGGTTTATTTTTATTGAGATTTATGTGTTTGTTTATTCATATCTTTTTATTTATTCATTCATATATTATTGCATTTTGATGTTACTTTTATTTTGCATCTAACTAAACCAAAATACAACATGAATACAATTTTTATTATTTATTTAAATATGGTTTGTTTTGTATACTTTAGAATTTAGACATTTCTTCACAGTTTAAATATATCAATATGATAACTGCAATGCTAAAGCAGCAAAATGCATGCGGTTCAAATTAGTATTTTAATTAAAAAGTAATCAATAATTTTATTTTAAATATTGTATTTTTAAATATGTTTTAAATATTTTAAATATGCATTTTTATACACTGAGATTGCAGGTGAAATGCAAACATGTTTAGGCTTATTTTTATTGGGATTTATGTGTTTGTTTATTCATATATTTTTATTTATTAATTCATTTATTTTTGCATTTTGACGTAATTGTTTTAGTGCATCTAACTGCACAAATAAACCAAAATGCAACATGTTTATAATTAAATACAAGTTTTTTGAATGTATTTTAGCATTTTGACATTATTTTCATAGCATTTATAATTTTATTTTACATTTTACAAGCTTGTATCTAGCTGCACAACCAAACCAAAACACAAAATATCTTATATATCTATATATAATGTATCTATATACATTATTATATATATTACAAGAAAAGATTTCACCATTATAATTGTATTTTTTGCATTGTTTTTGTCTAAATTACGGGATGCAGGTGTTATTTACACAATTGAATAATCTGTATTATTACTATTATTATCATTATTATAGCTTTTTAAGATCTGAAAGCCACATCTGCTACTTTTTAATCATGGCTCTTGCATATATTTTGATTCAACATTCCCTCAAAAGTGCCCAAACAACACAGTTTTGATGCTGTTATTGTCTGCTTTTTTGTCTCTTAGGTTTTGCACATGTTCCCAAACATGACGGAGACAAGTTTGAGGATCAGATCAGAGCAAAAGTCCAGCTGTCTGCATTTTTCAGCCAATCCCCAGATCAGATTCCTCTAAAACAAGGAGGAATCAGAGACACAGAGGATCTTTTGTGCGCTGGATGGATTTATGTGCTGTTTGCTGGACACCTGAAACAGACGGAGGCGTGTTGTGCTGTTCTTTTCCCAGCAGTTCATTTAATACATGCAGAATAATCTTCCTGTGTCTGATAACCAATGCTGTGTTTATATTGTAATCTGACATGCTGTAACTCAATGCAAAACTGCAATGCTGGGGTTTATTTTACAAACAAAAAATACCATTGAAGTATTGTGATAACAATATTTATTGTGATATAACATGTCACTACAGAGAATGCTCTATATTATTTTTTAATTCAATAATCATAATCAAATAAGCAGATGATTTATAGTTTTCTGACCTAATTAAATCTAGTTTAGGCTCAAAATGTAAACAGAAAAATTAAATTTAAAAAAGTATTTTTTTTTTATGTGCTTGAACATTTAAGCATTATGTTCACAGCTTAAATATATTGACATCTAAATGCAATGCTAAAGTTGAAAAAATGCATATTTTTAATTTTTGTTTAATATTTTTATTTACATTTTGCATTATTTTCATTACATTTAAACACAATTGTATCTAAGTGCAAATAACTGTAAACAACTAAATACAATTTTTATTATTTATTATTATTATTATTTGTTAATTTGCGAATGTATTTTAGCATTTAAACATTATTTTGGTGAAGTCTAAATATTTCAACCTCTAATTGAAGCAGAAAACACTGAAGCAGAAAAAAATGCTTAATAAAAAACAATTTTCTATTTTTATTTCAATTAATTATTTTATTAATTAAATTTCTGCTTTGTTTTATTGGATTTTTCATGACATTTAAACTTGCTTGCATCTAGCTGTACAACTAAATTATAACATAATATCATTTAACATAATATATAATATAACATAATATAATAAAACAATACATTCATTCATTCATTTTCAAGTCCCTTTATTTATCAGAGGTCGCCACAGTGAATGAACCGCCAAGTATTCCAGCATATGTTTTACACAGTTGATGCCCTATCAGCCACAACCCAGTACTGGGAAAAACCCATACAAAATCATTCATACACACAAACACACACACACACACACACACACACACACACACACACACACACACACACACACACACACACACACACACACCCACTACGACCAGTTTAGTTCATCCAATTCCACTATAGCGCATGTGTTTGGACTGTGGGGAAAACCGGAGCACCCGGAGGAAACCACCTAGCCACCATGTCGCCCCCTAAGATAAGATAATATAATATAATATAATATAATATAATATAATATAATATAATATAATATAATATAATATAATATAATATAATATAATATAATATAATATAATATAATATAATATAATACACTCGCAGAAATAAAGGTACGCGAGCTGTCACTGGGGTGGTACCTTTTACAAATTTGTACTTGAAGGGTCCATATTGGTACCTCAGAAGTATATATTAGTACCTGCAAATTTTAAGAGGAACACTTTTGTACTTTTTATGTACCCTTCAGGTATTAATATGGACCTTTCAGGTACAAATTTGTATCTTTTGAAAAGGTACCACCACAGTGACAGCTCGCGTACCTTTATTTCTGAGAGTGTATAATAAAATATAATATAATATAATATAATATAATATAATATAATATAATATAATATAATATAATATAATATAATATAATATAATATAATATAATGATACATAACAATAAAATATTAAATAATATAATATATAACATAATATAATGTAACAAAACAATACAATACAATACAATACAATACAATACAATACAATAAAATATATTAAAATATACTATAATATAATAAAATAAAATATAATATAATAAATATAATATAATATAATATAATATACTATACTATAATAAAATAAAATATACTATAATATAATATAATATAACATAATGTACTATAATATAATATAATATAATATAATATAATATAATATAATATAATATAATATAATATAATATAATATAATAAAATAAAATAAAATAAAATATACTATACTATAATATAATATAATATAATAAAATATAATATAATATAATATAATATAATAAATATAATATACTATAATATAATATAATAAAATATAATATAATAAAATATAATAAACTAAAATAAGATAAAATATAATATAATATAATATAATATAATATAATATAATATAATAAAATATACTATAATATAATATAATATACTATAATATAATATAATATAATAATATAATATAATAAAATAAAAAAAAATAATATAAAATAAAATAAAATAAAATATAATAAAATATAATAAAATAAAATAAAATATAATATAATAAAATATACTATAATACAATATAATATAATAATAAAATAAAATAAAATAAAATATAATATAATAAAATATACTATACTATAATATAATATAATATAATAAAATATAATATAATAAAATATAATATAATATAATATAATATAATAAATATAATATACTATAATATAATATAATAAAATATAATATAATAAAATATAATAAACTAAAATAAGATAAAATAAAATATAATATAATATAATATAATATAATATAATATAATATAATATAATATAATATAATATAATATAATAATATAATATAATAAAATAAATAATATAAAATAAAATAAAATATAATAAAATATAATAAAATAAAATAAAATATAATATAATAAAATATACTATAATATAATATAATATAATAATAAAATAAAATAAAATAAAATAAAATATAATATAATAAAATATACTATAATATAATATAATATAATAATAAAATAAAATAAAATAAAATAAAATATAATAAAATATAATATAATAAAATATAATATAATAAAATAAAATATAATAACATATAATATAATATAATATAATATAATATAATATAATATAATATAATATAATATAATATAATATAATATAATATAATAAAATATAATTTTCCAGTGTTGGGTTGCGGCTGGAAGGGCATCTGCTGCGTAAAACATTTGCTGAATAATTTGGCGATTCATTCCGCTGTGGTAACCCCTGATTAATAATGGCCTGATTCCACTAAGTGGTACAGTTGAGCAAGGGTGCAATTCTGGTCTAAGAGGTGGGGGGGACCAAATCTGAGTGATGGTGATACTGTAGTTGAGGAATGTTGGTGATACTTGTGACGGCAAACTTAATTTTGCGTACACATCGTGAGTTAAAAAATAACTTTTTTTTCGACTCTCGAGTGGACATTATAGCATGAAGTAAAGTGGTATAGGCCTATCTAAAAAAAAAGTGAGGGGGACATGTCCCCCCTGTCCCCCCCAGGAATTGCGCCACTGCAGTTGAGGTCGGGTCACCTTTATCAGGCTTGCGTTTCCACTGCCTAAAGGGTCCCAGTGGTACACTTTTGGTGGGCGTGGTGTATGACAAAGTTTCAGTCAAAATCATTCGTCCTCGAGGAAATATCAAAGTAAAGCCGTGCGGGTCGTTCACATATCATACGAGAAGCACTTTATACACATAAATACTATATAAATGTTCATTACTAACTTTTCTATGAACTTGATTTGATTATAACTGCAGATCAATGATGCGAAACAGCCCACTGTATCATCTGCGATTATATAAAATAAATAAATAAATGCAACATTCATGAAGACATACAGACTAGAGATGCGCGGATCAGCTCAAATGTCACCCGAATCCGCTCCTTCATTCTAATCATCCACCAACCACCCGCCCGCATATATTATTTTATCTGATATATATATCCGCACCCGATCGCCACTTTAATAATTCTAATTCTTTGTTTTAAGCATAATGATAGGTGTAACTTTCTCCGCAATGTCCGGCGGCAGAGTAACAGCTCGTTAATTCATGCTCGAGCAAATGATGAGACGGACAAAAGTACTCGATGCATGCCCTTCTTTTACTTATTTCAGTGTTTTCAGGTTCACGGTGCAAAACAGCTCCCGGGTGGAATTACTGAAGTAAACATAAAACAAAACCGGATAAAACTTTCTCCCTCTAATTCACCGCACGCACAGCACACAGCGAGAGCTCACATCACACAGCATGCGTGTCGAACTACACTACACACAATGCCCCTCGCTATGGACTACAACTCCCGTAAAAGCAGCAGTCCTAAAGCGGCCACACTATTTCCCCTCTCTTGCAATTTAGGTCACAGTGGATCGTTCGTTATTAACAGCAGATTCAGCTTTTACATATACAGGACAAAGAGAACAAAAACGGCGTCCCTTCAGCCTAAACAGCAGCTATGTTGTGTGTACTTGACCCTTTTCTTAACACTGTGCAAAAACAGAATAGCATCTACTGTGCCTGGATTCGGGCGATTCCGCCTCGCCTGCAAAACACGGCTGGCTGCACTAAATGAGCGTTCGCGCGAACCGCTTGTTGCAGAAATGCACAAGCTTCTCCTTGCCAGGCGCTGCAGTCGTGTAAATAAGCGATCTTGTTTCTCCCAGAATGATAGCAGATTTCCCTCTGATGACTCCTCTAACTGAAGTTAGCACAGTACTCTTGCACTTCATCCATTATTTTGGGCGTCTCTCATCTTCACATTCTGCGAAGTCCACTCTCTGCTTTTTTGCTGGTCAACTGCTATGACCCGCTACATCTACCCGCGACCCACCCGCAATTAATCATAATGTATTTTTTTATTACCCGACCGACCCGCGGATTATCCGTAGCGCCCGCGGATTTATCCGCCATCCACGCATCACTAATACAGACCCTTACAGTCTCCAATATGTTACCAACTACAGTAAGACTACACAGCTGACAATTAGTCCTTATTTGGGTTCAAAAACAACACACAACATATACAGTAGCACACAGTCAGTCCAAACCTCCCATCTGTACCTTTAATCTTCACCAGCACATGTAACCTCTGTTAGAGAATAATTCTGTAATTTCTAGTTAATAATAGTCCAAAAGGTGATGATAATAGCTATACATGGCAGATTGTTCATGTCTGCTGAAAGAATCATTTGCTCGTTTGTTTTCGCTTCACGCTTCACTCTGGCCTTTGTTCATTTCTGAAAGGATTGGGTGTCAGAAGCGCTTCAATAATCATGTGCACGTTATTATCATCAACTCAAGACGTTCGTTATTTTAAATATAGACGCGCACACGAGTGCGAGCGAGAAAGCAAAACCACTCGCACTTTAGATTCTTTAGTTCTACTCTTTTTCTTGGCTTTGTGGCTGTTCATCAAGACAACGACAAGGTTTGTTTGAGCTTGGGTCGATAATGGCTTATTATCATATGCACAGTTGAAGTCAGAATTATTCGCACCCCTTAATCTTTTTTTTCTTTTTTATATATTTCCCAAATGATGTTTAACAGAGCAATGAAATTTTCACAGTATGTCTGATAATATTTTTTCTTCTGGAGAAAGTCTTATTTGTTTTATTTCGGCTAGAATAAAAGCAGTTTTTAATCTTTTAAACACCATTTTAGGTCAATATTATTAGCCCCTTTAAGCTTTATATATTTTTTTCAATAGTCTACAGAACAAACCATCATTATACAATAACTTGCCTAATTCCCCTAACCTGCCTAGTTAACCTAATTAACCTAGTTAAGCCTTTAAATGTCACTTTAAGCTGTATAGAAGTGTCTTGAAGAATATCTAGTCAAATATTATTTACTGTCATCATGGCAAAGATAAAATAAATTAGTTATTAGAGATGAGTTATTAAAACTATTATGACTAGAAATGTGTTGAAAAATCTGCTCTTGGGGAAATTGGGGAAAAAAATAAACAGGGGGACGAATAATTCAGGAGGGCTAATAAATCAGGGGGGCTAATAATTCAGGGGGGCGAATAATTCAGGAGGGCTAATAATTCAGGGAGGCTAATAATTCTGACTTCAACTGTATATATTATTATGGTGTAATGTCTCAGCTGTGTATTTAAAATGTGGTGGTTCCTTTGTTTTCATTCTGGCTTGCTGCACAAGCTAGTGAGGTATCTCTGTAAACCAACAGCGTTCAGATGTGTGTCCATTAGAAACGGGTACCGAAATAGTGGTACGGTACAGTTCACTTTTAGGTACCTTTTGACAGTGGAAACGGCCATAAAAGTGTACCGAATGGAACCGTACCATTCAGTGGAAACGGGCCATAAGGGGACTAAGCCGAAAAGAAAATGAATGAATAATATAATTTAATATAATATTATTTAACATAATATAATACACAATGGTGACAGTGGTGCAGTAGGTAGTGCTGACGCCTCACAGCAAGAAGGTCGCAGGTTCGAACCTCGGCTGGGTCAGTTGGTGTTTTTGTGTGGAGTTTGCATGTTCTCCCTGCGTTCGCGTGGGTTTCCTCCGGGTGCTCCAGTTTCCCCCACAGTCCAAACACATGCGGTACAGGTGAATTGGGTAGGCTAAATTGTCCGTAGTGTATGAGTGTGAATGTGTGTGTGTGGATGTTTCCCAGGGATGGGTTGGGCTGGAAGGGCATCCGCTGCGTAATAATGTGCTGAATAAGTTGGCTGTTCATTCCGCTGTGGCGACCCCAGATTAATAAATGGACTAAGCTGATAAGAAAATGAATGAATAATACACAATTTTTGTTTGATTAAGATATTTTTGCCTTTTAACATTAGTTAGATGAGCATTTAAATATATTGATATCAATCTGGAACACTAAATAACATTAAAAGAAAGTTGACTTTGTAATCATATTTTAGTTTTTTGATTATTGTTTTTTTTTGCATAAACAGTCTTTTTGGGCTCTAAATTTAAGGTCAAACGGTAAATCTTGTGTGTGTGTGTGTGTGTGTGTGTGTGTGTGTGTGTGTGTGTGTGTGTGTGTGTGTGTGTGTGTGTGTGTGTGTGTGTGCTTGTGTTTGTAAATATCAAACAAAAAAACTACTTCAATAATTCAGCGGGGCATTTTAGTGAAATAATAGCCAACATTTGGAATCAATATCATGTTGGGCTCTCAATCAAACCTTTAAAATCCTAAACGTTGACACAAAAATGAGTAAAAACGGGCTTCAGAGAGTCAAAGAAACACAATGAACTGGAGCATTCAGCATTACACTGTCAGAATGATCATCTGATGTGAGTGATGTCAGTAATGAAGTATGCGTTTAATAGTCCTTTAATAACCGGCAGAGGAGGATTCAGAGACTGCAGCCGCTGTTTTCAGTAAACATGGACAGAGATCACATAATCACAGATATTTAGGAGCCTTGAGATGAAAGACAGCAGGACTAAAGGGCCATTGAATAGTCGCTCTTTGTACTGAAACCTAGTGAACTGACTAGACGGCATTCTCTGCAGAGCTGTGGAGAAAAACTGATCGAGACATCGATCCTGTGAATTTAAAAATGCATCATTATTCTGTCTTGAATCAATTTTGAACTTAGGTTTGAAGAGTAGACGGTGCTCTAGGCCAGTTCTGAACAGTAGATTGCACTCTAGGCTACTTTTTTACAGCTCTCTAGGCTAGTTTTTAACAGCGGACGGCATTCTAGGCTATGACAGTAGATGGCAGTCTAGACTAGCTTATAACAGCAGACGGCGCTCTAGGCTAGTTTTTTTAAACAGCAGATGGCATTCTAGGGTATTACAGTAGATGGCAGTCTAGACTAGCTTATAACAGCAGACGGCGCTCTAGGCTAGTTTTTAACAGCAGATGGCATTCTAGGGTATTACAGTAGATGGCGCTTTAGGCTAGTTTTAACAGTAGACGGCGCTTTAGGCTAGTTTTAACAGTAGACGGCGCTCTAGGCTAGTTTTTTTAAACAGTAGATGGCACTCTAGACTAGTTTTTAACAATAGATGGCGCTCTAGACTAGTTTGTAACAGTAGATGGCGCTCTAGGCTAGTTTTTTTAAACAGTAGATGGCACTACACTAGTTTTTAACAGTAGACGGCGCTCTAGACTAGTTTGTAACAGCAGATGGCGCTCTAGGCTAGTTTTTAATGGCAGATGAAGCTCTAGGATAGTTTTTTTTAAACAGTAGATGGTGCTCTAGACTACTTTTTTTAAACAGCAGATGGCGCTCTAGACTAGTTTTTAACATTAGACTGCAGTCTAGACTAGCTTATAACAGCAGACGGCGCTCTAGGCTAGTTTTTAACAGCAGATGGCATTCTAGGGTATTACAGTAGATGGCGCTTTAGGCTATTTTTAACAGTAGACGGCGCTCTAGGCTAGTTTTTTTAAACAGTAGATGGCACTCTAGACAAGTTTTTAACAATAGACGGTGCTCTAGACTAGTTTGTAACAGTAGATGGCGCTCTAGGCTAGTTTTTTTAAACAGTAGATGGCACTCTAGACTAGTTTTTAACAATAGACGGCGCTCTAGACTAGTTTGTAACAGTAGATGGCGCTCTAGGCTAGTTTTTTTAAACAGTAGATGGCACTAGACTAGTTTTTAACAATAGACGGCGCTCTAGACTAGTTTGTAACAGCAGATGGCGCTCTAGGCTAGTTTTTAATGGCAGATGAAGCTCTAGGCTAGTTTTTAATGGCAGATGGTGCTCTAGGCTAGTTTTTTTTAAACAGTAGATGGCGCTCTAGACTACTTTTTTAAACAGCAGATGGCGCTCTAGACTAGTTTTTACATTAGACTGCACTCTAGACTAGTTTTTAACAATAGACGGCGCTCTAGTTTGTAACAGTAGATGATGCTCTAGGCTAGTTTTTAACAGCAGATGGCGCTCTAGGCTAGTTTTTAATGGCAGATGAAGCTCTAGGCTAGTTTTTAATGGCAGATGAAGCTCTTGGCTAGTTTTTTTTAAACAGTAGATGGTGCTCTAGACTACTTTTTTTAAACAGCAGATGGCGCTATAGACTAGTTTTTAACATTAGATTGCACACTAGACTAGTTTTTAACAATAGACGGCGCTCTAAACTAGTTTGTAACAGTAGATGATGCTCTAGGCTAGTTTTTAAATGGCAGATGGTGCTGTAAGCTAGATTTTAACAATAGACGGTGCTCTAGGCTAGTTTTTAATGGCAGATGAAGCTCTAGGCTAGTTTTTTAACAGCAGAGGTTGCTCTAGACTACTTTTAAACAGCAGATGGTGCTCTAGGCTAGTTTTTAACAATAGACTGCACTCTATACTAGTTTGTAACAGCAGATGACACTCTAGGCTAGTTTGTAACAGCAGATGGTGCTCTAGGCTAGTTTGTAACTGTAGACGGCGCTCTAGGCTAGTTTTTAACTGCAGATAGTGCTCTAGGCTAGTTTGTAACAGCAGATGGCGCTCTAGGCTAGTTTGTAACAGCAGATGGCACTCTAGGCAAGTTTGTAACAGTAGACGGCGCTCTAGGCTAGTTTTTAACTGCAGATAGTGCTCTAGGTTAGTTTTTAAACAGCGGACGGCATTCTAGGCTATAACAGTAGATGGCAGTCTAGACTAGCTTATAACAGCAGATGGTGCTCCAGCCTAGTTTTTAACAGCAGATGGTGCTCTAGGTTAGTTTTTTAACAGCGGACGGCATTCTAGGCTATAACAGTAGATGGCAGTCTAGACTAGCTTATAACAGCAGATGGTGCTCTAGCCTAGTTTTTAACAGCAGATGGTGCTCTAGCCTAGTCTTTAACAGCAGATGGTGCTCTAGGTTAGTTTTTAAACAGCACACGGCACTCTAGGCTCGTTTTTGACAATAAACAATGCCCTGGGGTAGTTGTAAACAGTAGACGGTGCTCTAGGCTAGTTTTGAACAGCAGATGGTGCTCTAGGCTAGTTTTGAACAGCAGATGTCATTCTAGGGTATTACAGTAGATGATGCTCTAGGCTAGTTTTTTTTTTAAACAGTAGATGGTGCTCTAGGCTTGTTTTAACAATAGACGGCGCTCTAGGCTAGTTTTTTTAAACAGCAGATGGTGCTCTAGGCTAGTTTTAACAGTAGACGGCGCTCTAGGCTAGTTTTTTTTAAACAGCAGATGGCGCTCTAGGCTAGTTTTAACAGTAGACGTGCTCTAGACTACTTTTTTTTAAACAGTAGACGGCGCTCTAGACTAGTTTTTAACAATAGACTGCACTCTAGACTAGTTTTTAACAATAGACGGCGCTCTAGACTAGTTTGTAACAGTAGATGATGCTCTAGGCTAGTTTTTAACAGCAGATGGCGCTCTAGGCTAGTTTTTAAATGGCAGATGGTGCTCTAGGCTAGTTTTTAACAATTGACGGTGCTCTAGGCTAGTTTTTAATGGCAGACGAAGCTCTAGGCTACTTTTTAAACAGCAGATGGCACTCTATGCTAGTTTTTAATGGCAGATGAAGCTCTAGGCTAGTTTTTTAACAGCAGATGTTGCTCTAGACTACTTTTAAACAGCAGATGGTGCTCTAGGCTAGTTTTTAACAATAGACTGCACTCTATACTAGTTTGTACCAGCAGATGGCACTCTAGGCTAGTTTGTAACAGTAGACGGCGCTCTAGGCTAGTTTTTAACTGCAGATAGTGCTCTAGGTTAGTTTTTAAACAGCGGACGGCATTCTAGGCTATAACAGTAGATGGCAGTCTAGACTAGCTTATAACAGCAGATGGTGCTCTAGGCTAGTTTTTAACAATAGACTGCACTCTATACTAGTTTGTAACAGCAGATGACACTCTAGGCTAGTTTGTAATAGCAGATGGCGCTCTAGGCTAGTTTGTAACAGCAGATGGCACTCTAGGCAAGTTTGTAACAGTAGACGGCGCTCTAGGCTAGTTTTTAACTGCAGATGGTGCTCTAGGTTAGTTTTTTAATAGCGGACGGCATTCTAGGCTATAACAGTAGATGGCAGTCTAGACTAGCTTATAACAGCAGATGGTGCTCTAGCCTAGTTTTTAACAGCAGATGGTGCTCTAGCCTAGTCTTTAACAGCAGATGGTGCTCTAGGTTAGTTTTTAAACAGCACATGGCACTCTAGGCTCGTTTTTGACAATAAACAATGCCCTGGGGTAGTTGTAAACAGTAGACGGTGCTCTAGGCTAGTTTTGATCAGCAGATGGTGCTCTAGGCTAGTTTTGAACAGCAGATGGCATTCTAGGTTATTACAGTAGATGGCGCTCTAGGCTAGTTTTTAACAATAGACTGGACTCTATACTAGTTTGTAACAGCAGATGACACTCTAGGCTAGTTTGTAACAGGAGATGGTGCTCTAGGCTAGTTTGTAACAGTAGACGGCGCTCTAGGCTAGTTTTTAACAATAGACTGGACTCTATACTAGTTTGTAACAGCAGATGACACTCTAGGCTAGTTTGTAACAGCAGATGGTGCTCTAGGCTAGTTTGTAACAGTAGACGGCGCTCTAGGCTAGTTTTTAACTGCAGATAGTGCTCTAGGCTAGTTTGTAACAGCAGATGGCGCTCTAGGCTAGTTTGTAACAGCAGATGGCACTCTAGGCAAGTTTGTAACAGTAGACGGCGCTCTAGGCTAGTTTTTAACTGCAGATAGTGCTCTAGGTTAGTTTTTAAACAGCGGACGGCATTCTAGGCTATAACAGGCTCTAGGCTAGTTTTTTTTTTAAACAGTAGATGGTGCTCTAGGCTTGTTTTAACAATAGATGGCGCTCTAGGCTAGTTTTTTTAAACAGCAGATGGTGCTCTAGGCTAGTTTTAACAGTAGACGGCGCTCTAGGCTAGTTTTTTTTTAAACAGCAGATGGCGCTCTAGGCTAGTTTTAACAGTAGATGTGCTCTAGACTACTTTTTTTTAAACAGTAGACGGCGCTCTAGACTAGTTTTTAACAATAGACTGCACTCTAGACTAGTTTTTAACAATAGACGGCGCTCTAGACTAGTTTGTAACAGTAGATGATGCTCTAGGCTAGTTTTTAACAGCAGATGGCGCTCTAGGCTAGTTTTTAAATGGCAGATGGTGCTCTAGGCTAGTTTTAACAATAGACGGCGCTCTAGGCTAGTTTTTAAATGGCAGATGGTGCTCTAAGCTAGTTTTTAACAATTGACGGTGCTCTAGGCTAGTTTTTAATGGCAGACGAAGCTCTAGGCTACTTTTTAAACAGCAGATGGCACTCTATGCTAGTTTTTAATGGCAGATGAAGCTCTAGGCTAGTTTTTTAACAGCAGATGTTGCTCTAGACTACTTTTAAACAGCAGATGGTGCTCTAGGCTAGTTTTTAACAATAGACTGCACTCTATACTAGTTTGTAACAGTAGACGGCGCTCTAGGCTAGTTTTTAACTGCAGATAGTGCTCTAGGTTAGTTTTTAAACAGCGGACGGCATTCTAGGCTATAACAGTAGATGGCAGTCTAGACTAGCTTATAACAGCAGATGGTGCTCTAGGCTAGGTTTTAACAATAGACTGCACTCTATACTAGTTTGTAACAGCAGATGACACTCTAGGCTAGTTTGTAATAGCAGATGGTGCTCTAGGCTAGTTTGTAACAGCAGATGGCACTCTAGGCAAGTTTGTAACAGTAGACGGCGCTCTAGGCTAGTTTTTAACTGCAGATGGTGCTCTAGGTTAGTTTTTTAACAGCGGACGGCATTCTAGGCTATAACAGTAGATGGCAGTCTAGACTAGCTTATAACAGCAGATGGTGCTCTAGCCTAGTTTTTAACAGCAGATGGTGCTCTAGCCTAGTCTTTAACAGCAGATGGTGCTCTAGGTTAGTTTTTAAACAGCACATGGCACTCTAGGCTCGTTTTTGACAATAAACAATGCCCTGGGGTAGTTGTAAACAGTAGACGGTGCTCTAGGCTAGTTTTGAACAGCAGATGGTGCTCTAGGCTAGTTTGTAACAGCAGATGGCATTCTAGGGTATTACAGTAGATGGCGCTCTAGGCTAGTTTTTTTTTAAACAGCAGATGGTGCTCTAGGCTAGTTTTAACAATAGACGGCGCTCTAGGCTAGTTTTTTTAAACAGTAGATGGTGCTCCAGGCTAGTTTTAACAGTAGACTACGCTCTAGGCTAGTTTTTTTTAAACAGCAGATGGTGCTCTAGGCTAGTTTTAACAGTAGACGGCACTCTAGGCTAGTTTTTTTAAACAGTAGATGGTGCTCCAGGCTAGTTTTAACAGTAGACGGCGCTCTAGGCTAGTTTTTTTAAACAGTAGATGGTGCTCCAGGCTAGTTTTAACAGTAGACGGCACTCTAGGCTAGTTTTTTTTAAACAGCAGATGGTGCTCTAGGCTAGTTTTAACAGTAGACGGCACTCTAGGCTAGTTTTTTTAAACAGTAGATGGTGCTCTAGGCTAGTTTTAACAGTAGACGGCGCTCTAGGCTAGTTTTTTTTAAACAGCAGATGGTGCTCTAGGCTTGTTTTAACAGTAGACATGCTCTAGACTAGTTTTTTTAAACAGCAGATGGTGCTCTAGGCTAGTTTTAACAGTAGACGGCACTCTAGGCTAGTTTTTTTTAAACAGCAGATGGTGCTCTAGGCTAGTTTTAATAGTAGACGGCACTCTAGGCTAGTTTTTTTAAACAGTAGATGGTGCTCTAGGCTTGTTTTAACAGTAGACGGCGCTCTAGGCTAGTTTTTTTTAAACAGCAGATGGTGCTCTAGGCTTGTTTTAACAGTAGATGATGCTCTAGACTAGTTTTTTTAAACAGCAGATGGTGCTCTAGGCTTGTTTTAACAGTAGACGGCGCTCTAGGCTAGTTTTTTTTAAACAGCAGATGGTGCTCTAGGCTTGTTTTAACAGTAGACATGCTCTAGACTAGTTTTTTTAAACAGCAGATGGTGCTCTAGGCTAGTTTTAACAGTAGACGGCACTCTAGGCTAGTTTTTTTTAAACAGCAGATGGTGCTCTAGGCTAGTTTTAACAGTAGACGGCACTCTAGGCTAGTTTTTTTAAACAGTAGATGGTGCTCTAGGCTTGTTTTAACAGTAGACGGCGCTCTAGGCTAGTTTTTTTTAAACAGCAGATGGTGCTCTAGGCTTGTTTTAACAGTAGACATGCTCTAGACTAGTTTTTTTAAACAGCAGATGGTGCTCTAGGCTAGTTTTAACAGTAGACGGCACTCTAGGCTATTTTTTTTTAAACAGCAGATGGTGCTCTAGGCTTGTTTTAACAGTAGACATGCTCTAGACTAGTTTTTTTAAACAGCAGATGGTGCTCTAGGCTAGTTTTAACAGTAGATGATGCTCTAGGCTAGTTTTTTTTAAACAGTAGATGGTGCTCTAGGCTAGTTTTAACAGTAGACGGTGCTCTAGGCTAGTTTTTTTTTTAAACAGCAGATGGTGCTCTAGGCTAGTTTTAACAGTAGACGGTGCTCTAGGCTAGTTTTTTTAAACAGCAGATGGTGCTCTAGGCTAGTTTTAACAGTAGACGGCGCTCTAGGCTATTTTTTTTAAACAGTAGATGGCGCTCTAGATTAGTTTTTTATAATTATTTTTTAGGGTTTTTTTCACCTTTATTTGGAAAGGACAGTAGAGGTTGCAGACAGGAAAGTGTTGGGAGCAGAGAGAGGGGAAGGGTCGGCAAAGGACCTCGAGCCGGGAATCGAACTCGGGTCACCGTGAGCACCACAGTGCTATACTGTATGTCAGCACACTTAACCACTAGGCTATTGACGTCGACAGACTAATTTTTTTTAAACAGCAGATTTTAACAATAAACTGCACTCTAGGCTAGTTTTTAACAGCAGATGGCGCTCTAGGCTAGTTTTTAATGGCAAATGGTGCTCTAGGCTACTTTTAAACAGTAGACAGTGCTCTAGGCTGGTCTTTAATAGCAGACAAAGCTCTAGACTAGTTTTTAAACAGCAGATGGCGCTCTAGGCTAGTTTTTAATGGCAGACGAAGCTCTAGGTTAGTAAATTCTGAAGTAGTTTACATTTTACTATTCCTTTAGTCCTCACAGATGCACACATGAAGTTTAATATCTCAGATGGATTGTGTGTCATGTGGTCAGTAGTGAGCATCTCGGCTGAAACTACACAGATTTCTCAAGCGTATCTTCCAGAATGCTGTCAGAACAGATCTGATGTTGATTCGGCACAGAGGACACACACACACACACACCTCTCTGGATCGCAGTTCAAAGACGTAATGCGGAAAGTTTGACTCTAAGATGAAATCTCAGAAGAAGCCAGCAGATGTTCGCAGTTTTTGCTCAAGGCCAGATATATTGACAGATTTTAGAGAATAACAGGGTCAAAACTCCCTTTCACTCTGTCTTTGTGCTAGTCTTGATGTGAGATCAGAGAACTGGAATGAGCTCAACACGTTCTGCCTCTTCCTGCTGGAAATGATGCCATAATGTCATATGTAATAAGTTAGGGAAGAAGTACATTCAGGAGGTTGTTCAGAATAAAGCCTCACAGGTTTATTGGCACAGCACTGTTGTATAAGATTAAAGGGTTTATTCTGTGATAACAATCACCTTGGATGTATTTCATCAAGGTTATTACATGGCTACTTACCACTAAACATAACAATTACACATAACATTGTTCTGAGCTGTATATTTCTTTAATTAAAAGCAAAGCGGACAGAAACTAAACAGCTGATGGAGTATACACTAACCTGCACATTATTCAGACACAAGATGGAGACAAACAGTCAGAAACACAAAGCTGACAGAAACTAAAACAGCTGATGGAGTATACACTAACCTGCACATTATTCAGACACTAGAAAGAGACAAACAGTCAGAAACCCAAAGCTGACAGAAACAGCTGATGGAGTATACACTAACCTGCACATTATTCAGACACTAGATGGAGACAAACAGTCAAAAACACAAAGCTGACAGATGCTAAAACAGCTGATGGAGTATACACTAACCTGCACATTATTCAGACACAAGATGGAGACAAACAGTCAGAAACCCAAAGCTGACAGAAACAGCTGATGGAGTATACACTAACCTGTGCATTATTCAGACACTAGATGGCGCCAAACAGTCAGAAACGCAAAGCTGACAGAAACTAAAACAGCTGATGGAGTTTACACTAACCTGCACTTTATTCAGACACAAGATGGCGCCAAAGCTGACAGAAACGAAAACAGCTGATGGAGTATACACTGATCTGTGCATTATTCATACACAAGATGGGTCAAACAGTCAAAAATGCAAAGCTGACAGGAATGAACCTGGTTGAATGGAACATGCATTATTAGCATTCACTGACAGTGAAGCTGATTCTTAGCTCCTGGATGAGTCTGTGTTATTTATCTGTGAATAACATACCTTATAATGTTGTGACTGACCAATCAGAATTGAGTATTTCAGACAGCCTTGTAATAATGATGGATATCAGGAAGATCACTGTAAAACAAGGAGATAAAGTGAATAACATTGTTTTAAAAAAATATTTAATGGGTTTTCAAAAAAATATACAATTTGCAGTTTGTAATGTCACTGTCCTTCAATGTAAACAGTCTGTTAATTTGTTAATCAAAGATGTGCCTGATTGATAAAGATACTCACAACTATTTATTATGGTTACGTAATAAATGTAGTTAATCAATGCATAATTTTTTTTTCTAAATTATTACTATTAATTAATTGTATTTATTTATTTTCTGTTTGTTTGTGTACTTGATGTTTAGTGTTGGTGTTTATTGTGTTAAGTGTGTCATTCATGTTATATGTGAAGCACCACCATGTCAAAACGAATAGCCCAAAGGGGTTTAATAAAGCTATAGGGCTCTATTTTAACGATCTAGGCGCAAAGTCTAAAGTGCATGGCGCAAAAGCATTAGGGGCGTGTCCGAATGCACTTTTGCTATTTTAAGGATGAAAAAATACGCTCTGCACCCCGGCGCATGGTCTAACAGGGTTGTGCTGATTCTCTTAATGAGTTCTGGGTGTGTTTTGAGCATAACGTGCATTAAACCAATCAGAGTCTCATCTCACATTCTCTTTATGAGTCAGTTGCGTTGCGCATTTGCTATTTACATGGCGGACTTTGTAAGTGTAAAAACTGAACGCTTCACTACTGAGAAAACAGTTAAACAGAGCATCTGCAGCGCGAGGATAAAGAACGAGCCTCCTCCATTCAGCCTCTTTAACTCTTTACTTTCCTCCTTTACTTTGGTGGAGTAAGGAAATGGTGGAAACTCACTCCACTGAAGACATCCATTAGCCCACAAATTTAATTTCCTTTGTTAAGCACAAATATTTGTGTCAAAACTATTCACTTCTAAATTCAGTTCTAATTTCCAGCAAAGGAATAAATGAACAATAATAATGAAGTGTGGTCAAACTACTGAGTTATATCCAAACACACGTTCTGTTCTTATACCCATATGATGATGCAGACGTCTCTAAAACCCCACAGGTGGACAAATCTAAACTAGTTTTTATTAAAACAAGTATAAATATGCATATAATAAATGATACGAATAATAATAATAATTGTAATCCTTTAATTGTTTTCATCTGTACAGATATTTGTGTATTGCTGTACATTCTGTATTAAGCAGTGTGTAAGTGTTTAAGGCGCACTGCGCTGGACTTTAGATCTGCTTTCAGCAGGTCAATTGAGCAGTCTATTTCAGTTTCTCAAAATAGCAACGCGCCAACGATGCACCTTAACACATCTCCTTTTTAGACCGGAACACTCGTAAGTCCACAATGTGGCGCAAATGGACTTGCTATTTAAATAAAGTGGCGCAAAATGGGAAAATTAGTGTTGCGCTGGTCAGAAAATAGCAACAAATTGCACCAAACGTCTTGTGCGCCAGGTGTATGATAGGGCCCTTAAACTTAAACTAACTAGGCTCAGAATAAACTAACAATAAAAGCAACTATAAAATGAAAAAAAATGTATTAAAAGGAATAAGGAATAAATGAACCATAACAATGAAGTCTGGTCAAACAACGGAGTTATATCCAAACACACATCCTGTTCTTATGCCCCATATGGTGATGCAGACGTCTCTAAAACCCCACAGGTGGACAAATCTAAACTAGTTTTAATCAAAACAAGTATAAATATGCATATAATAAATAATACGAATAATAATAATAACATTATACAGATGCAGAGTGTCATGAATAAACTGAAAAATCCCCCTGAGGTGAAGAAGGCATGGAGGCAGTGGTGTTTATGTAGAAAATAATCATTTCTGTATCATTTTAATCCTTTAATTGTTTTCTTCTGTACAGATATTTGTGTGTTGCTGTACATTCTGTGTGTATTTAGCAATGTGAAAGTGTTAAGGGCTCACTGCGCTGGACTTTAGACCTGCTTTCAGCTGGTCAATTGCGCAGTCTATTTCAGTTTCTCAAAATAGCAACGCGCCATTGATGCACCTTAACACATCTCCTTTTTAGACCGGAGCACTCATAAGTCCACAATGTGGCGCAAATGGATTTGCTATTTAAACAACGTGGCGCAAAATGGGAAAATTAGTGTTGCGCTGGTCTAAAAATAGCAACAAATTGCACCAAACGTCTTGCGCCCTATTGCGCCGGGTGTATGATAGGGCCCTTAAACTTAAACTAACTAGGCTCAGAATAAACTAACAATAAAAGCAACTATAAAATGAAAAAAATTTTAAAAGGAATAAATGAACAATAACAATGAAGTGTGGTCAAACAACTGAGTTATATCCAAACACACGTCCTGTTCTTATGCCCCATATGGTGATGCAGACGTCTCTAAAACCCCACAGTTGGACAAATCTAAACTAGTTTTTATTAAAACAAGTATAAATATGCATATAATATATCAGGGGTGCTCAACCCTGTTCCTGGCGATCGATCTTCCAGCTGATTTCAGCTCCAACCCTGATCAAACACACCTGAACCAATTATTTAGAACTTGAGGAGCACTTGATAATTACAGGCAGGTGTGTTTGATAAGGGCTGCAACTGAAAACTGCAGGAAGGTCGATCGCCAGGAATAGGGTTGAGCACCCCTGTAATAAATAATACGAATAATAATAACATTACACAGATGCAGAGTGTCATGAATAAACTGAAAAATCCCCCTGAGGTGAAGAAGGCATGGAGGCAGTGGTGTTTATGTAGAAAATAATCATTTCTGTATCATTTTAATCCTTTAATTGTTTTCTTCTGTACAGATATTTGTGTGTTGCTGTACATTCTGTATTCAGCAATGTGAAAGTGTTAAGGGCTCACTGCGCTGGACTTTAGACCTGCTTTCAGCTGGTCAATTGCGCAGTCTATTTCAGTTTCTCAAAATAGCAACGCGCCATTGATGCACCTTAACACATCTCCTTTTTAGACCGGAGCACTCATAAGTCCACAATGTGGCGCAAATGGATTTGCTATTTAAATAACGTGGCGCAAAATGGGAAAATTAGTGTTGCGCTGGTCAGAAAATAGCAACAAATTGCACCAAACACGTCTTGCGCCCTATTGCGCCGGGTGTATGATAGGGCCCTTAAACTTAAACTAACTAGGCTCAGAATAAACTAACAATAAAAGCAACTATAAAATGAAAAAAAATATAAAAAATAAAATAAGGTAACTTCATCTAGTAATTCAGAGTTTCCATCTTGCCATTTTCCCCTCAAAGTTTGTTTAAATTTAACATTTTTGACATTTTTTTTATACGAATTTTAAAGTTTACATTCAATTTTTTTTCTTTTTTCTCAGAATTTGTTTACACTCGACAGCTTTGAGTTTTGTTTTGAGAATTTTGAGGATGAATTTGACAACTTTTGACTTCAATTTCAATGAGCTCATTAAAAGAAGAATGAAGTTTGTGCATAAGCTTCATTGTGAATTTATATAATGTGCTTGGAAATAATCCTCCGTACTAAAGAGTTACGGTCTGCTTAACTTCATTCACACGCCACAGATGGAAATGTTGGACGAAGATGAAAAATCTCACCGTCCAAACAACATAAATAAATCACACCACACCAGAGCTTTAAAAAAAACCGAATGACATAGAACTGGAACCCGAACAGAAGCACTTTGTGGCTAAAATCTGTAATAGTGTGCGATGTGATGTGCTGATGGAGGAATCCGGCTGACAGACTCCAGCTCTTCAGAGACTCCACACTGAAGGAATGAGAAAACGTGAAGAAGGAGCGAAATGGAAAAAGACAGAAGCGTCTGACAGCTGGCAGGCCGCTGATATCCGTCACGCTATTGGAGAGAGAGTGTGTGTGTGTGTGTGTGTGTGTGTGAGAGAGAGAGAGCGAAAGACAGGTCATGAAATTTACATGGCCGCAGTGCTGTGGAGCGTATGAAGACGAGCTGAGACCCCGATCCCCTGACGCACCTTTGAAGTGGAAGATGAGCTGCTCAAATCTCTGCGCGCACACACACACACTTGCACAGAGCAGAGAAGCCGTGAGATTCTCTCATTACACACACACACACACACTGTTGGAAGTACCTCAGCATGTGCAGCTGTGAACACCACATTTCAACACACAAACCTTTATAACACTGTGTGTGTTTCTAACAAACAACATTCATTCAGCTATAAATGTCTATCTGTCCGTCCGTCCATTCATCCATCCACTATGAATGTACCAATCTTCTACAAATATACTGTTGCCTGTTCATCTCTATAGTCCACCCATCAATGTATATATCCCTCCATCATGTCCAACCATCCATCAATCCATTTTTTGTCCATCCATCCAATCATCAATCCATTAATTTCTGGCCATACATCCATCTACCCACCCATCAAATGTTTTGTTCATCCATTTTGTCTGTCCATTCATTTTTGTTTATACATCCATTTTTCGGTCCACCAACCTATTAAATTTTCCCGTCCATCCGTCCATTCCTCTATCCATTTTTTGTCAGTCCATCCATCAATTTTTCTGTTTATCCATCTTTATCCATACATTTTTCTGTCCATCAATCTATCAACCTTTGTTTATCCATCCATTCCTGTCCATCCACTCACCCATCAAATTTTTTTGTCCATCCATCCATCATGTCCATTCACCCAGTATTCTGTCCATCTATGCATTTGTCCATTCATCCATCCATCCATTTTGTCTATCTATTCATCTTTATTCATACACCCATTATTTTTCCTGTCCATTCATCTATTCATTTTTGTCAGTCAATCCATCAGTTTTTCTGTTTATCCATCTTTGTTCATCCATCCATTTTCTGTCCATCAATCTATCAATCTTTGTTCATCCATCTAACCATTTTTTGTCCATCCATCCATTTGTCCATCCACCCATCCATCAAATTTTCTGTCCATCCATCCATCCATTTATTTTTGTTCATCAATCCATTTTTCGTCTGTCCATCCATTTTTTGTCCATTCATCTATCTATCATCCATCTATCCATCCATTTTCTGTCCATCCACCCACCTATCCATCCATTTATCTTTGTTCATCAATACATTTTTTCATCCGTCCATATATCCATCCATTTTCTGTCCATCCATCCATGTCCATCTATCCACCCATCCATCCATTTCTGTCCATCCACCCACCCATTAAATTTTCTGTCCATCCATCCATTTTCTGGCCATCCATCCATTCATTTGTCCATCCATTCATCTTTGTTCATACACCTATTTTTCTGTCCACCAACCCATGAATTTTTCTTTCCATCCATCCATTTTTGTCAGTCCATCCATCAATTTTTATGTTTATCCATCTTTGTTTATCCATTCATCCATTTTTTTGTCCATCCATCCATCCCTGTCCATCCACTCACCCATCAATTTTTTTTGTCCATCCATCCATCCATCCATTCACCCATCCATCCATCCATCCATCCACTCACCCATAAATTGTTTTTTGTCCATCCATCCATTCATTTTTTGTCAGTCAATCCATCAATTTTTCTGTTTATCCATCTTTGTTTATCCATCCATCCATTCCTGTCCATCCACTCACCCATCAATTTTTTTCTCCATCCATCCATCATGCCTATCCACCCAGTAATCTGTCCTTCTATGCATTTGTCCTTTCATCCATCCATCCATTAATTTCTGTCCATCCTTCCATTTTTTCTATCTATTCATCTTTATTCATACACCCAATTTTCTGTCCAACCCATAATTTTTTTGTCCATCCATCCATTCATTTTTGTCAGTCAATCCATCAGTTTTTCTGTTTATCCATCTTTGTTCATCCATCCATTTTCTGTCCATTCAATCTATCAATCTTTGTTCATCCATCCATCCGTTTTTTTGTCCATTGCCCATCCACCCACCTATCCATCCATTTTCTTTGTTGATCAATACATTTTTCTTCCGTCCATCCATCTATCCATCCATCCATCCATCCATTTATGTCCATCCACCCACCCATCAAATTTTTTGTCCATCCACCCAGTTTTCTGTCCATCCATCCATTTTCTGGCCATCCATCCATTAATTTGTCCATCCATTCATCTTTGTTCATACACCCATTTTTCTGTCCACCAACCCATACATTTTTCTGTCCATCCATCCATTCCTCTTACCATTTTTGTCAGTCCATCCATCAATTTTTTTGTTCATCAATCTTTGTTCATCCATTTTTTGTCCATCCGTCCACCCACCCATCAAATTTTCTGTCCATCCATCCATCCATCCATCCATCCATCCATCCATTTATCTTTGTTCAATCCATTTTTCATCCATCCATCCAATCCATTTTCTATCCATCTATTCTGTCCATCTATTCTTTTGTCTTTGTTCATCCATCCATTTCTGTCCATGCATTAATCTTTGTTCATCTATCTATTTTTCAGTACATCAATGCATCCATCCATCTTTATTTTCATCCATCCATCAGTGTCGTCAGTGTGTTTTTTTTCTCCTCTGGTTAATTGTGCAGCTCCAGATCTGTGTGTTTGTGTGTGTGTGCTGGCAGCGGTCCAGCTCTGTGCCCGTGGCAGGAAGATTCCCTGCCTTCCGCAGTGCCCACAGAGGGACTTGTGTGTGTGTGTGTGTGTGTGTGTGTGTGTGTTTTGGTTCAAAGCGTGCCGCGTGTTGTTTTGATTTGGGATTGTATTTGTTTCTGCATGATAGACGTCTGCAGGCGAGATTCAGAGCTCTTCAAACTGCCTGAAACCAGAGAGAAGAAGCCAGAAAAGCTCCTGATCCCGCAGAATGGAGCATCTCAGACTCACTGCAGTGTTTACTTTTGGAGAATCACATCTCCTGAAATTATATTAAATTCTTACTGTAGTAGGGGAGATCTGCTTCATTCTTGTCTGTCACTGTGCTGTTTATCTACGTGAGATGCAGCAGGTGAAGGCTACACACATCAGAGCGATGTGGCTCTGACAGGCATGTAGGAATAGACTGATTTCACGTGGCCACTATTTAAAAAGCAAAATAGAGGCTATGGTGGGAAGAAACCCGGAAGTATCGCCTGAGTCACACAGGAATGTTTTGTACCTGGCTGCATATCTTATCAGCAATGAGAAAGTGACACAAATTTGTCATTTCACCACCTTCTGAGTGACCCGAAGATCCGTTCTGAATGTATAGGGAAAATAAAAAGGGATATCAGACCTCATTTTCAGCTAAGTTAAGGGAAATGGCACTAGTTAGCTAACGTTTTCTTTCCCAAACACACGTTTTAGATGTCATTTATCAAACTCAAGTTAATGAACTGACTCTTTCACTATATTAGACTGTCACGATACTGAATTTCGATACTGAAATTTAAAAAACGGCAATTTCCACTAACATTGATTTGCCACAGTATTCACCAGTGCTCAACAGAAGTGACTGTGATTGGCCATAAGGGTCATAGCCTTCACCACTGTTTACCGAGTGCAAACACAGACGAGCAGTTGACAGATCTTTAAACGCTCCAGTGTCCGTGTATCTGTGTTTGCACATTGTGAAGAGCTGTGAACTGATGACCTTCACGGCCAATCACAGTCATTTCTGTTGATCACTGGTGAACACTAAGGCAAATCAGCAGTGTTTAAGAACGTGCTCAGCGGCGCTTAAATGTTAGCGGGAAATGGACGTTTTTAGAAGTTTAGTACCGGGACAACACTAATAGACAAGACGAGGGTGTGCTACAGAGGACTGCATTGTTTTATCGCTCACCGGGTTACATAGGCTGAAGCAGAGAAGCGTCCACACTGTGTTTACCTGCTGCCATGAACTGAAGTGGAGGACACTTAAGCGTATCACTCTTAAAGAGATTGTGATGTTGTTTGATGCCTAATATGCTTTTAATTGTTTGAATGAAACTGAACTGAATGATATTAAAGTGATGTTTACACCACATCTGCATTTTGAAATCGCAGCAACAGCTGGAGGTTTGTAGTCCACAGCATGTTGATGCAATGTTTACAGTGCTGATCCTATACTTCTGGGTTTCTTCCCACCGCAGCCTCGCTTTCGTTTTTAAAACGGCGGCCGCATGAAATAAGCGTATGGTGGGCGGGGAGAACCAGCTCATTTGCATTAAAGGCACAGGCAACAAAAACAGCTACAGTGTGCTCAGAGCTGAAAATCCCAACACAGGCTCATTCCGAAAACGTGGTCCTATATACGTTTCTGGACAGCGCGAATTATGAAGCCAGAGGTACGTATGGCTGCATTTCATTTTTTAAAGGAATACTACGGAGTGGTATGACACCGTTCCTTTTCGCGCATCTGTTAAACAGCAAATCAGCATCTGTTAATCTGCTCTCCGTTAAACAGAAATTGGGCAAATATCAGAGGTGTAAAGAGTACCTGAAAACCATACTTGAGTAAAAGTACAGATACCTTACTGTAGAAATTACTCCATTACAAGCTACAAGTCACCAATTCCAATAAGACTTGAGTAAAAGTATTAAAGTATCCGATTTTAAAAGAACTTAAGTATTTTACTCATACTGAATGTAATAAAACACAAACTCACAGCTAAATGCACTTGATGCAAAATGTATAATTTTAGTGATACATTTATTCACATTGCACAAAAAAAAAAAGCTTAAATATAGTCATGTCGCAGTGGGTTTTGCCATATCAGTAACTGCATTAATTTTTGGTAACATTATACTTGCAATACCATTGTAAAGTCAGACATAATTTGACTAAATTCACATTAAATAGACTCTTACTTCAATGTGTTTTTTAAATTTGAAGAAAAATTCTTAAAAGCACTTATTTTCGTGGTTCGTGGCAAACAAAGTAGACACTGCATCCTGTAAGAGCCATTCTGTATATCGGCAAATGAAAACATTTCTTTCAGATAAGGCCATGGATGATCATCAGTGCTGGCAATGCTTGATGTGCCGGCTTCAGCTTCATCACTGGCTGCAGCCATGTCGCTAATTAAACAGCTGGTATAAGGCAAGCTGCTAATTCACATTTACGTGATTTAGCCCATAAATAGCATACAGTACCTTCAGCACCCTGCAGATGGCGATATCACCTCGTCCGCCCAACAAATTAGCCGTGGTAGATAAAGATGCTGACTTGTCGCGCACAATCACAATGTAATGAGTATCGGTAAGCGTCCGTTCAAATGTAGTGGAGTAAAGAGTACATATATTCAATCAAAAATGTAGTCAAGTAGAGAGTAAAAGTTGCTTATATTTTTGATACTCAGTACAAGTACAAAGTAGCCAAAAAAATACTTAAGTAAAGTAACGAAGTCCATTTACTCAAGTACTTTACACCACTGGTAAATATAAAAAAATGTATTTTAACAGGAGGGCTAATAATTCTGACTAATTCTGTATATACAAACACACATTTGTATTTCACGCAATGCAATTTTTCAGATTTCAGCTGACTATAACAATCCTAATAAAGAAAATGCAGTTCACTTTTAATGAGCAGCTCAGATTTGGGCATAATAAAATGAAGCACACTAACAAGCGCACTCAAAAAAAGTTCGAAAGCAAAAGAAAAAAAGATCCAAAAAGCTTCACATTGACTCGAGCGCAATTACAGTGCATTTCTCCAGCGCAGGAGTCTGATCTCCATATATCTCTGCGGCGGCCGGTGGGATTCCACGTATGGTGGGCGGGGAGAACCAGCTCATTTGCATTAAAGGCACAGGCAACAAAAACAGCTACAGTGTGCTCAGAGCTGAAAATACCAACACAGGCTCATTCCGAAAACGTGGTCCTATATCAATTCTGGACAGCACGAATTATGAAGCCAGAGGTACGTATGGCTGCATTTCATTTTTTAAAGGAATACTACGGAGTGGTATGACACCGTTCCTTTTCGCGCATCTGTTAAACAGCAAATCAGCATCTGTTAATCTGCTCTCCGTTAAACAGAAATTGGGTAAATATCAGAGGTGTAAAGAGTACCTGAAAACCATACTTGAGTAAAAGTACAGATACCTTACTGTAGAAATGACTCCATTAAGTTACAAGTCACCAATTCCAATAAGACTTGAGTAAAAGTATTAAAGTATCCGATTTTAAAAGAACTTAAGTATTTTACTCACACTGAATGTAATAAAACACAAACTCACAGCTAAATGCATTTGATGCAAAATGTATAATTTTAGCGATACATTTATTCACATTGCACAAAAAAAAAAAAAAGCTAAAATATAGTCATGTCGCAGTGGTTTTTGCCATATCAGTAACTGTATTCATTTTGGTAACATTATACTTACAATACCATTGTAAAGTCAGACATAATTTGACTAAATTCACATTAAATAGACTCTTACCTCAATGTGTTTTTTAAATTTGAAGATAAATTCTTAAAAGCACTTATTTTCGTGGTTCGTGGCAAACAAAGTAGACACTGCATCCTGTAAGAGCCATTCTGTATATCGGCAAATGAAAACATTTCTTTCAGATAAGGCCATGGATGATCATCAGTGCTGGCACTGCTTGATGTGCCGGCTTCGGCTTCATCACTGGCTGCAGCCATGTCGCTAATTAAACACCTGGTATAAGGCAAGCTGCTAATTCACATTTACGTGATTTAGCCCATAAATAGCATACAGTACCTTCAGCACCCTGCAGATGGCGATATCGCATCATCCACCCAACAAATTAGCTGTGGTAGATAAAGATGCCGACTTGTCGTGCACAATCACAATGTAATGAGTAACGGTAAGCGTCCGCTCAAATGTAGTGGAGTAAAAAGTACATATATTCAATCAAATATGTAGTCAAGTAGAGAGTAAAAGTTGCTTATATTTTTGATACTCAGTACAAGTACAAAGTAGCCAAAAAAATACTTAAGTAAAGTAACGAAGTCCATTTACTCAAGTACTTTACACCACTGGTAAATATAAAAAAATGTATTTTAACAGGAGGGCTAATAATTCTGACTAATTCTGTATATCCAAACACACATTTGTATTTCACGCAATGCAATTTTTCAGATTTCAGCTGACTATAACAATCCTAATAAAGAAAATGCAGTTCACTTTTAATGAGCAGCTCAGATTTGGGCATAATAAAATAAAGCACACTAACAAGCGCACTCAAAAAAAGTTCGAAAGCAGAAGAAAAAAAGTTCCAAAAAGCTTCACATTGACTCGAGCGCAATTACAGTGCATTTCTCCAGCGCAGGAGTCTGATCTCCATATATCTCTGCGGCGGCCGGTGGGATTCCACGTATGGTGGGCGGGGAGAACCAGCTCATTTGCATTAAAGGCACAGGCAACAAAAACAGCTACAGTGTGCTCAGAGCTGAAAATACCAACACAGGCTCATTCCGAAAACGTGGTCCTATATCAATTCTGGACAGCACGAATTATGAAGCCAGAGGTACGTATGGCTGCATTTCATTTTTTAAAGGAATACTACGGAGTGGTATGACACCGTTCCTTTTCGCGTATCTGTTAAACAGCAAATCAGCATCTGTTAATCTGCTCTCCGTTAAACAGAAATTGGGCAAATATCAGAGGTGTAAAGAGTACCTGAAAACCATACTTGAGTAAAAGTACAGATACCTTACTGTAGAAATTACTCCATTACAAGCTACAAGTCACCAATTCCAATAAGACTTGAGTAAAAGTATTAAAGTATCCGATTTTAAAAGAACTTAAGTATTTTATTCACACTGAATGTAAAACACAAACTCACAGCTAAATGCACTTGATGCAAAATGTATAATTTTAGTGATACATTTATTCACATTGCACAAAAAAAAAAAAAAAAAAAAAGCTAAAATATAGTCATGTCGCAGTGGGTTTTGCCATATCAGTAACTGCATTAATTTTTGGTAACATTATACTTACAATACCATTGTAAAGTCAGACATAATTTGACTAAATTCACATTAAATAGACTCTTACCTCAATGTGTTTTTTTTATTTGAAGATAAATTCTTAAAGCACTTATTTTCGTGGTTCGTGGCAAACAAAGTAGACACTGCATCCTGTAAGAGCCATTCTGTATATCGGCAAATGAAAACATTTCTTTCAGATAAGGCCATGGATGATCATCAGTGCTGGCACTGCTTGATGTGCCGGCTTCAGCTTCATCACTGGCTGCAGCCATGTTGCTAATTAAACACCTGGTATAAGGCAAGCTGCTAATTCACATTTACGTGATTTAGCCCATAAATAGCATACAGTACCTTCAGCACCCTGCAGATGGCGATATCGCCTCGTCCGCCCAACAAATTAGCCATGGTAGATAAAGATGCCGACTTGTCGCGCACAATAACAATGTAATGAGTAACGGTAAGCGTCCGTTCAAATGTAGTGGAGTAAAGAGTACATATATTCAATCAAAAATGTAGTCAAGTAGAGAGTAAAAGTTGCTTATATTTTTGATACTCAGTACAAGTACAAAGTAGCCAAAAAAATACTTAAGTAAAGTAACGAAGTCCATTTACTCAAGTACTTTACACCACTGGTAAATATTAAAAAATGTAATTTAACAGGAGGGCTAATAATTCTGACTAATTCTGTATATACAACACACATTTGTATTTCACGCAATGCAATTTTTCAGATTTCAGCTGACTATAACAATCCTAATAAAGAAAATGCAGTTCACTTTTAATGAGCAGCTCAGATTTGGGCATAATAAAATGAAGCACACTAACAAGCGCACTCAAAAAAAAGTTCGAAAGCAAAAGAAAAAAAGATCCAAAAAGCTTCACATTGACTCGAGCGCAATTACAGTGCATTTCTCCAGCGCAGGAGTCTGATCTCCATTTATCTCTGCGGCGGCCGGTGGGATTCCACGTATGGTGGGCGGGGAGAACCAGCTCATTTGCATTAAAGGCACAGGCAACAAAAACAGCTACAGTGTGCTCAGAGCTGAAAATACCAACACAGGCTCATTCCGAAAACATGGTCCTATATACGTTTCTGGACAGCACGAATTATGAAGCCAGAGGTACGTATGGCTGCATTTCATTTTTTAAAGGAATACTACGGAGTGGTATGACACCGTTCCTTTTCGCGCATCTGTTAAACAGCAAATCAGCATCTGTTAATCTGCTCTCCGTTAAACAGAAATTGGGCAAATATAAAAAAATGTAATTTAACAGGAGGGCTAGTAATTCTGACTAATTCTGTATATCCAAACACACATTTGTATTTCACGCAATGCAATTTTTCAGATTTCAGCTGACTATAACAATCCTAATAAAGAAAATGCAGTTCACTTTTAATGAGCAGCTCAGATTTGGGCATAATAAAATGAAGCACACTAACAAGCGCACTCAAAAAAAGTTCGAAAGCAAAAGAAAAAAAGATCCAAAAAGCTTCACATTGACTCGAGCGCAATTACAGTGCATTTCTCCAGCGCAGGAGTCTGATCTCCATATATCTCTGCGGCGGCCGGTGGGATTCATTATCCAGATCCTCGTCTCTCCCTGCAGCAGTGTTTTGCCCTGCAGCGCCGTATCTATAATTCATCTTTATCTGGCCCTCACACTCCTGTTTGCTGTTTTACACACTCATTATCCACATCACAGGTGCCGACGGACGCTCAACGCTGATCTGCGCTCACAAATACACTCTCACATACTGAGTAAACATGCGCTTTCTCTTAGCTATATTACATTGATTTTATGGATTGAGATTTCTGGCCAACTGTAAGATTAGGGATGAATGATTTATTGGATTTTCCTTATTATTTTAAGGTAAGTGGTTGCAAACAATTTATATGGACTGAATTTAAACAAACAAATTAAGCTGAACATTAGTTTGCTTAAATTCAGTACATTGCAACCAGAAACCTTAAAATAATAAGGTAAATCCAATGAATCATAATTTTTTCAGTGTGTACCCTAAAAATAGCTGTAAATTAGCAGTTTTCTGTGATTCATATTTTGATTTTTCCTGTTTGTTTCTGCTTTTGAATTGCATTATGGAAGCTTAAATCTTTCTTTCAAAAACTTGTAGCCTTGTAAAGTTTTAAAAGTGTCTTTTCTGCATCTGTAATAGTGTGCAGTGCTATAATGTCTGGGTTGGTGTTGTATATTACGCTACAGAAACCTTGTAATAAACTGCATACAGTTGAAGTCAGAATTATTAGCCCCCCTGAATTATCACCCCCTGGTTTATTTTTTTTCCCCAATTTCTGTTTAACAGAGAGAAGATTTTCTCAACACATTTCTAATCATAATAGTTTTAATAACTCATCTCTAATAACTGATTTATTTTCTCTTTGCCATGATGACAGTAAATAATATTAGACTAGATATTCTTCAAGACACTTCTATACAGCTTAAAGTGACATTTAAAGGCTTCACTAGGTTAATTAGGTTAACTAGGCAGGTATTAAAAACTGCTTTTATTCCAGCCAAAATAAAACAAATAAGACTTTCTCCAGAAGAAAAAATATTATCAGACATACTGTGAAAATTTCCTTGCTCTGTTAAACATGATTTGGGAAATATATATAAAAAAAAAAAAGAAAATTCAAAGGGGGGGCGAATAATTCTGACTTCAACAGTATATATATATATCATATCGTAATAGTATATATTGCAGAAATGTACATCATATATATCTTATTGTAATATATTGTATATATCATATCATAATATATCGTACAGTGTATATATAGTATCGTAATAGTATAGATGAGATATATACAGTTGAAGTCAGAATTATTGGCCCCCTTTGAATTTCCCAAATTATGTGTAACAGAGTAAGAAATTTTCACAGTATGTCTGATAATATTTTTTCTTTTTAAGAAAGTCTGATTTGTTTTATTTCGGCTAGAATAAAAGCAGTTTTTAATTTTTTAAACACCATTTTAAGGTCAATATTATTAGCCCCTTTAAGGTATATTTTTTTCTTGATAGTCTACAGAACAAACCATCATTATACAATAACTTGCCTAATTACCCTAACCTGCCTAGTTAACCTAATTAACCTAGTTAAGCCTTTAAATGTCACTTTAAGCTGTATAGAAGTGTCTTGAAGAATATCTAGTCAAATATTATTTACTGTCATCATGACAAAGAGAAAATAAATCAGTTATTAGAGATGAGTTATTAAAACTATTATGATTAGAAATGTGTTGAAGAAATCTGCTCTCTGTTAAACAGAAATTGGGGGGAAAAATAAACATGGTGGCTAATAATTCAGGGGGGCTAATAATTCTGACTTTAACTGTATATTGTATATATATATATATATATATATATATATATATATATATATATATATATATATATATATATATATATATATATATATATATATATATATATATATATATATATATATATATCAAGGTTTCCGCTACATTCATTCATCCGTGGCGGGCCGCCACGCCAAAATTCATCCCGCCACGGCTAGATTACAGCTTCTTATTTAAAACGTTTAGTCGTGTTTTTTATAGCGGATTATAATCGCACCAAAACATATTAGAGGTAAACAGCGCAAACTTTTCTGCAACCGTAGTAGTGCTGTGCGCTGTTTGTTCAAGGTGACATGCTGACTGACTCTCTGACAGACTGACTGACAGGTGCGTGAGTCTAGCAAACACCGCGTAGCTTTCAGTTAAGATGAACACAGTTTCCATAAGTATACTTTATTGATAAAGGTCAATGGCTCTGCATACAATGACTTTATCTTGCTGGAGTTTAATGCCGTTTCACTTTACTTCAGGACGCGTTAATGTCGGAAAACGCACAAAAACGCACTAAATCGCGCTTCAGCAGCGCTTACTGGAGAGCGCACAAGAAGATCTGCACTTGAACGTGTAAATTTGAGTGCGTGCAAGAAGTTCTGTGCTCGAACAGAGGAAATCGGCGCGCAAGCAAAGAGATTCGCATGCTCGTATTACATGAATGCTATCTCTACTTGTAATACTGCGTGTAATATTTGTCTTTGAAATAGTTGGCAGATCTGTGTAAAAAAAAAAGTCCTGCCACCACTGCTGGAAAAAATCCTAGAGGAAACACTGTATATATATATATAGTATATATTTTATTGTATTGTAATATATCATATGTATCATACCGTAATAGTATATATTGCAGACATATACATCATATATATACAGTTGCAATCAGATTTATTACCCCCCTGTTTATTTTTTTCCTAATTTCTGTTTAATGGAGAGAAATTTTTTTCAACACATTTCTAATCATAATAGTTTTAATAACTCATCTCTAATAACTGATTTATCTTCATGATGACAGTAAATAATATTTGACTAGATATTCTTCAAGACACTTCTATACAGCTTAAAGTGACATTTAAAGGCTTAACTAGGTTAATTAGGTTAACTAGGCAGGTTAGGGTAATTAGGCAAGTTATTGTATAATGATGGTTTGTTCTGTAGACTATCAAAAACAAATATAGCTTAAAGGGGCTAATAATATTGACCTTAAAATGGGTTTTAAAAACTAAAAAACTGCTTTTATTCTAGCCGAAATAAAACAAATAAGACTTTCTCCAGAAGAAAAAATATTATCAGACATACTGTGAAAATTTCCTTGCTCTGTTAAACATCATTTGGGAAATATTCAAAAAAGAAAAAGAAATTCAAAGGGGGTTCAATAATTCTGATTGCAACTGTATATACTCGTAATATAGTGTACTGTATATATCATACAGTGTATATATAGTATCGTAATAGTATAGCTGGAATACATATTGTATCGTATTGTAATATATCATATACACACAGAAACGCCAACTGACTCAGCCGGGACTCAAACCAGCGACCTTCTTGTCAGTCAATTGTGCTACCCACTGCGCCACTGAAGCATTTGATAACCTTACAAAATGTTTAAGCTCATTCAAGCCAAAAATAATCATATACAGTATAATTACATGCATTTGTCCAAGCACACTCCAACAATCTCAAACTTTCCTTTTTAAGTTTAAGTATCTGCCAGCATGTGTTCTTCAGACAAATGGAAACACATGCAATATTTTGTATTGACTGCCTGACACTAGACATCATATTTGTTTTTCACAGAAAACAACAACTCAAGCATTCCTGTAAAAATACTTTCATTTGTCAGACAAACAAACAAAAGGTCACGCAGGTCTGACATGACGAATGCTCAAAGAATGATTGATTTATTTTTCTTTTGCTGAACTATTGCATAGCTGTTCAGTACAGAATGTGTGCTTATTTTATTTTGGAAACCCCACATAACATGCTCTTTTTAATAAATACTAGATAATATATAATGCTCATATTCATTCATTTATTTTCCTTTGGCTTAGTCCATTTATTTATCAGGGGTCACCACAGCGGAATGAACCGCCAACTATTCCAGCATATGTTTTACACAGCGGATGGTCTTCCAGCCGCAACCCAGTACTGGAAAACACCCATTCACACACACACACACTCATACACTACGGACAGCTTAGTTCATAAGTTCCCCTATAGCGCATGTGTATGTACTGTGGGGGAAACCAGAGCACCCGGAGGAAACCCACGCCAACACAGCTCCAGTGTCATCGTTAAATTTGCTGATGACACAACGGTGGTGGGCCTAATCACCGATAATGATGAGACGGCCTACAGAGAGGAAGTGCACGCTCTGACGCAGTGGTGTCAGGAAAACCACCTCTCACTCAACATCAGCAAAACCAAGGAGCTGGTGGTGGATTTCAGGAGAGAGAAGAAAGAACACACTCCCATCACCATCAACGGGACGCCAGTGGAGAGAGTCAGCACTTTCAAGTTTCTTGGAGTACACATCGCTGAGGATCTGACATGGACTGCCCACACAGACGCAGTGCTGAGGAAGGCACAACAACGCCTCTTCTTCCTCAGGCGTCTCAGGAGGTTTGGAATGAGCCCCCACATCCTCCGCTCGTTCTACACCTGCACTGTGGAGAGCGTCCTCACTGGCTGCATCACCACCTGGTACGGAAACAGCACCAGCAGCAATCGCAAAGGTCTACATAGGATCGTGCGAACTGCTGGACATGTAGTAGGAGGTGAGCTTCCCTCCCTCCAGGACATCTACACCAGGAGGTGCATGAGGAAAGCCAAGAGAATCATCAGCGACTCCAGCCACCCAAGCCATAGACTTTTCTCTCTGCTACCCTCAGGCAGACGGTTCCGCAGCATCCGGTCACGCACCAGCCGACTGAAGGAAAGTTTCTTCCCTCAGACTATCAGGCTGATGAACACTTAACACACCCCCACACAAACTCTTCCATACCCCGCACTGCACACCATCAAGATGTAGCATGCACTGCACTTTAACAAATCCATACTTAAAACAATACTGCCTACAACTATGTGTACACCTATCCATCGTACGTATCGCTGTCAACATTGCCAATTTTACATTGTCTTGTTTTTTTGTATGTTGTTGTATTTTGCACTGTCTGTATTTTGCACTGTCGTTGTATTTACACTGTCTGTATTTTGCACTGTCTGGAGCCAGCACCTAAACTTTTCACTCATCATAGCACACGTGCTGCTGATGATGTGACAATAAAAGTGATTTGATTTGAGAACATGCAAACTCCACACAGAAATTCCAACTAACCCAGCCGGGGCTCGAACCACTGACCTTCTTGCTGTGAGGCCACAGTGCTAACCACTGAGCCACCATGCCGCTTATAATGCTAATATGTAATAAAAAAAAAAAAAAAAAAGTTTACAGAGGCATAGCTAATAGTTTGTTAATAGCAATGTGACCAGATCTACTTTAGTATCTGGTCTTCAGATAAATATAAATGCATACATTTTTTTTATGGATTGTCTGACATTTAAAATCATATTTGTTTTTCACAGAAAACAACAACTCAAGCATTCCTGTAAAATACTTTCATTTGTCAGACAAACAACAAAGGTCAAACAGGTCTGACATGACAAATGCTCAAAGAATGACTGACTTATCCAGGGTTCTTACACCTTTTCCAACTTCAAATTCCAGCACTTTTCAAGCACTTTCAAGGTGCATTTTTAAGCTTTTCCAGCATAAACAACCGCGGTAAATTACGTTTATATATGCTGTATGTACTTTTTCACATTTAAATCTATTGTGCTATTTTAATAAAACACAATATGGCATTTCAACTTAAATTGTTGAATACTTTAGAGCAGTGGTGCTCAACCCTATTCCTGGCGATCGACCTTCCTGCAGTTTTCAGTTGCAGCCCTTATCAAACACACCTGCCTGTAATTATCAAGTGCTCCTCACGTTCTAAATAATTGGTTCAGGTGTGTTTGATCAGGGTTGGAGCTAAAATCAGCTGGAAGGTCGATCCCCAGGAACAGGGTTGAGCACCCCTGCTTTAGAGCATAGATTTATTGGGATAGTTCACCCAAAAATGGTAAAGGAAAAAATACAGTTCAGTTATTGGATGAAGCATTTTTTTTAAGTTTGGTCTCTTTCTACCTAAAGTTGATATCTCAAAAATGAGCTTACAGTCAGATTTTGCTTGGGTGTAGTACCAAACGTTCAAGACCAGTCGTTCTTAATATTTCATGTGCATTGCTATTCAAAATTCATGTAACAAATTAAATCCTCATGAGTCTGAGAATAATCTTGCTGCAAATTAATCAACTGTTTCTATGTCAACTGTTTTGAAAATCAGTCACCAAATATGGAAACCATAGTTTGTAAGCTTTCATCAATTAATTAATTCATTTTAACAGCAATAACGGTCTTTTCATGAGTTGCAATATTAGTTTAATCTTAGTGAATGCAGGCCCTTTTGTGATGGTGTACGCGCTGCAGCAGTTGCACGACTGAGAGCATCGTGATGAATAGGCCTGTCACAATAATCAATATATCGAATTATCGCACAACACATGGACATCAATTCAATTATTTTTAGTGATGCAATAAATATCGCCCATACATAAAAACAATTCTAGCAACATTTTAACTGATTGTGCAACATCTCTACCTCTACTGGAGGTGTCAGTATGGTTAAAAACACTATAGTATTTACTATAAATTACTATAGTATATTTTCATGTGGAATGCATTTAGGATATGCATTTTCACATTCTGATTCCAATGCCTAATTATTGAATTGTTAAAATTACTGTAATTAAATTAAATATTCTTAAGAAAATAAAATTTTGTGTGTTTTTTGAAAGAGTGTACTTGCATTGTGATTTTATATTGTCATTCTGGCATTATTTAATGAGTGGCATAAAATGGTCTTAAAATGACAATAATATCGTTTATCGCAATATATTTTGGTGCAATATATCGTACAATAAAAAATAGATATCGTGACAGGCCTAGTGATGAATAAATGAAGGATTAAACAGAACATCTCGTGCTTAAAATGTGTGGGAAACGCTGTTAAGTTACCTGCAAACTCCGTCCCTCAGGCTTTACAGTGAATGGCTTTAGTCATTTCATAGCGGACTTTAACACACCAGTCTTTTATCCACTCTTCGACAAGTGTAAATGCTGGATTAACATTCACCACATGATCACTGATCAGATGTGCCGATCGCGATACCTCGATTTTATAAAAAATTAAATCGTCTTAAAACTTAAATTCGAATTAATCGAAAAAATCATCCAGCCCTACCTAAAAGGGTCAGTTTCAGAGAGTTAGCAAACATTATCTGTGTGCTATTTTGAGCAACTTCACACACACACACACACACACACACACACACACACACACACACACACACACACACACACACACGTTTGTTTTTTGTGAAAAGTGGGTACACTACATAGGCTTCCATTCATTTTATACAGATCAAACTGTATATTATATTGCCCTCACCCCACCCTACCCCTAAACCCAACCATCACAGGAGACAGTGTACAGCTTTACTCCCTGAACAAACTCATCCTGTGTGATTTAGAAGCTTTTGGAGAAGTGAGGACGTCACCAATGTCCTCATATTTCACCTGCTTTTTGTAATACCTGTGTCATACCCATGTCATTATACAGATTTGTGTCCTGATATGTCACAAAAACACGTACACGCACACACACACACACACACACACACACACACACACACACACACACACACACACACACACTCTCTCTCTCTCTCTCCGAAGACATCAGAGACTTATTTTACGTCCTCTTTGACTGTCCCTCTGCTTGTTTTAGATCTGATCGGTTCATCTTGTTTGCTGGTCTGAGGTCAGAAAGATTAACACAAACCTCTGAATGACGAGCACCGCAGCGCTGGGTTATTTTCAGCTCATTGCATGTCAGACATTGTTACTGGACTGCATTCCCTCATGTCAGATCACGCCAGAGCTGAACTACGCCTTAATAAACACTGATAAAATCAATAAAAACATGCAATGCTTTAAAACAGATCAATGAAATGCATCTCAACTCTACAATTAACCCCAAAACACAATCAAAAATCTGTATTTTTGGACAATTGGTATTTTATAAAACAGTGTTAACTATAGTATTTCTCAACTACAAGCATATCTAATCAACAACTAATGTTTACCATAGTTTTATTTAACACACATTTACAGGGGTTAAAGTAAAAAAGAAATCCTGAGCCTGAAGGGGGGGGGGGGTGTTTGGAGTGAAACAGCACAGAAGGACTTACTTCAAATATTGACGATAATAAACAAGAGCTTAAAGTGCTTAAAAAAAACTGGTTAACTGAGACAGATAGACTAGGGTTGGGCGATGTTGACCAATTTAGCATCACACGATGGCATCGTCTTCATAGGCGGAGGTGAATAAATTATTTATGAATAATTAATAAATTCATAAGGAATTAATTATTTGTAGCCTACCGTTTCAGCTACCTGGTCTTTGTTTTACCCATAACCAAATCATAAATAAATAAAGATAAGTTACACACAAATCACCACCTGTCAATCACTTTTTCCGCGGGACTCTGGCATGAGTGGGCAGAGTGATCGGTGTCAGTCATTTGTTTGGTGTGGTGGATGGCGGAGGGGTGTCGCGGACGAAAGTGAGCGGCGCGGGGGTTGCTCTTGGACGAAAGTGAGCGGCGCTGGGGTGTCACGGACAAAAGTGAAGAGGGTTGGGGAGTCGCGGAACAAAGTGAAAATGAACAGTGGACAGGGGAGGAGGGCGGTTGAGGAGGGAGATCTGTAAAATGAGGTGCCGCATCCACGCACAAATTAAGCCCTGGATAGAGACAAGATTACTTAAATATCACGTTTAACTACTATAGTGAGACATATATAGAGATCCACTATCATCCTTGATAAACTGTCCGACGTACACTGTTCTCTGGAGCTCAGATGAGCGCATGACAGTGTGTGTGTGTGTGTGTGTGTGTGTGGCTGTGTGGGTGTGGTCACATGATGTGCGTTTTCAGCAGAGGAGGGCTGTTCAGAAATGCTAGATGAAACGTCAGTGTGGACGTTTTTAAAATGCCATTTTAAAAGTAAGCTGTATTAGTGTAAACGGGGCCTGAGTGTGTATTATTCACGAGCGGGTTTGCGACGGGGGCGAGGCGGAGGATCGCGATGCCGGCTCAGCATCGTGATGTCTATCAGCCATCGGCGATGGACGATGGCATCGTCTATCGGCCCAACCCTAAGATAGACTCTCTTCAATGTTTATGCTTTGCCCCATTTATTTAAAAGTACTATGTCAAATAAAGTGTTTTCTTCTAAACAATAACAAGTGCTCAAAGTGCTAAAGAACTGAACTGCTAAACTGAAGATTAGAAGTCAAATCAAGGCCATTATCACTTATTGTTTCTTTTTTTCTGGGTTGTAAGCAAAGTCCTGCAAACTCTTTCTTTTTAAGACATTAGTGGCTCGTTTCCACTGACTGGTACAGTACGCTATGGTACGGTTCGGTACGGGTCACCTTTATCAGGCTTGCGTTTCCACTGCTAAAAGGGTAACAATGGTACTCTTTTGCTGGGCGTGGTGTAAGACAAAGTTTCAGTCAACTCATTTTCGCTCGAGAAAAGGTCTACAGTAAAGCTGTACGGGTCGCTCACATATCATACGAGAAGCACTTCTCACAAAACAGATGCTTTACACACATAAATACTTCTGTATAAAGGTTTATTACTAACTTTTCTATGAACGTGAGTTAATTATAACTGCAGATCAATGATCAGTGCGAAATAGCCTACTGTAACGTCTGCAATTATATAAAATAAATGAATGAATGCAACATATATGAACACATACAGCCCCTTACAGTCTCTGATATGTTACCAATTACAGTCAAACTACACACAGCAGACATTTAGTCCTTATTTGGGTTCAAAACAACACTAAATAGAGCCCACAGTCAGTGCAAACCTCTCATGATTAAATGTGTCTGTAATCTTCAGCAGCACGTGTAGCCTCTTGTTAGAAAGTAATTCCATCAGTATCATAATAGTCCAAAAGGTGATGATAATAGTTAAACATGGCAGTTTGTTCACGTTTGCTGAAAAAATAATGTGCTCCTTTTTTTCCGGCTTCTCCTTTGTTTTTTCGCGTGTCAGTCTTGCGTTTGTCAGTTTCTGACAGGATCAGGTTTCAAAAGCACGTCAATAATCAAGCACACGTTATTATCATCAGCTCAAGAAGTTTGTTATTTCAAATGTAGACGCGCGGTGAGCGCAAGCGAGAAAACTAAACCGCTCGCGCTTCAGACTGGCTCGTAAAACTGCTCTTCTTCTTGGCTTTGTGGCTGTTCATCAAGACGTCAACAAGGTTTGTTTGAGCCCGGTCGACCATGGCTCGTTATTATATGTATATAATCAAACATGACGACAACAAACAACTGGTTGTGGCAATATTTGGATTACTTCTCTTCTTCAAGTTATTCTGGGTATTTTATTATAAGCATTAAAGTATGTTTATAGCGCAATGCTAATTTGTCACTTAAAATAGCATGATTTCTTCTTCATTCTGGTCACAAAAAAATTGTTATTTTAAACACTCAACTGGTGTTATAAGGTGAATTTAGAGTTAAAGGTGTTGTATGTAAGTTTTTGACTCTTCTAAAGCATAAAACACCATCATATGTTTGCAGATATTTCAGAATCATGCTCAGTGAACATTCTTGTTTATCTGAAAAACCATGCTGAAGTCAGATACTCTGCTTTGAACATGTGCGTTACGTGCTGAAACAGCTGTTTTGCTTTGTTTTGGTTCTTTTAACCCGCCCAATGCCAGTTTAGCCAATTATATTTCAGCACCCCGGGTTGCCAGATGGTGGAAAGGTTGCATATTTGATTCATTCAGTCAGGAAGGCTCCCAAAGCATGCGTCCGTGACGGAAAATGCGACCTCTGGTGGACAGTAGCAAACTCCAAAATTAGACGCAGATTCAGAGTTCCACATGAGGTTATTAATTAGCAAATAATATAAATATTATCACCATTAATATTAATATTACACCAGACAAAACACCACAGAAATGTAAATACAGCCATTCAGAAGAACAGAGTACGCACTCACTGCACTCCAGCACAATGGTAAGGTTTATAATCTAATGAACACATAATAAACCTCTTTAACATGATTAAATGTAGATGCTGAATCACTGATATGTGTTGGTTTGCACTGAGTCTCAGCTCTAAAGTTCAGTTCGGACAGGTTTATTTTATTTTCCAGTTCTGAGGTGAACTATCTGCTGCTGCTTTCAGTAGTGTGGCAATAAATGTCATGTAAAATGGCATTCAGACTCGCATTATTAGCATTTAACACTGAATAAAGCACATGAGCTGTACCTGAGCTGAACTGTGAGAAATTGAGTTTTTAAAATAGAAATTTCAGATGTTGGTTAGGACAAAAACTCCTTTTAGTATGGAAAATATTTTTTCTATCATGTACTGTAGCATGCCCGTAGCCAGGGGGGGTTCGTTCGAACTACCCCCCACAACCAAAAGTTCCAGACTTTGTCCTTTTAATTATTTTATGTAATTGAATATTATATAATATATTTATAATATAATTAATATAATATATTTATATTTAATATATATTGTAATAAAGTGTCATTTTAAATAACTATGGTCAGTAATTCCAATCCCATGGAGCCTCAAAGCCACAATAATGTGACGCGAGTCACGTGACATAACCCACTGAGTGGAAACATTTGAATCTTTGATGCGACATCCACACTGAGTAACGCTATGGGTGGAAAAGAGAGGCAGAAAAGGCAGGCAGCAGCGGCATTATCGCTAAATATTGAACATATGTTCAAAAAGATTGCCAAACAGGGTAAGGCTAACGTTACTTACTTCCTAACAGATGAAAATCTGTCCCTATCCATGAGGTTCTAGGCTAACTGGCCGCGTTAGATGGGACGTCCTTTATATTTATTGACTTGTCCAGTACATGACCCCCCTTTCCCTATTTTTGCCATTATTTTTTTTAAATAACTGTCCGACGAAGGCTTTAATGGCAAGCGGAGTCCTCAGCCGTCAGATGTCACGTCACAGCAAAAGGCGCTAACAGTTAAACCCGTCACGTCTGTGTTTTTGAGGCTGTTTGGTCACTTCATTCATTTTATTCTGATTGGAAAAAAAAACCGATCGCTCAGACCAATTCAGAAGGTGATCTGGGAAGCATTCCAGATGAAACTGGACAGGTTTAATATAACTGGACAAAATTAATATAAACAAAATAAATTATGACCTGAAGAAAATCTGAGCTGCGCCTGAAACACCATAGGTGCACTTTTACAGCCAAAATCCTATTAAAAACATGTTTACTATCAGCATAAAACATGTGTTCTAACTTTTCAGGCCTGTAGCGTGGGATGGGTACGGGGGGAGGAAGACCCACCCCTCACTGACAAAGGTCCAGAATTTGTCCTATACATGAGCTCATTTGTCCTATTTTGACTGCTATGCCATCATAAATAGTGAAAATAATCCATCGAAAAAGGCTTTAAGACCAAACGGAATCCTCTGACGGCTGTTGCTTAGGTGGGACTATAATCAGATGTAAGAGAAGTCTTCTTTCACTACTGTATTGTTTTTAAGCAGAGAAAACATTTGCAGGTAGCTTTTATTCCAACTCTTAGACCTTATTCCTGAAATAAAAGTGAGCAGTAAAAAGGTGTGAATTAAGCACCAGAAGCGGACAATACTACATTCATTTGAATATATTTTGGCTATCGTTCATATCCAGGAATTCTCAAATGTACTTTTTTTTACCAAAAAGGCTAGAAAAACTCTGAAGATTCATTATTAATGTTTTATTATTATAATTGTTATTATTATGTTTTAAAGATTATTTTGTTATTGAAATGGCCAAATTGTGACAGTACAGTTGAATGTGCTGGCCAGTTTGTTTTTGTCTAATAAATGACAGTAGGCTACAGTGTTTTTACTTTAAAACTTTAACAGATTCCTATTTTTTCCTAATGATATATGATGTAATAAATTTGTATTTTAAAAATTAGTCTTGTTTTAATTTTTCTTTATTGCATATTTTTAGGAAATATTTTTAGTACATCAAAAAGTGTGATTATGATGACATCTGACTGGCTAATCCAGCAAAAAAAGTACTGCTTAAAATGTCACTAAATGCAGTATTTAAATCTCATGGTTAAATAGAAACTGAGGCGTATAACTGCAAAATGGTCCTCTTTTTGAGAAAAAAGAAACCTCCTCATTCACCAGGCTGGCTACAGGCCTGTGTAGCGTTGCTTTTAGTTAGAACACGGTTCAAATCAGCCTATAGGCTTGATAGTCAGGCACACTCATGTCAATCTGGCAACCTGTGCTTGTGCGGACTTGTCAGAGGAGGAGCCGGGTGAAAATGTGTTTTGAACCAGAAGTGCAATTCCTAATTCAACAACTGGGTGTCAAACTTACATACTGCACCTTTAAAGTATGTCAGTAAATTAGTGTTTTACAGGGTCAAACATGCAAAACTATCACGCTTGTACTGCTGTAACAACAAATCATTTCACAGACTAATCATTGCTATTATGATAAGTCAGTTTTTTTATCGTGAGGCGAATTTTCATCGGTATATTGCAAACTATACATCACCCATCCCGTCACGCACACAAAAGCTGGCAGTGTTTTGTGTGTCTCGGGTTCTCTTGTGCTGTTGAACCTTTGAACTGGAGCTAAAAACATCCTCATGAGCAGCACATGATGATCTGCATTCACACACAGATTGAGTTAACCTTTCAAACGAGGTTAGAGAGAAACAAAGAGCCACACAGAGAGGAGAGATGTGTTACAATAACCAGCAAATGTTCATCCTGACCGGCATAAAAACCTGTTTGTTCTGATGCTAAACAAAGTTCTCCCAGATATAATCACCATTTTCTCGCCGTCATGTTGTTTCAAACTTGTGTGACCTTCTGATGGACTTAAACACTGATGTTAGGCAGAATGCTTCAGCTTTTTAAGACAGAGATAACTGTGTTATATTGACTTATCTGCACTGCAAAAAAGGCTTGTTTTTGTCTTGTTTCTAGTCTAAATATCTAAACATTCTTAAATCAAGAAGCATCTTCCAGACAAGCAAAACATTTCGCTTATATTACGAAACGATGAGTCAAAATTATGTGATTTTTTTTCTTAAAACAAGCAAAATGGTCTTGTTTTCCTTCTGACAAGATTATTTTGCTTCTTTTAAAGGGCACCTATTTTACCCCTTTTTAAGATGTAATATTAATATTATGGTTCTTCTGAGTGTGCCAGTTTAGATTCAGTTCAAAACACAATTCAGATTTTTTCATTATGATGTGTTAAAAAGTGCCATTTTGGGGGCGTGTACACAGCTCGTTGTTTTAGGGGCGTGTTGCTTCACATGAAAATTAGTTTTGACTTCCCGCCCAACTTAACAAAGGGGCAGAGCCAAGAGCTCCCCTCTTTGTGTATGGCAACAGACAGGCAGACAGAGAGCAGCAACATGAGTGAGTGGACCAGCATTCAGCTGTACATGTACGACTCGGACACAGACCAAGCAGAGACTACAAAATCATTTGTGTCTTTGTATAGTTTTACAGCCAACTGTGTGCTAGTTTAAAGCTCCGAGCTTGTAGCCTACACCGAGACTAATAACCAAGCACACTGAATTAACTTTGACTGAAGGGCATCACACACCGGATGCACCGCGACGCGGCACGCACATGACAGTTGAAAGTATCGCACACTTGCGGCGGCGGTGTGTGTACCCTGATAGAAACTTATGTTTAGAATTCAGAAATGTATGCCGCTGCGTGGCGTGACGCTGCTTGTCGCCGAGCGGCGCTTCTGGTGTACGACCTGCTTGAGGCTATAACTAAAGGGCATCATACACTGGATGCGCCGCTCAGAGCCAAGACACAGCACACCAGACGCACACATTCGCATGTTATTAAAATGAAACTATTCAGATAACGCTCTGTGGCGCGGCAGAAATATGAACAGTGTCCTGAGCAGGGCCAGCGCGTCCAGAGAGGCGACCTAGGCGGCAGAATAGTGAGCGAACCCCCCAGGTGCTCACTTTAATCCGTGACACCCTCCCGGTTCTCACTTTCATCCAAGACAGTGCGAAATGCATGGCGCTGCGCGTCGTTAGTTCATTATTTCTAATGGAGGGACGCCCATGTGAGGCAACACACTCGCACTTTCCAGCTGCACTTAGTTAAGGTGACAGGGAGCTTCTGCGACCGCGGGAAATGCAAACCGCTGAAGTTTAAGGAAGACGCAATGAAAAGTACACATGTATGCAAACCCACCAAAACTCACAAACACTGGCGGCGGGAGAGCGATAACGTGGTGAATGTTGAGCCCAATGAGCCTTACATCTAAAAATAGAGCAAGGGTGTTTCTTTGGTGACGTCGCTTTGACTCACACGCTTAAAATGGCGGACGTGAAACAACATACTGAGCATATGGTAATGCGCACCTGTCAATCAATATTAGCGGGCGGGGGGATCGCACTCCTACGTCAAGTTGCGGTCGTTCTAAAAACCGATCCAGTTGGTCCACCGTTTTTATGTTGTTAAATTGAAAAAAAAGGACTGGGTGTGTTTATATCACCCCAATATTACGCTCTACACACTACACCTACACATATGTCTGTCCAAACAGCTTGAAAAGTAGATTTTTCACCATAGGTGCCCTTTAGGGAAAAAAACATTTCATTTTATTATATTATTTTCTAAAACAACACATTATGTTTTGCTTGTCTGGAAAATGCTTCTTGATTTAGGAAGTTTTAGATATTTGGACTAGAAACAAGACAAAAAGTCCAAGTAATAAAAACGTTTTATGTAGTTATTAGCCAACACAGGCTCATTCTGAAAACGTAGTCCCGTGGACGTTTCTGGAGACCGCGAATTATGTAGCCGGAGGTACGTATGGCTGCATTTCATTTTTTAAGCGAACACTACGGGGCGGTATGACGCCGTTCCTTTTGGCACTCACTAGCTGACCGCTTACCTCCGTATGGAGGGTTTTCCTGCCGCAATCAGTTTGTCCAGTTAGCTCGTCGTGTACGTCGGCGGACTTGAGATGCAAAGAGGAGTTGACCACGAAGACGACGACTGGGTTCGAGTCCGGGGAAGAGCGGTATCAGAAATCAGGTAAGACAAAAACAGAATCCAAAATATAAAATGAACGAGTGAACAACAGGGTGAGAATGTGGTAAAATCTAAAAAACGTGGTAAAAATCAGACGAGGGCTTTTCTTTTTCTGGACAGCTTTTGTAAACCGTTGGTTGGGTTTAGGGAAGGAGGAGGCTGGGTCAGTCAATTGTCCGGTCGCCCAGTCAATCATTCAGTCAGACAGACAGACGGTCAATCGACAGCGGTCTCTGGTGGGTTTACGCGAGAACAGCGCGGGCACGAACGGCACTTTCGAGAGACATTTGAGATACGGAAAAACACACACAGCAGCGTCTCGCGGATTCGCGAAAACAAAAACTGCCAAAATACATACCTCCCGGGACGTATTTCACGGTCTCCAGAAGCGTCCACAGGACTACGTTTTCAGAATGAGCCTGGGTTGTTATTAGCTGATCTAACAGAAAATCAAGCACTGTATAAAAGCTCAATAGTCAAATAGGTAAATATGGGTCATTTATATTATAAAGGTTTTTACAATATATTTGTATTATATAGGTATATATAAAGTCATAAGATATCTTTAATAAATAAATAAAATAAAAAAAGAGTAGATTATCAAAGGCAACTACACCATACAGGGAAAATAAGCGATATTTGCGATATTGTTGTTGAGTGTTGTGACAATATTTCTTACAATATAACTAACTTTAAAAACTCTATTTTAACAGTAATTAAAATATATATTTGTGTAATATTCATACTAAAATAGACAGTTAAGGGGGCTAGGGTTGGGCCGATAGACGATGCCACTGTCCATCGGCGATGGCTGATAGACATCACGATGCTGAGCCGGCATCACCGATCCTCTGCCCCGCCCCCGTCGCAAACCCCCTCGTGAAAAATACACACTCAGGCCCCATTTACACTAATACGTCTTTTAGATGGCATTTTAGAACGAAAATGATCCACGTCCACACTGGCATTTCATCTAGCATTTCTGAACAGCCCTCCGTCCACTGAAAACACACATCACGTGACCACACACACAAACACACAGACAGACACAGCCACACACACACACACACACACACACTGTCATGCGCTCGTCTGAGCTCCAGAGAACAGTGTACGGACAGTTTATCAAGGATGTACCCCTGGATGGCGTCTCACTAGTTGTTAAACGTGATATTTAATTAATCTTGTCTCTATCTAACGACTCTTCAGGCTTTTGAATCTATCAGGTAACGTGTCACAGCGTCAGTACACTGCTTCAATCTTTCACTTTCACGCTTGTACTTAGTAATTTTAGTGAAACCCTCAGATACTGTTGGTTGTGCACCTTTTTTACCAAGTTTGTCGACGCTATTATACTGACACAGATCACTCTGCCTACTCATGCCAGAGTCCTGCGGAAAAAGTGATTGACAGGTGGTAATTTGTGTGTAACTTATCTTTAATTATTATGATTTGGTTATGGGTAAAACAAAGACCATGCGGGTCAGGTAGCTGAAACGGTAGGCTACAAATAATTAATTTGTTATTTTATTTATTAAGTCTTTCAGCCAAAGACTTTCTCCAGAATAAAAGTATAATAGAAAATTATGTGGAACAATTTCCTTGCTCGGTTAAAAAGCACTTTGGAAAAAAAAAAATTATAATAAAAATTTCACAGGAGGCCAAATAATTTTATCAACTGTATATATGCTTAAGAATATTATTTACTGTACAAAAACAAGAGACATGCACCTTTATAACTCCAACCTTTTTTTGTTATTAATATTTCTTATTTTAATGTTTTTTTTTTTAAATCAAAATATTTTTTCCCCAAATGTAAGCTTTTTAACCGGGTACCAGGTCCGTGACATCATTTACTTCGCATTCTTTAAATTTTAAAGGTCCGTACTGGTCCGATACCCTCATAAGCGGTTTTGTGCTCTCATCAGTTGGAATAGAGTAACTTTTACATAGATTATGAAGGAGACATTTTTATTTTTTCCTATGATTACTGACATGTGCTGGAACCACCAAAACTAATGACAGTAACCTAGACCACACAGAACACAAAAAGTATGCTTTCAAATTTGTTTACAAAAAAAAAGCGCCTCTTTTTTAGAGGGGTTTATTCTAACAGACAACATATACAATTATTTTAATCACTTTCAACAGCGTTTTAAGAAAATTCAAAGGGTTTTCTTTAAAATAATATCAAACTTTTGCATTTACACCTCTGCATGTGGATTTGGGAAGCTTTTAAATTTGGGCAGGCAAAATGCAGGCGGAAACCCAAAAATAGCACTTGACTTTAAAAGGGTAAAGAGCCCCTATTATGGGTTTTTGAAAATGACCTTCCATGTAGTGTGTAACAGCTCTAAGTGAAGTGAAATATCCAATTATATATTATTATATATTTATATATTAAATCTGAAAGTGGACAGTTTTTAAAACTATTGATTCATCTAAAAAAAAAAAAAAAAAAAAAAAAATCGACTCATAGTGGTTTAACATGGGATAACGAGTCTCCATTTCGCCGTGATGTGGATACGAAACATAATTGTTGTGCGCGCAAATATAAACCTGTGGCCCCGCCCACTAACACAGCAGCAAAGACAAACAGATCCTGAAGTCATGAGTCATGAAGACGCTGTGCTTACCTGGATATTATTGGAAGTGTGAGGGAAAGCAGTGCTTCAGCAATCTGCACGCTTACAATGGCCGATCTATCAGTACACAGCTCATGGATTAGTTTCTTCCTCCATTTTGTAATGGACAGACAATACACCAGGGGTGCGGGCAAAATAAGGACAGTTTATTAGGCACAGTCAAACAAAGGCAGGCTGCTGCATGCTGGGCTTTGGGCGTAGCACTGGAAAGGCTTACGAAGACTAGGGGTGAGCGCGATGGGAGCCTGCAGAGATAGCTTGTCAGAGGACAGAGGAGGAGCGCTGGTGAGTGCTACAACCCCCAGGCTGGGGATGTGATCGTTGGGCAAAGCAGAGTACAGGTAAGCCCTGAGAACATATAACACTTCAGGCAAGAGGTGCCACAGCAATGAGTGCAAATAGAATTGATCTACATGTTTTGTTACTTGTAACCGTTTGTATTGTATCAGGTTAACTCTTTATATTCTCATATCGCGTCGTTGAAAACGCGACGTGTGCTGCTTTGTTTACAGATTTAAATGCGTCTGTGAGCTCGTTCCACTGCCGTTTGTCGTTGCTATGGCCACCGTTAGCTGATTCTACACACGTGCAGCGGTCAAGGTTCAGAATAGTTCAGCTTTTGCTGCTGTGTGGATTAATACTGAATGTGTGTCATAGTTAAGAATAGAGCAATATGCTGGTGTTTAACTGCACTGCTTTCAGCGCTGAGGTGTCTGAATAACACTGTTGAGAACCGGGTACTGTTTACTGTGGTGTTAGTAAGTTTACTATGAAGCGTGTTTCGGGCGTCCGCTGCGATCGGATCCTATACCAATGTTGGCGACCCGGGGGCTTGATAAACCGCGCTAGGAATTTTACTGTCTCGCGCTACACGCTGTCGACCAATCGCAACAGGCTGTCATCAGTCCAATCAGCGGAACAAATGAATCGTTTGGGAACAAATGAATCGCTGAACGATTCATATGGGAGTCGCTGGGATAATTAGGTAAAAACAAATGCAGATTATAAGACCATGAAAGTGTTTTTTGACCTTGCATGCAGATCAGCCTGTTGTTGGAAACCCATAAAACCAAAATATGACCCTTTTTAATGTGTAATAGGGGCTCTTTAATATATATTTTTCTGAGCTATTAAAATCTCAAAAAACAAACAATACTAAAAAAACACTAAATCAAGATGCAAACATTTAGACCTAAACACTATGAACGACTGAAAACCTCAGTGGAAATTCTGATTGGCTGTTGTAAATTTCCTCTTTTGTAAAAGAAACACTTTTATAAACATAATAGTTTTAATAACTCATTTGCCATGATGACAGCACATAATATTTGACTATTCCTTTAAGACACTAGTATTCAGCTAAAAGTGACATTTAAAGGCTTAACTAGGTTAATTAGATTAAAGTTAGGGTAATTAGGCAAGTTATTGTATAACACTAACTTTTATTCTAGCTGAAATAAAACAAGACTATCCAGAAGAAAAAAATATGATTGGAAATACTGTTAAAATGTGCTTGCTCCAGTAAATATTTATTCATTCATTTTCTTTTCGGCTTAGTCCCCTTATTAATTTTGGGTCACCACAGCGGAATGAACCGCCAACTTATCCAGCATATGTTTTACGCAGCGGATGCCCTTCCAACTGCAACCCATCTCTGGGAAATATCCATACACACACATACACTACGGACAATTTTTTACCTTACCCAATTCACCTGTACCGAATGTCTTTGGACTGTGGGGGAAACCGGAGCACCCGGAGGAAACCCACGCCAACACGGGGAGAACATGCAAACTCCACACAGAAATGCCAACTGACCCAGCCGAGGCTCGTACCAGCGAGCACCACGTCACCCTCCATTAAATATCACTTGTAATAATTAATAATTTTGCCCTCAACTGCATATTGCATATATTATTATTGTGGTAATGATCATGTTTGGATATATTAGAATAAAATCTGCATGATGCTTCAGTCAAGCACAAGCATCCAATTCCACGAACTGCAGTCATGGGAACTTAAAGACTTCATGTGCTTAAAACAGTCTTTTATTTCAACATCTCCTTCCTGCTCGGACACGCTCATGTAACAGTGTTTAAGTTGGCATGCTGTGTTCACAGGCTGAAAGAAGGAGCGTACTAAAAGCTGAAAGATGAAGAGGAAACGTCGTACGGTTGAGTTAAACACACAGCTGAAGCTACAGATGCTGCGCCAAATCACATCAAGAGTGTCTGTACACTGTAAAAAATGCAAGGATGTATGGAATTGCTCTTAAAGAGCCCCTATTATGGGTTTTTGAGAATGACCTTCCATGTAGTGTGTAACACAGCTCTAAGTGAAGTGAAATATCCAGCTAAAGCTTAAATCTGAAAGTGCACTGTGTTTAAAACTATTGATTCTTCTATAAAAGAGTCGACTCATAGTGGTTCAAATAAATGGTGGGGGTAACGAGTCTTTAGCCATGTCGGAGTGACATTAGGCTCATTTGAGATGGCCAAAATCTGGAGAGGGGTCTGGATGCAGACTTGGTGCAGTGCAATCTGAGCTGCATCCAATGCTTTTTAATGGGCTCACCTAACCCCAACCGTCACAGTGACGTCACTCGCTCCATTTGAGTGCAGTGTGTCTGACGTTGCATCGCTGAGTGATGCAATCTCAGCTTGCATCATAAAGGCTGCATCCAGATACTATTGAAAATCTGCGCAGAATCGATCACCGGTGATCACCGCAAGATTGTTGCTTCCGCCTGGCTCTGATGTCACGCTGACGTGCGCCATAAAAACTCTCGCGATCGCGAGGCGGAGGCTTCAGATTGAGCAGTCGGCAGCAGTTGCTCTCCAAAGACTGCGCTCACTAAAAGCATGATGGGAAACACATGGCTGACGACACAGCTTAAAGGTGCTGTATGTAAGTTTTTGACTCTTCTAAAGCATAAAAATACCATAATATGTGTGCAGATATTTAAGAAACATCCCAAGTGAACATACTTGTTTAACTGAAAAACAATGCTGAAGTCAGATATTCTGCTTTGAAAATGGGTTTTCCGTGCCGGAACTCTGTCTTTGTTTAGATAAATTTCATATGCACGATGCCAGTTTAGCCAATTATATGTCAGCACCCTGGGTTGCCTTGTTGGAAAACAGCCTATTTCATTCATTCATTCAGAAAGACTCTGAAAGCGTGCGTCCGTGACCAAAAAGAACAGTATGGGAGACAGATGCAGTTCCACATGAGGTTATTAATTAGCAAATTACATAAATATTATGAACGTAAACATTAAGTGAGCAGGTTACATTGTAACCGCGTGTCCTAACAACACGCTGTGACGAGAGAGGCAGTGATCAGCTATTTGGCTGTTTGCACCAGACGAGACACGGCAGAAATGTAAATACAGCCTTTCAGAAGCACAGAATATGCACTCGCTCACGAAACGGTAAGGTTTAGAATCTATTTAATACATGTTAACCCACTTTAACATCAATGTAGATGCTGAATCACTCATATGTGTTTAGTTCTAAAGTTCAATTTCAGACGGTTTATTGTATTTTCAAGATCTGAGGTGAACTTTCTGCTTTCAGTATATGGCAACAAATGCCATGTAAAATGCATTCAAACTCGCATTGTTAGCATTTAGCACAGAATAAAGCACACAAGGCTTACCTGAGGTGATCTAGCTGTCATAGGTTTCTGTTGTTCAGCTGTGAGAAATAGAAGCCATTTCTAATATATCAATTCGAGGTGTTGGTTAGGACAAAAACTCCTTTTAATATGGAAAATATTCCCTCTATCGCGTGTCGTTGCTTTTATTTAGAACACAGTTTAAATCACTCGCTCCTGTACACAATCTGGCATCCTAGCGTACTTTTATTATGATCCAGGAGTGCAATACCTAGTTCAACCACTGGGTGTCAAACTTACATACTGCACCTTTAATGCTTAATGGATGAGACTGACTAACCACACGCTATTCTCTATCTTGTTTTTACTAAGGTTTATCCTGGCTTTGTTGTAGGCTATACCTCTTTTGTATTTTCGTTGATACTTAAAAAAAGTCATAAAAGAGCATTACATGTGGTTATTTATTCAGATTTACACGCAAACAGAAACAAAACACACCTTTGTAAAAATATAATGTGACCTATATAATAACTAAATGTTACTAATAAATCATTAGGGTGCATGTGCTGTATTTTATTTCTCAGTTTAACATCCTGTTTGTTGTCATTTTCACTTTTTTTGTATGTTTGTGTGAGTTTTGTATTGTAATTTTTATGCAACGTTATTCCATGAAGGTCAATCCAAAACATACATATATGCATACATACAATGTAATGTAATGTGTATTTATATAGCGCATTTATCGTGTATGGCCATACACCCAAAGCGCTTCACAATCATGAGGGGAGTCTCTCCACACCACCACCACCACCACCATACAAAGGTAATCAGACAGTTTTGCCATTATGCCTCATATTTGTGTGGTTTCATATAAGAAGTGAAAGGGGTGTAGTAAACAAAACACACACACACACACACACACACACACACACACACACACACACACACACACACACACACACACACACACACACACACACACACACACACACACGTGAAGTCAAAAGTTATGTTTAATAGACCAAGAACATTTTCACAGTATTTCCTACAGCCTATAGTTTTTATTGTGGACAAAGTCTTAAGGCCCGTGCACCAGGGGCGATTTTAGGATTTTCATTTTAGCGGGGCTCAGCTCCTTATAAGGTAAAAACAAATTTATATATATATATATATATATATATATATATATATATATATATATATATATATATATATATATATATATATATATATATATATATTCATTCATTCATTTTCTTGTCAGCTTTGTCCCTTGCGGGGTCGCCACAGCGGAATGAACCACCAACTTATCCAGCACGATTTTACGCAGCGGATGCCCTTCCAGCCGCAACCCATCTCTGGGAACTTCCACACACACATTCACACTCATACACTATGGACAATTTAGCTTACCCAATTCACCTGTACTGCATGTCTTTGGACTGTGGGGGAAACCGGAGCACCCGGAGGAAACCCACGCGAACCCAGGGAGAACATGCAAACTCCACACAGAAACGCCAACTGACCCAGCCCAGCCAAGGTTCGAACCTGCGACCCAGCGACGTTCTTGCTGTGAGGCAACAGCACTACCTACTGCGCCACTGGGTTGCCCATATATATATATATATATATATATATATATATTAAGGGTGTGACAAGATGTCGCACGACGAGAAATGGTAAAAATATGTCTCGTGAGTTGTGATGTTATGATGGAGCGTGAGGGTGAAATTAGCATTGACGATTGGAGGCAGGATTGGATTTGATCTGCAAATAAAGTGCTTTGCACACACCTGGCAACCCAGGCTGGCCTCAGAGTTGCGCCTGTCACTCGGTTGGGTGGGCGGGTGTGACATAACCGCTTTTTTCACCGGAGTTCAGCAGACGCCGCATCCAACATAGGCTACAACTACAGCCTCACATATTATGGTTCGCATCCATGCAATGGAATAGCACTTCAGATATGCTGAAAGGCATAATCGTCGTAAACACAAATGGAATTAAGACGTGGAGTATTCCTATTTTAGTCGCATTATTGAAGTGCAGATATGTAAACGCCGTAATCAAACTATTAACACCGTGAAGGACTTTTAGCCGCATTTTGCGACAGGACCTACACACCTAGCGAGTCAGTAAAGCACCACAGACCCACACATCTCTAAGCGCACGCAAACAAACACACACACTCACTAAATGAACTCCTGGAGACTCATCGTCACATCATCATCACGGAACACACGTTTATGCTGTCCGGGAAAAGCTGATTTTTTTTTCTGCATGCCGTATCAAACTCCATTAAAACAACTGTCCTATCAGTCCTTCATATTCGCATGATCCCATCCGGTAGCTCAGAGTGAGTCACGGGGCCTGAATGAAATCTTGCTAAATGAAAGTGAAACTCATTTATTAAATTAAAACAAATACAAAAAAGTACATATATTTGTTTCAGTGTGTGGAAATAAGTTTGAATATATCATGTGAAATTGTACAGGGGAGAAGCCAGTCAGTAGAGTTTATAGCTAAATATTTAGCAGTGTTTGCATGTCCTTTATGACAGAATTCATTTAAATAGAAATAAAATGCCATTCATTACAATGTTTTTAAAAAGCACCTAAATTGTTTTGTATTTTGTGATTTTTTTTTTTTGTAGTTGAATAAAAATCTATTTTCCATTCATATATTAGCAAATATTTTGCTGATATTTAAAATTATATATAAAAAGATTTTTCCATTCACATAGGCTATTAGTAAAATATTTAGCAGTGTTTGCATGTCCAATACTGCCTATAATTCATTAAAATAGAAGTAAAATAACATTCATTACAAGTTGATTTAAAGAAAGCACCTAAGTAGTTTTGTGATTTGTTCTTTTTCCCAGTTGAATAAAAGACTATTTACCATTCATATATTTCATCATTGAGGATTTCTTAAAAATAGTGTAAAAATTTCGTCTCGTCTCGTTCTCGTGAACCCAATCTCGTATCTCGTCTCGTGGAGTAGGCATCTTGTCACACCCCTTATATATATATATATATATATATATATATATATATATATATATATATATATATTAGGGGTGTGAACCTACACTGGTCTCACGGTTCGGTTTGGTTACGATTATCATGCCATCGATTCGGTTCAATTCGATATCTCAGTGCATCACGGTGCATTGACGATGCTTTCCATACATAATTAGATTTTTTTCTTTACAACACAAGAAAAAAAATTGTATTAAAATCTATAAATATGTTTATATTTATATATTATTTGTAATACAATTTTGTCCTTTAATACAAGATATATGAACTGTACCTTTTACTTTTAATTTTACCTGCTCAAAAAAACACTCTTTGTGAATGAAAACTCCAATACATGCTCATAAGACAGCACGAGCAATTCATAAAAGTTTCATAACAAATATACTAATGTAAATATTATCCCGCTTGCTTATTAAGCGCTGGCAAGTTCTTACACCCTTATGATTGGTCATTGTCTTCACCCGCTCAACAGAAAGGGCTGCGCTTGTCTTTAGAAATGAAAGCACTGTTCACCCATGAGTGACGCGGGAAAAACAGCCGCGGGTCAGTCTATATGCGCATAATACACGGTTATCAGGTAATCGAGTAAATACAATAGAATAAACTCGCACCACAGGCACGCTTGTGTCTCGATCCAAAAACAGCCGAGAGGAGGGAAATTTACCTCACGAACATGCCAGCGGGTCAAATGCCCAAAGTGTGTGTGTGCGTGTTTGTGTGTGTGTGAGAGAGAGAGTTAGAGTTTTACAGCATTTCTCCCTAGTAGTGAAATAGCTGCTCGTGCTTTACCATTCCTCAGTGTCAGTAAAATATCTGCTTTTTAAGTAGTAGGAGTGTTTTATTTACTCACCCTCGCCTCCTTCGCCATAGTATTCTACCGCGACATCGCGCATAGGAGATAAATGACGTCAGTGCGTAATAACCGGTTATGATCTATTACTGAACCGATATCGAATTGTCCCCATCTGCATCACGGTGCACCGAAGAAACGATTAATTTTGACACCCCTAATATATATGTATACATATATATATATATATATATATATATATATATATATATATATATATAAAGCCTAATATTACATTTATAAGTAGTAATTTAATAGTAATCTGCTTAAAATGTTTGTTTAATATGGTAGGGTTGTATTCTAGTATTCCACTGTATTACATAGACAGGCATAACCATTTGAGTTGTGAATAAGCCAAATAGGCTCAACCCCCGTTTACTGTAGTAAAAACCACTTTCTATATTCAAGTGCATTTTTTGTTTCCATGTATTAAATAAATAAACTGCCACTTTTCTAATTAAATGACACACATATAAATATATATATTAAAACTTGTGGGATAATTCACATATTTCACAATCTGAATCATAATAATAAATAAGAAGTCTTTTTTTAATACTAGACAACACTTGATGTTTCTCTCTCTGTCAGTGACAGTTAATACACGAGTACATTCTCTAAGTGGTTCTGTCACTGTGTTCAATCCTTTTTGTGCAAGACTGTATGGTATAGTTAATGCCACACGAACTGTAAAGTGTTTCAAGAGTTCACACTTAGATATTGCTTGATGCTATTAGCAGGTTTGGCATGCTGTTCCGGGAGAGAACCCTGAGCTCGGAGATAATTGAGGCCAGGGCTCCCGCCTGGTCGATTGAGCATGTAAGGGGAGTACGAGATCAGGTAGTTCTCGAGATCTCCCCGTGATAAAGGAAGAAAGGTGGAGAAGGGGTGGATGCGGGGTTTCTTCGGAATACGAAGATAAGGGAGTAAATTTTGCCAGGCTACTTATAGTGAGTATGGATTCAGCTGATTGGCTAACTAATGATTGTAGATGAGAGACCAGCTGCAGTCAATCATATCACCTGCTCCTCTCGAAATTAGTTTGTGAAACTTCACTTAATATTGGTAGTTTATTTTGAAATAAAAATAGCAAAACGTTCGTTAAGAGTTACATTTTTTACTGGAGGAAACAGCTGTGCTGATGAGGTGAACGCCGATAAAACCTGACTGCTCCTCCGTGTTATTGGGATACAGGTGATACAAGGTTATCTATATCAAAGAACTGCAAATAAGCAGATATTATAACAATTTATCAATAAACACACACCTCGATCTCTCGCTATCCACGGCTGTGGTTTGCTGATCAAATGAAAAACAAAAGACGGGGAGGAGCCAAATTCTGCCGCCGTTTTCTAGCTACAGCCCCCCTAAAATAGGTGTAGCAACGCCCATGCCGTGCACACCGAGACGTTTTTTGCTCGCGTTTTCCATCAACGTTTAACGCCTCGTGACTAAATAAAGGCCGTCAATGTGATCGTGCACACCAACGCGCAAAACGTCAGGCGCAAAAGCGTCATTTTTAAAGAAACGCCTCATGCTCGTTTTTTTTGGTTTTGACGCATCGCCTCAAAACCTTCTCCACCAATCAGATTGCCACTTTTGTTCACGTGCACGGAGCTGCTGAAGTTACAGTAAACAACACTTGGAGGCGCTCAAGCGCAAAACTGTCAATGCGAGCGCACACTGAAGAAGATGCCCAGAGGCGATATGAACGTGGAGCTGATTATTGCACGGCCAGGTTTATCTCAAGTTTTTTTATTTTTTTTTTTAATTAGTTCTTCACTTTCGCCAATTGGTGAAGTTTTTTCCTCGCCGCTGTCGCCACTGGCTTGCATGGTTCGGGATCTGTAGAGGTGAATGTGAAACTGAACCCCTCCCCCGGCCCAACCCACAGAAAGAAAAAGAGGAAGACAAACACTGTAGCAGATCCCGGTTGAATCATGTCGTGAAGACGCAGTGCTCTGAAGTGTGAGGGAAAGTTAGTGTTATTTTCTCTACCCAAAGATGAATCTGTGAAGAGTCAGTGGTTAACGTTTATTATTGCAAAAATACCTCAGCATTATAGCCCCAGCCTTGTGCTGTGTTCCCGTCATTTTTCTGATGAGTGCATCAGCAATCTACACGCTTACAACGGGGGATTCATCGGCCGTTTGTTAAAGGAAGGATCAGAAAAGACTATTGATGTGTGGGACTTTGTCAGAGCTTGACAGGAACTTTACAGTGCGCAGTTCCTTCCTCCATTTCACAAGTGTAAGTAACTTAAGTGCGATTAAAATGGCTGCCTCCTTGTTTTCTCTAGCTTGCAAATGATGTATTTATGTGTGTTTTGCTACTTGTAATCGCTCCACGCAACTTGTACTGTATTCAATTAAATTCACCTTTATTTCTCTAGCGCTTTTACAATGCAGATTGTGTCAAAGCAGCTTCACATAGAAGATTATATTAAATTGAAGCAGTGTCGTCGGCACAATAGCCTAGTGGTTAGCGCGCCGACATATGGTGCAGTAGCACGTCAGGGCGTCCCGAGTTCGAATCCCGGCTCGAGGACATTTCCCTACCCTACCCCCCTCTCTCTCTCTTCAACTTCGCTTCCTGTCTTAAAAAACTGTCCTATCTAATAAAGGCAAAAAAGCCAAAAATAAATCTTTAAAAAAAATAAAAAAATAGAAGTTTAAGTTCAGTTTAGCTCAGTTCAGCGTGGTTTAATATTCAATACTGAGAGTGCAAACACTGAAGAGCAATCCACCGATGCGTACTGTATCTGGTTAACTCTTTATATTCTCATATAGCGTCTAAAACGGTGCGGAAAATGCGACGCGTGCTGCTTTGTTTACGAATTTAAATGCGCTTGTGAGCTCGTGATCCACTACCGTTTGTCACCGTCAGCTGATCCTACACACGTGCGGCGGTCAGGTTTCAAAATAGTTCAGCTTTTGCCTCTGTGTGGATTAATACTGATTGTGTGTCATGGTTAAGAGTAGAGCAATATTCTGGTGTTAAACTGAATTGCTTTAATGCACTCCTGCATTGGGCTCACACACACACTCTGCACTCGGACTACTTCAACAATGTTGATAAGCCGTGCTGGGCATTTCTCTCTGTCTCGCGCTGAACCCAGTCGACCAATCGCAATAGACTGGGTCATCGGACCAATCAGCGCAGATTAGCTTTGCGCTAAGGAGGGGTTTGGAAACAAATGAATCACTGAAGGAATCATATGGGAGTCATAGGGATAATTAGGGAAAAATAAATGCATATTATAAGACAATGAAAGTGTTTTCTGACCATGCATGCAGATCAGCCTGTTGTTGGAGACCCCAAAATCAAAATATGACCCTTTTTAATGCATAATAGGGGCTTCCTTAAGTTAAATTATTAACTTTTTTGTAAATTTAAGTCGATTTAGCATGAAACAGGCGACGCAGTGGCGCAGTAGGTACTCTTGTCGCCTCACAGCAAGAAGGTCGCTGGTTCGAGCCTCGGCTGGGTCAGTTGGCGTTTCTGTGTGAAGTTTCCATGTTCTCCCTGCGTTCGCGTGGGTTTCCTCCGGATGCTCCGGTTTCCCCCACAGTCCAAAGACATGCGGTACAGGTGAATTAGATAAGCTAAATTGTCCGTAGTGTATGAGTGTGAATGAGAGTGCATGGGTGTTTCCCAGAGATGGGTTGCAGATGGAAGGGCATCCGCTGTGTAAAACATGTGCTGGATAAATTGGCGGTTCATTCCGCTGTGGCGACCCCAGATTAATAAAGGGACTAAGCCGAAAAGAAAATGAATGAACGAATGAACGAACATGAAACAATAAGTAGTTTGAACAAATTAAAAAAAAGTTATTTTTATTGCACATGCATTCAGACTCTACCAGAGCGTTTCTCCTGCTTTATTAGAGCCAGTGCACAGTGGAAAACCTGAGACGTAACCACACATCTGTTAGCAATCACACCAACGTTGATCCTACAACACAATGGCTTATGCCCGACTTTTAGCAGCTTTCAGGTTTTTGCAGATGATTGAAAACAAATGATAAAAAATACAGTCCTGAAAATAGAATTTAAAGTTGGACCTGTTCTGCCCCTTTTTATAAGATGTAAAATGACTCTCTGATGCGTCTAGAGCAGGGGTTCCCAAGCTTTTTCATTCCAGGACCCACCTAGGCAAGTAAGTCAATCTCAGGACCCACCATAATATTTAAATATGGAAAAATGTGTAAATAAATGTGTAAATAATAAGAGCAGTAATTATTTTGCTTAATAAGAATGAAATTTACAGTTGATCAGAATCAGAAAGAGCTTTATTGCCAGGTATGTTCACACATACGAGGAATTTGTTTTGGTGACAGAGCTTCTACAGTGCAACAGAATTACAGAGACAGGACTAAAAAACAGATAATAAATATATTTTAAAAAGTAGTGAATACAAATGGACAAGTGTATGTACAGCTATATTACTATATACAACATAATATGTGCAGCTGTTATGTGCAAATTTGCATGTAAAGTGTGTTGTTAAATAAGTGTATGTGTGTATAAATGTGTATAGCAGGTAGTGATGTTGGTTCCACAATTACTATCATCAAGTGTTCATGAGATGGATTGCCTGAGGGAAGAAACTGTTTCTGTGTCGGGCTGTTCTGGTGCGCAGTGCTCTGTAGCGTCGACCAGAAGGTAAAAGTTCAAACAGGCAGTGTGCTGGGTGTGAGGAGTCCAGAGTGATTTTGGCAGCTCTTCTGCTCGCTCTGGATAAGTACAGTTCTTGGAGAGTAGGGAGGGTTGTACCAATGATTTCCTCAGCAGTCCGAACTATTCGATGTAGTCTTCGGAGGTCGGATTTGGTAGCTGAGCTAAACTTGATTGCAATACTAAAGGTCTTATGAGAAACACAGTTGTGTTAAGGTGCTAAATTTGTAAGAGGGATAACTGAGTACTGAGTTAGTACTCCCACTGGAAGCCCTTGGCCGTTATGTACTGTATCCATTCAAGCAGTCGAAAATATCGGCTCCTGACGTTCGTCTTTCAGTTCTTCACAAAATAAAAAAATCCTCAACAATCTCAGTTGAGTCAATGTACCTGACATAAGCCAGCAACTGTGCACTGTTTGCAACATCAGTGCTTTTGTCAAGTTGTACTGTAAATGCAGCACTAATGTGGATTTTTTCACTTGTTTGATCGCGTATATCAGGAGACATTTCCTCAGTACGCCATTGAACAGTATTATGAGAAAGTGAAACTTTAGCTATCTTTACTGTAGCATCTTTACCGAGCATTGCCTATGCAGGCCGGCAGCAGAAGCTCCTCTCTTATGGTGTGTGGCTTTTTGGATTTAGCGATTCGATATGCAGCTAAAAATGAGGCTCAAAGTTCTGTTTGTGGGATGCTGGCTTTTCCTGTTATCATTTTTTGTTGATGAAGATACTACTTTTTTTTAGAAGAAAATATGATTGACCTTTGTTGACATATGCAGAAACTTTTGTTGTCAACTTTTCCATTTTATCAAATGCTTTACCGCTGCTCTCATGACTGCTGTACGTTACTGACGTAGACACGTGACAGTTCAACACAAGTGAATCAGACTCAGCCATTCAATGAATGCTGATTTAGACTGTTTCAGCTCATGTGTTTTAACTTAAATGATTCATTTTAAAATCATACTGATTTAAGAGACTTTGTGCTAAGTGACTTTGCGCAACCCACAGTTTGAAAACCCCTGGTCTAGAATGTGTAGTGAAGTTTGAGCTGAAAATAGCACACAGATAATGTTATTTACCTCTCTAAAACTGACACTTTTAGGTTTTGATCCTAATTGTGATGTTTTGGTGACTGTCGCTTTAAATTCAAATTAAATCGTGTTCTTTTCAGAGGAGGGAGGAGCTACAGATGCCTGTGCATCACCAAAGCGACAGATGTAAAACAGCACTGTGTGTGTTGTCAGTGCTGGTCAGGTGCATAGACTGTAAAAGATATGGATGTAATATCCGTGACGTCACCCATAGGTTTCTGAAGAACCCAAAAGAAGCTACTAGTAGGCGTGGCCAACCGTCGCCATTTTGTTCGTGCGTCATCGCATTGACCGGTGGATACCAAACAAGGGCAAAGAGGCGGAGCGTGAGCAGAGCTACAGACACATGCTAGCATTTTGCTTAAATGGGCTTTTCTTTGGGAGAAACACTTAATACTTCATTACTTGCGACTCGTTTGTGTTCTGACCACATGTGCTTGGTTGTACACCATATCAATAAAGGGTTTAGTCTTTTAAAAACACTGTTGTAACACATCAAGCCACTAAACATTGTTCTTAGGACGTTTTTCTACAGGAGGAAAACCCAAATTACATCCAAACACTTCAGATAAAGTCTGTGTTAGTGAATGCAAGACTATTGATGAAATCCAGGCATAACACTGTATGACAACGCTTCAGATGACTGTTCTAGAGCCTACAGCTAATCAATCTGTCAGATTCTGGAGTGCATTACAGCTCTAATGCTGCGTTCACACCAGACGCGGAACGCGCGGCAAAATCGCGCTATTCGCGAGTAAATAGACGCGTGAACATTTGAGTTTACTCACTTCATTCGCGTGTGAGACTCCGCTTCATTCGCGCGTCAAATTCACTTCAGAACAGACGCGGATTTGCGTCATGGGCAGGGCTTCTGTCTGCTCGGTGAATGTAGCTTCGTTGCTAAATGGCTAACATGGATTTTATTGATAAAATACCTGTGTTTATGTGCTTTATGAAGGCTGTAAAACAGCGTCGATACGTTTGGAGCAGTGTCTGAGTTCACTAGACACTTTCAGAGGTGCACCCAGCGCTGTGGGCTCATAAACTCCTCCAGAAACTTAACCTGGATGACTGGGGCTTCCAGCGGTGCTTCTGACTGAGCCAAGCCCAGTTTGATGAACTGTTGTCGGTGTCGGCTGGAGGATTTCCCCCAGACACCAACAACAGGTGCTACGTCACAATCATGCCCCCACAAGAGCAAGCTCCTGATTGGTTAACGCGGCGCGAATGTACGCAGAAGTTCAGATATTTGAACTCGAGCGATTCGCGCATTAAGCGCGTCAAACGCTCAATTCGCACGTATCGCGTCATTCGCGCCGCGCCATTCGCGCCGCAGGATGCCTATTCGCGCGCTTGCATTGACTTAACATGTAAATCACTCGCGCTTGACGCTTCTTCCGCGTCTGGTGTGAACGCAGCATGAAGAACATTATAAATGATAAATGATCTTAAATAAAACAAATACATTTATAGAGATGGTATATTAGTATATAACTTCACTCACTTGGGAAATGGAGGCCACGTGAATGGCTTGTGAGCACAATTAAGTGCACACAGCATGCCATATCATCTGATAATTGTAGGAAATAATTCCAAAAGGCAACTGACTGTGTAAAGCCACATAAAACAACACAAAACAAAAAAATATGATGTATATGCAGAGTTCAGCGGCTAAGGAGCCGGAATCAGCTGAGGTGAAGTGACGGTGACCAGTGAGACCTAGCTGTCACTCAAGTGGCCACGCCCCTAATTATGCAGACTTAATATAACCTAATAAAAAGGAAATGGATGAGTTATATATATATATAAAAAAAATAAATTCACCCCCTCACAGTTGTCATGAAGGGTAATATTAGCTATATACACTAAAATCATTCTTTGTGCCAGGCTGTAAACACCTTTATTCTGCTGTAAAGTTGGCCATTTTAACAGTGGGCTCAATAGAAATCGGCTCTATATGGAGCCAGGACTAGCAGAATTTCGATTAATTGCAGTTTCGGTTACTTCCGTATTGGCTTCACTAGGGAGAGCAGGAGGTTGCCGCTTGGTCAGGTCTGCATGTGTGCTTCAGTGTGAGTGTGTGCTTCATGCTTCTGTCAGTCTATGTCGCTCCTGTCGCTGTTCATTTGTGCTTCATCTAAAACTCCACATCTATAATCCTCTTAGTCTATGCTGACGTTATCTTCAGCAGCTCAAACACTCTTATGGCTAATGAACAGACGGCTGCTTCTCACTCAGGGCTGCTGTTTATGCTAATGAGAAAGAGATGGGCACTATGGGGGGCGGGGCTTTCCCCCTCTGATGACGTGTATAAAGGGAGAATGTCAATCAAAGTGTTTCTGCAGACTGTTTTGATCAAGTCTGATAATAAACAAATGCAATTAAGGTTTACAATTAAAAGCAGGCTATATTCACAAACCACACAACTGGGTTTAAACCCCTTATAAAAGTGATTTTTGCATAATAGGTCCCCTTTAATACTTGCTTGAGAAGTTACACACAGAAAAAATAACTTTCTGGTGTGGTAAAATCTGATCAACTTTGTAAGGATCTGTAAGATGGCTTTTAACCTTTTCACTATGGCAGATCCTGAGAGCTGATATGGAATTTCATGAGATGCAAATAAAACAGACTCTCGAGTCTAAGAAGATAAGGATTACAGGATTACAGCTGTCCAACTGTTCTATTTTAATTACTATTGACCATTCAAACATCAAACATAGGTGTGGACTGCCAACAGGCCAGGGGGTAATGCGAGAAAGACCCCCCTCTCATTTCACCTCAAGCCCCCCTTCTTGACCTGTAAGCTACCTTTCTCCATAATTCACAGTCCACATAAAATGCTCAAGGTTTTAATATGATGTATGTTATAGCACTGTATTCATGTTTGGTATCATTTTAAATGTCTCTGTGTGATTGGTAAAGTGGTCTTAATTTCACTATGATATTTCATTTATATATGTTGATTTGGTTTTTGACTTTGATATAATCTGCCAGATGCTTCCCCCCTCTCTAGAGATGATTAACATCTCAAAGTAACCAGGCAAGAGTCTCTGTGACGCTTCTATTGTCTTGAATTTATGACTGTTTGTTCTGAGTGGGTATAAAAGTATAAGGTGGACACTGCTCGGGGGAGATCTTGTTAGCTAAGACCCCCATTGCAGCAACTCATTTGTGCTGCAATGTATTTCTCTGCTCAGGTATGCATTCTTTAATTCTGTAATCTATATTTGAGTTAATGAATGTTATATTGTTACAGATATCATCTCTGAATTGGCTTGATGATTGTTTGATTATATAATTGGCATTATACAATTTTACCTGACGAATAAAATGTTAAGTTTTGACTCATTCTGAATTCTCCTGAAATCTTTTATATCCAGTAGATTATGTGAAGTCATTTTCGCTACCTTTATGGCGGCATAATTATGGAAATTATTAGACCCATAGACTATATGTAGGATCGCCCCCGTAGTTTGGAGATCTTTTTAATTCTATAACCACTGAGACTAGCAAGTTACGGATCTTGAATTAAGTGAGATGTTTTCTTTTGGCACGAGTTAGTATTGTACAACCAGCCTAATTAAATATTGATTCATCCCGTATCCTCTGACTAATTTCAGAGTGTCTTCCATTTTGTCCGTGAGAAGAGACGCAACCCGGGGCGTTGAACTCTGAGCGGCGATTGGCCAGTAATGAACGTATAAATTGAAGAGTATGGGAACAGATAGATCAAAACTCTAAATTAAGTCATAAATGATTATTGTGATCCGTTCTTATAATTAGAAATACAGTCTAAATATTACGATCACTTAAAATTGGAGTCAGATAAAGTTCGGAGCTAGAAAATGAGTATAAAGAAACTCTAATGAATAACAGAATTCTTTTCAGAAGCACTGGAAAAGGCTTACATGCATTTAACCTTCGACCATGCTGTTAGTTTCGTCATTGGGCTAATAGATGGACTTTTACAACTTATTGTCATCATTTTTAAAATTGTAATATTAAATGTCAGGGATAAGAACTTTAAGTAATTTTAGAAATATATTTATGCACATTTACTTCATGTAATAAATGAACTGAATTTTTTACTTTTTTACATTTATTTTTTATTCCATCCAACCTAAAAGAAATAAGCTTTTCTCCAGAAGAAAATAAAATAGCACTTGGGATAGACACTGTAGGAGCACTTGGGGAAATATTTGAAAAATAATTAACATTTCCCAAGAGGGTGAATAATTTAGCCCTTAACAGTACATACAATTTTGAGGCTGTGCTTGTTGAACAGTATTTTTATGCTCTGTTATAAAAAATGCCAATCAAAATGACTTTTTATAAAAGTCAGTAGCAAGTCACAAACCTACAAAGACACAGAAAATAGTGGAAATCAGTGCAGGACACACATATTTGCTGCAAGCACACATCTGTTAGCAATCACAGCTTTCAGGTTTATAACTGGAAATGAAAGTTAATAAATACAGACCTGAAAATAGAAATCAAATTTTGCTTGAGGATTTAAATACAATATCTAATCACAAGTACATTACAAGGGTAAAAAGACTGGAAATTCAGTCAGTCATTCATTCATTTTCTTTTCGGCTTATTTGCTTTTTAATCCAGGGTCGCCACAGCCGAATGAACCAACATCTTCTCCAGCATATGGTTTTACACAGCGCATGCCATTCCAGCCGCAACACAACACTGTGAAACACCTATACACTCTTGCATTCACACATTTACACTACGGCCAATTTAGTTAATCAATTCCCCTATAGCGCATGTGTTTGGACTGTGGGGGAAACCGGAGCGCTCGGAGGAAACCCACGCCAACACGGGGAGAACATGCAAACTCCACACAGAAACAGCAACTGACTGAGCCGGGACTCGAACCAGCAACCTTTTTGCTGTGAGGCGATCAATTTGATTTCGGCTTCATTCTGATATAATGTTAAATACGGAAGAAGATGCTGAAGCACCATTTAAAAGCAAAAATGAAGCATTCAGTCATGCACCAAAACATTATTTTTTCTTAATGAAACTGTAAACATTGTAAAATCAAAGTTTAATGATGCAAAACTACTTTTCTTGGGGAATGAATGATACTGATGTCAATAATAAATACAACACCGGCTCATTATGGATTCGTACCTCTTATACATTTCTGGAGAGCGCGAAATATGTACCCAGAGGTACGTCTGGCTGCACTTTGTTTTTAAAACGAATGCTACGGGGCGGTATGACGCTGCCGACGGCTTCTGTTCCTTTTAGCGCTACCGCTCACTAGGCTTGCCACGATAGACGGTGTTGACGGTGTTACCGGTTTTAAGACGCAACACCGGTGACATCACTTTTCCACCGTGCCACCGTGCCCTCATTTTTTTAAGTATTCCTTTTTTTTAATTCAATATTTATTTAAATTAAATGGAAAATATAATTCCAAATAATTTACTTAAGACAATAGCATGCAGTAGGCTGTAGTTAAAATCTGAACATAGCTACATTGCTTCATATTTCATTTATCATGTGAGGAGAACGAGATGAGTCGAATTTACAGAAAGAAAATGGCGGAGGATTTAGTGTCAAAACGCAAAGCAAAAGCGCCTCATTTAAAAATCCTGCGACCATCATCTCACAGAGTGTTTTAGTTAATCTTATTTTTTATTAAACCAAAAGTGATTGCTGCGCCACTGACAAGCCAACTGCAGAGAAACAAAGCAACCTCGCGGCAACCGCAGTGATCACTTTTTCCGAAGTTCATCTGTTCTTTTGTGCACTTGATTATTATGAGTTTAATGTTAAAGAAATCAATAATGAAAAGGCCGACAAGCGTGTATCCCGTGTGTGTGTGCGTCTTCACTGAAGTCTCCCTCTTCCAAAACCGAAAGTTGCTTTGTCTGTCTGGCAATGTTTCGGCTTTTAATCGAATGAAAAGTTAATTTAGATGAGCCTATATTAATAACTTGCAGTAAAGTAAATGTGACGTGCGGCCACACATCGAAACTGAGGTGTGATCTCATCTCTCTCTCTCGCTGTCATCCATCGATAGACGCCACACAAGTCAAGTCGCCTAATAATTATATTAATTATAATAAAATGAAAACCAAAATAAACAATTCATTGCATTTTTCGTTTGATAAAAAATATACGAAAACGAAAAAAATCAAAGGGTGGCTAGTTTGTATTCATGTGTTTTAATATTAATGAAAATATGCTTAGCCTAGACGCTGCCAATAAGCAAGCCATTCAAAAAATAATATTTTACTGTGTACTGAGTTATAATGTATATTTTACAATAAAAACTAAATGTAGCATGTGTCGCTGTCATGTAAAACACGCAATTCATAACACACCAGAGCTGTCTATAGTCTATCTGTAAACTTACAGGGAGGTGTTGGCCAAAAGTCACTGCGCACCACGTTATTGAACTCCAATATCTCTGAGGGAGATTATGTTACCCGATAGCCAATATTGACTTGAGAGATTTAAAAAAATAAAAGGCATTTTAAAAAAGGAACAACACGCAAATCAAAAAATAAAACTCGTCCCGTACGCACTTGTCATCTTGCCACTGTATGCTGTGTGGGCCCGTCAGCCGCTGGTAAGAGAGAGAGAGAGAGCGCGCGCACATGAGAGCTTAAAGCCGGCATCAATATAACGAAAAGCAAGATCATGTTGTTATAAATATTCCATTAACAATACTTATCGAAATATTTATACATTTACATGGTGTTTATTGGTATTTATTGGTATTGTGTGATCTGTATAGGCTGTCTGATCTTTACAGAAGATGTAAACACTTTTATTTAGCGTAGTAGATTTTTTTACATAATGTTCCATTACTTAAAATTTCTTTCATTTTTTTATTTATAGTTTATATATAAATTGAGTGCTAGCTTGTTTAGCTGTGATCATTATGCAAGGATCATATTTCATATTCGGTTTATTCTTCAGTAACCTATAGATTCGTTAATAATGTATTTTATAAACGGATTGTTTATAAGGACTAAGCTATTAATATATAATACATTAGGCTAAATAATACATAAGACATTGAAGTCAGCTAGGACAGCAAAAGACAACTAAAGTAGGTTCCCTCTGTTGGCAAAGGCAACCAAAAGTATCTTTGCGTGTGCGCAACAAGCTGCGCATTCGAGAGAGTGTTCAACACGATGAAGAACATAGTAAGCCCCACAAGATCCCATCAGAGATGATCAACATGTTGGGTTTCCTGTCAAAGACCATGTAGACTGCACTGTTAATAAAAAAAAGCAGTGTTTTTGTTGATTTTATTTTTTTTAAAGACTGCCGACCTGTCATTTTGTAGCCTAATGTCATTTGGATGTTTTTTATATTCGTTTCTTGTTCATTCGTTTAATCTTATTTAAACTTTGTGCTATTTAATTACTTTCTATTTTTTTTTCTTATTCGTTTTAAAAACATTCTAACATAAGTAATAAACGTTCTATGGTTGTTATTTGTTTGGTTCCAATTTCCACAGTTTTTTTCAGCCTGTAGCATTGTTGTTGTTGTTTTCATTATGTTAATAAAGGTTTTGTGTTTAATAACAGTGATTTTTTGTAGTTTGACGCCGAATTGCCAATTCCCGAAAACTGAAAGTGAAAGTATAATACGCACGCATTTATAAGCTATTTAAAAGCAGAAAAAAAGAGGAAAAGAGGAAACGCCCACCCCCACGGTGATACCGGTATTACCGGTGTTGTCACATGTCGATTAACCGGTGGGGAAAATTTCCTCATCGTCACAACCCTACCGCTCACCACTTAAGTCTGTATACGTCAGCGAATTTGGGATGCGGAGCAAAGTTGACCGCAATGATGGAGTCTGGCAAAGAACAGTTCAGAAAACCAGGTAAAACAAAAGCAAAAATAAATAAATAAACAACAGGGTGAAAATCACAGGTCAGCGACTGCTTTTCTTTTTCTAGATTGCTTTTGAAAACACTATCGGTTGGCTTTAGGGAAGGGGGTAGGTGGCTCAGTCAGTCAACAGCAAGCTGGCCTGGTTGGTTGGTCTCAAATTTCTCTTACGTGTCCTCCTCGCATAAATCCACCAGAGGGTGCAATATACACTATTCTGCGCCCTCTGGTGGATTTATGCGAGAGGAGTACACGTGAGAGAAATTTGAGACTATCAAAAAGTATACACAGCGGCCTCTGGTGGACTTGAAAAAACAAAAACTGCAGACCTCCAGTAACATACCTCCACTTACGCATTCCGATGTCCCCAGAAATGTTGACCTGGGTATGTATCCGTAACAAGCCTGGGTTGAATAAATGCATCTAAACAGAAAATGCCATATTGTCAATAAGCTATTGTTTATTTAAAAGTACTTGTAGCTATCAAAACGATACAAGAACAGAGCAAATCAAACTGATATTAAAGCATTTCAAAACCGCTATATCAGCCTGGATTCGAACCCACTATCCCTGTATGGTAGTCAGCAACCCTAACCGCTCCACTAAATCACTTAAAGGTTCATCCTTATTTAGTGGGGTTTAATACCTCAATTTGCTCAACTGTTCTTAGCTAAAGCTGTTCCAGTGCAATACATAAAATAATGACCACTACGTGTCACCGTAGAGTGAGGTTTCGAAATGTTTCGAAGCTTCGACACTAGTGATGTGCGATACCACTGATTTCCTATCCGATCCGATACCAAGTAAAATGAAGGCGAGTATCGACGATACCGATCCGATACCGATACTTTGCCCAAAAATGACTGTTTGGAAAATTAAAAGTAGAAAGTAGTGTCCTTAAAAGTGTCACTTCGTACTGAATACGAGACATATTACGGGTTATCCTTGTTCATTGTTTATAGATGAAGAATTATCATACAAAAAAGCCAACTTACATATTTATTGACAGCATCTGAGCATGTATATCTTAAAACGCCTGCCTGAACATCTTAAAAAAACATTCACACTTCTACGTTTAGTGACAAGTTAATCCTGTTCCCATGAAAGCGTTTTAAACCTTTTTTCGTTGTTTTATCAATGTCACAAAAAAACCCAAGCCCCCAAAATACAGCCAAATCGCCATATTTTCTCCCTGTGTACCTGGATAGTGCCTGCCTGCTGCACCTAAGGACTCTGAATTCGATGTCTGTCTCGCCCTAGCAGCACCTGTGCCTCTCCTTTCCTCCTCTTCTGACCGCCTAGTCGTGACGTTGTCATATTCTGTCTTGCGATTTCCATGCAGATGTTTGATTAGGTTTGTGGTATTACCACAGTACCTCACTGTTTTGTTACACGTGTCACAAACTGCACCGTTTGAGTTTATGGAAGTGAAGTAGCTCCACACATAACTCTGCTTGCGGTCACCCATATTCAATGACAGCGTGACTAAAACACATGTGCCAGCAGACTGAGGGGCTACTGGCTAGCTAGTGTGATCTGACTGCAGTTGTATTGTGCCATATTACGCACATGACTTTGCAGGCGGAAGAACAAGTAGTTCCGACTAAGTTGGCATATTCAGATAAACTAGGGTAATTGTGGTTACTTTCCACTGTATTTCTATTTCCAATAAACTACATATTTGCTCCAAATTATTGAAATATCGATATTTTGATAAGATAATCGATTCTAGAACATACAAAGCTGGTATCGGAGATATCGATATTTTAGTATCGATCCGCACATCACTATTCGACACATTTGCTTCGACTGTTTCAGTGTTTCATGAAGCCTCGCTTTGCCCACCACTAAGCATAAGCATCCCTTAGCTTGTTGAATGCTAGCGGCGCTAGGAAGTGAATGCATTTGTCTACTCACAGTGGTGCATCATTTTTATAGTTCCCCCCGCAAACAGCTCCGCCTTAATTCACTTAGTTCCTAAGTGAAACTGGCATAAGATCTTAAAGACACATGACATACACTACAGTACTAAAAAGTACCCTCCAGTGAAATTAATAATTTTCAATGTTGTTTAACAGAGATTTTTCAAACATAATAGTTTTAATGACTGATTTCTTTTATCTTTGCCATAATGACAGTACATAATATTTCACTAGCTATTTTGCAGGATTCTAGTTTTCAGCTTAAAGTGCAACCTAAAGGCTTTACTAGGGTGTTTGGGTTAATTAGGCAAGTCATTGAACACCAGTAGATTGTAGAGGTGTGAATCTACACTGGTCTCATGGTTCGGTTACGATTATCATGCCATTGATTCGGTTCAATTCGAGATCTTGGTGCATTGACGATGCTTTTCATAAACAATTTTAGATTTTACTTCACAGCACAACAATTCTTGTATTAATATTTAACATTTTAATACATTTTATATGTTTGTATAATACAATCTTGTCCTTTAATACAAGCAGTCAGATATACAGTTGAAGTCAGAATTATTAGCCCCCCCCCCTCACCTTTGATTTTTTTTTTTTATTCTTTAAATATTTCCCAAATGATGTTTAACAGATCAAGGAAATGTTCACAGTATGTCTGATAATATCTTTTCTTCTGAAGAAAGTCTTATTTGTTTTATTTCGGTTACAATAAAAGCAGTTATTAATTCATTAAAAACTATTTTAAGGTCAATATTATTAGCCCCTTTAAGCTATGTTTTTGATAGTCTACAGAACAAACCATCATTATACAATAACTTGCCTAATTACCCTAACCTGCCTAGTTACCCTAATTAACCTAGTTAAGCCTTTAAATGTCACTTTAAGCTGTATAGAAGTGTCTTGAAGAATATCTAGTCAAATATTATTTACTGTCATCATGACAAAGATAAAATAAATCAGTTATTAGAAATGAGTTATTAAAACTATTATGATTAGAAATGTGCTGAAAAAAAATCTTCTCTCCGTTAGACAGAAATTAGGGAAAAAAATAAAAGGGGGGGGGGGGCTAATAAAATCGGGGCTCTGCAGACACACTCGTGACCACAAGTATTGCTATAACAGCCGAGAGGAGGAAACGTCATGCCAGCAAATCAAAAGGAGCCACAGTGAGAGAGAGAGTGAGAGAGAGAGAGAGAGAGAGAGAGAGAGAGAGAGAGAGAGAGAGAGAGAAATGGAGTTTACTTTCATTTTCTCCATAAATAAGGGCTTCTGCTGTAACTTCAGTGAATGACTGTCCAGCAAATACACACACAGTGAAGTTTCTGCGTTTTAATTACTCGTGCTTGCCTCCCTCGCCATAGTATTCTACCGCCACATAGCGCATATTAGGCATGGGACGATAACCGTTTTCAAGGTATACCGCGGTTTGGAAAAGTCAAGGTTATCATACCGTCAAAATTTTCTCTAATACCGTTCCTAAGGTATGTGTAAGATTTTTTTATTTACATTTTTTTTTAACAACAGCATCTCCAGCAGAAAAGATATCCAAAGATGCCATTTTAAATTGTAAGTAAATCTGTGTTTTTGAAACTAATGAAGACAGCAGAAGTCAGTGATTCATTTTCATTATTTAGCCTGGCACGTTTACTGCTCCAAAATATTATAAATGTTTCTCAAAATAAAATATATTGTGTTCAAAGGGGAAAAAACTTTTAGTTTTTTACCCAGACATTTAAAAAGAATATATTTTAGAGCAGTAATCACAATACCGTGATACCGTGAAACCGTGATATTTTTATCCAAGGTTATCATACCGTCAGAATCTTATACCGGCCCATGCCTAGCGCATATGAGGTAAATGAAGTCAGTATGTAATAACCAATGACCAATTTCCATTGAATGCTTTGAAGATAAAACACCTCATGACTGGCACAAACTGTCGCAAAAGACTGCTGAAATTGGAGCCTGGACATGCACAGACGGACTGCCTGATGAAGCCAGAGGCGGAGCTGCGGAATCAAGCTTCCAACCAAACGCTTGTACGTCAAATCAACCACGCCCCTTGAACTGCTCACTTGACCTCCCATATCTGTATATAACAAAGGCTCGCTAATATACATATAAGTACTTACATTGAAAACACGTAATAATACACAATTTACAGTTTTTCTCAGTGGCTTTGGTGCATTTCTCACAACACTATTTACATTTGCACTACAGTTCCTGCATTTCTCAAAACAATCAGTCATTTGTGCACATCACAGTAGCAGTTTCTCATTCCTTCCAACAAATTGTAAATGCTTTTGGACATGCATCAATTGCTTTCATACAACTCTCTGCTGTTTTATAACATTATCATTTGCTTATGTCATGTCAGTCAAAATGAACTAAACTTGTGGATGCTGAAGAGTCACTCCATATTAAACTAATAATAAGTTGTCGGCAGCTAGCTCTCTGCAACTCTCACATGGTCGCCCACTGAAGCTAAGCAGGGCTGCGCCCGGTCAGTACCTGGATGGGAGACCACATGGGAAAGCTAGGTTGTTGCCGGAAGTGGTGTTAGTGAGGCCAGCAGGGGGCGCCCAACCTCTGGCCTGTGTGGGTCCTAATGCCCCAGTATAGTGACGGGGACTCTATACTGCTCAGTGAGCGCCGTCTTTCGGATGAGACGTTAAACCGAGGTCCTGACTCTCTGTGGTCATTAAAAATCCCAGGATGTCCTTCGAGAAAGAGTAGGAGTTTCACCCCGGCATCCTGGCCAAATCTGCTGACTGGCCTCTGTCCATCATGGCCTCCTAACCATCCCCATATCATAATTGGCTTAATCACTCTGTCTCCTCTCCACCAATCAGCTGGTGTGTGGTGTGCGGTCTGGCGCAAAATGGCTGCCGTCGCGTCATCCAGGTGGATGCTGCACTCTGGTGGTGGATGAGGAGATTCCCCCCCTATGTGTGAAGCGCTTTGAGTGCCCAGAAAAAGCGCTATATAAATGTAAGGAATTATTATTATTATTATTATTATTATTATTATTATTATAATAGTCCTCATTTCATTACTGGAGTCATTACATACACAAATGTTGAACTAGTGGTCAAAATCTGTCGAGCTAATTATTTTAAAAAAATTAAATCTTTATTTTCCCTGAAAATGTCTAAAGCTTGCATGTAATCTTCTAAATTCCACAATTTGATGAATGATTTACAGAGCTGTGTATGTTGTAGGTTCAGTCTCAATATGTACTGCAGTATTGTCTACAGTTGTGCACAGCTCTACCCAAAGGGAGTTGATGTGTGTGGTAAATAAGGGTGTGTTTATTCTTTTGCACAATGCTGTGAATAAATTAGAATTGTAAAGAGCAAATGCAGTAAACATGTGAAACACACATATTCAGTGTCTTGTACTCAGATACCTCACTAAATGCAGTGATGTCTAACTTTACTGTAGTTTTCAAATGGCTGTGCTAATAGTATATAGTGCTGTCTTGAGCATTTTCAGGACGTGTCACCAAAATCTGACTTTTTTGCATTGGAAAAAATGTACAGAGTAAAGTGTGATAATGAAAACATGACAAAGCCATTTGACTATCTTGTTCATAAACAATGGTGTCAGGACTTTTCATCTTGATGACACTGACACTTTCATTGACATCAATACTTGCTTTTGAGGAATGAGCTCTCCATTTTGAGCGAGTGACGCGCTTTTGCAGGTTATCCACTAGGTTTTGCAGTTTGTACTAATTGTTTTGAGAAATACATTAACTGTTGTGCAAATGTAAATAGTGTTGAGAGAAATGCACCAAAGCACTGAGAAAAAACCTGTATTAAAAACTGTGTGCAATACATGCTGGACTGCAGAAATAAACGATCTTTCATACACTCTAGCCTGAATTAGACTAAGCCATGAGCACAAAAAAATATTTCTCTTATAACAGGGTTGTTGGTATTTGTTATCTTCAAAGGGGTAGAACTAACACTTGAAAAATATGAACAATAACATATAAACAACACATACATTCATTTATAGAAAGGATTTTATGTTTAATTAGCAATTAACAGGACCCAAAATATACACACCATAGATAATGATTTACCATGCGGGAAAAATTGTGCATTTAACTATATATACAGCACTATATAACATAATCCTTATCAATTTGTACAATAAACTTCACAGTATTAATACTCAACTGATGTCTATCAGCTGCTGCAACATCGCTTGTATATCGTTTATCATTCTTTGTCTCTGTTTCCGTTTGGTTTATTCGATGCCTTCATTATATCTGGCAAAGAGGAATTTACATTTATTTTAATGTTTATTAGGAGTTTTCAAATAAAAAGCCAACGGTAAATAGTGTATTTAAATAATATCTATCATTTGCAGCTCTATTTGTTATTTAAGATTCGGTTTCTAGAACATGAATATTTTATAACAGCAAATTCAGTAGATGAACTCAATAACATGCCGAAACTCAAAATGTCAGAGACGTCCTGTAAATCAAGTTTAAATAACGTTACAGGAGATCAATGTGGAGATCGGCTAACATGAGTTTTGTCTTCTTAATTATTATTTCAGACCCATAAAGAGAATTACTGCTAGATAGCGATCACCTGTATTTTCCCCGCCATGCTAGGTGTGTATCAGCAAACTAATACTAAACCCTGATAAAGCCCTGACCTTACCGAATAAACAGTGTTCCAAAAGATCCTGTATGTCAGAAAGTATATTTCACTGCTGAACAACTCATTTAATGATGGTAAAATAACACAGAAATGGAATAATAACACTTCAGTCTCCTCCCGAAGCTCAGACGGTCTGCTTAGAGAAACTGTCAATCACAGCTGTCAATCACGAGGACACGCCCAGCATTAAATTACTGCTAAAACCATTACAAAAATGAAGATCTGCACCGATATCAGCTGATAACCAGTGCCTTCATTGAGCAAAACCATCTTTCGGAACATTTTATTGCAAGTGTAATTAATTTTTTTCATTCAAATCATTAACACGGAGGAGGCGGGCTTTATGACTTGTAATGCAGCCAGCCCCCAGGGGGCGATATAACGGCCGAGACCTTCCCTCAAAAGCAGGCGTGTGGCACACTTGGTAATTACCAGTTAGGATCTATTACTGAACCGATATCGAATTGTCCGCATCTGCATTGCAGTGCACCAAAGAAACAATTAATTTTGACACCCCTAGCAGATTGTTCTGAAGACAGTCTGGAAAAATTATTTCTTAAGGGAAGGCTAATCATTTTGATCAGTAGTTTTGACAAAAAAAAAAGAAACAAGACTTTCTCTGAAAGAAAATAACTAATTAAACATACTTGAAAAAATATAACATTAAATGCCTTAATCTCGACGCGGTGGCGCAGTAGGTAGTGCTGTCGCCTCACAGCAAGAAGGTCGCTGGTTCGAGCCTCGGCTGGGTCAGTTGTCATTTCTGTGTGGAGTTTGCATGTTCTCCCCGTGTTGGCGTCGGTTTCCTCTGGGTGCTCCGGTTACCCTCAAAATCCAAACACATGCGCTATAGGGGAATTGATGAACTAAATTGGCTGTAGTGGATGTGTGTGAATGAGTGTGTATTGGTGTTTCCCAGTACTCGGTTGCAGCTGGAAGGTCATCCGCTGCGTAAAACATATGCTGGATAAGTACACAGGTCATTCCGCTGTGGTGAGCCCTGATTAATAAGGCATTAAGCCGAAAAGAAAATGAATGAATGAATGAATTGCCTTAATCTTTGCCTTCAACTGTACATAAAATTGAGGTTGTGCTTGTTAAATTGAGAGCATTTTAATGATCTATTATGAAAAATGGCAATCAATATAATTCATTCATTCATTTTCTTGTCGGCTTTGTCCCTTGCGGGGTCGCCACAGCGGAATGAACCGCCAACTTATCCAGCACGATTTTGCGCAGCGGATGCCCTTCCAGCCGCAACCCATCTCTGGGAACTTCCACACACACATTCACACTCATACACTATGGACAATTTAGCTTACCCAATTCACCTGTACTGCATGTCTTTGGACTGTGGGGGAAACCGGAGCACCCGGAGGAAACCCACGCAAACCCAGGGAGAACATGCAAACTCCACACAGAAACGCCAACTGACCCAGCCCAGCCGAGGTTCGAACCTGCGACCCAGCGACGTTCTTGCTGTGAGGCAACAGCACTACCTACTGCGCCACTGGGTTGCCCCGCAATCAATATAATTTTCTATTAAAGTCAGAAGTAAGCCACAGATCTACAAAACTCAGAAAACAGTGTAAATGAGTGCAGGACACACATATCTGCACGTACGAAAGGAAAAACACCTCAATAATCCACCGATTCAGAGCACAGCTGGAATTCCTGGCGCTCCAATTACTCCCGTTCCTTTGTTTTTGTGCAAGAATGAAATCTTTCACGGTAGATTCTCCCAAATCGGCTCGGCGCACGTGTAATGGTTTGGGGAAAAAGCTATGAATAATAGATTTGAGGCCGCTGCCTCCTGTGGCGAGGTGATCACTTAATTAGCCATGATTAGCAGAGCTCAAACCCCCAGCGCACAGACCACACAACTCCAGTCAAAACTCATCTCATATCTCCCATTCAGCGTGACCTACTTCATTTAAGGGGGAGCGATAAATATTGACTTTCTCTACTGAATATACCTCCAGTCTGAGACGAGAAACGGCCCCAAAAACACCCTCAAATAGTTGTAATTACTAAGCAAAAGTTGATCAACCTTTAGTGTTACATCAAAGTGGAAGAAATCGCTATTCCCATGAGCACCGGCGGATAATTAGTCCAACAATATTCCTCCTCCTGCTGTCATTATGTATTTTAATCAGATCATTTATTCATTTTCTTTTCTTTGTATAGTCCCTTTATTAATCTGGGGTCACCACAACGGAATGAACCGCCAACTTATCCAGCACATGTTTTACGCAGCGGATGCCCTTCCAGCTGCAACCCATCACTGGGAAACTCACATACACTCTTGCACACACTCATACACTACGGTCAGTTTAGTTCATCAATTCCCCTATAGCGCATGTGTTTGGACTTGTGGGGGAAACCGGAGCACCCAGAGGAAACCCACGCCAACACGGGGAGAACATGCAAACTCCACACAGAAATGCCAACTGACCCAGCCGAGGCTCAAACCAGTGACCTTCTTGCTGTGAGGCGATCGTGCTACCCACTGCACCACCGTGCTGCCTTAATCAGATCATATAATGAATAGTTTATTATTTAAAGCACTTTATTTCGGAATCACTGTCAATTAATGAGACAAAAATTTGATTAATTTATACTAATATAGCAGAATGGGGTCAAGAAATGTTGTGTCTGATGATGTCGTCTTTCCTTAAAATGTATATATATTGATCAACAAATTGATTTACAAAAATGGATTAGTATTCTATTTGATATCTCAGCATGAACGGCGCTCTAGGATAGTTTTTAATAGCAGAAAAAGCCCTAGACTTGATTTGACTAGCGACATCTACTGTTGAACACTAGCCTAGAGCGCCGTCGCTGTTAAAACTAGCCTATAGTGCAGTCGCTGGTAAAAACTCACCTAGAGCGCTGTCTGCTGTTGAACACTAGCCTAGAGCGACGTCGATGTTAAAACTAGCCTAGAGCGCCGTCTGCTGTTAAACACTAGCCTAGAGCGACGTCGCTGTTAAAAATTCACCTAGAGCGCCGTCTGCTGTTTAAAAACTAGCCTATAGTGCAGTCGCTGCTAAAACTAACCTAGATCGCTGTCTGCTGTTGAACACTAGCCTAGAGCGACGTCGCTGTTAAAACTAGCCTAGAACACCATCTGCTGTTAAACACTAGCCTAGAGCGACGTCGCTGTTAAAAAATTCACCTAGAGCGCCGTCTGCTGTTTAAAAACTAGCCTATACTGCAGTCGCTGTTAAAACTAGCCTAGAGCGCTGTCTGCTGTTGAACACTAGCCTAGAGCGCCGTCTGCTGTTAAACACTAGCCTAGAGCGCCGTCTGCTGTTAAACACTAGCCTAGAGCGCTGTCTGCTGTTGAACACTAGCCTAGAGAGCAGTCACCTCTTAAAACTAGCCTAGAGCGCCGTCTGCTGTTAAACACTAGCCTAGAGCGACGTCGCTGTTAAAAAAATTCACCTAGAGCGCCGTCTGCTGTTTAAAAACTAGCCTATAGTGCAGTCGCTGCTAAAACTAACCTAGATCGCTGTCTGCTGTTGAACACTAGCCTAGAGCGACGTCGCTGTTAAAACTAGCCTAGAACACCATCTGCTGTTAAACACTAGCCTAGAGCGACGTCGCTGTTAAAAAATTCACCTAGAGCGCCGTCTGCTGTTTAAAAACTAGCCTATACTGCAGTCGCTGTTAAAACTAGCCTAGAGCGCTGTCTGCTGTTGAACACTAGCCTAGAGCGCCGTCTGCTGTTAAACACTAGCCTAGAGCGCCGTCTGCTGTTAAACACTAGCCTAGAGTGCCGTCTGCTGTTAAACATTAGCCTAGAGCGACGTCGCTGTTAAAAAAGTCACCTAGAGCACCGTCTGGTGTTTAAAAACTAGCCTATAGTGCAGTCGCTGCTAAAACTAACCTAGAGCGCCCTCTGCTGTTAAACACTAGCCTAGAGCGACGTCGCTGTTAAAAAATTCACCTAGAGCGCCGTCTGCTGTTTAAACTAGCCTAGAGCGCTGTCTGCTGTTGAACACTAGCCTAGAGCGACGTCGCTGTTAAAACTAGCCTAGAACACCGTCTGCTGTTAAACACTAGCCTAGAGCGCCGTCTGCTGTTAAACACTAGCCTAGAGCGCCGTCTGCTGTTAAACACTAGCCTAGAGCGCTGTCTGCTGTTGAACACTAGCCTAGAGCGACGTCGCTGTTAAAACTAGCCTAGAACACCGTCTGCTGTTAAAACTAGCCTAGAGCGCTGTCTGCTGTTGAACACTAGCCTAGAGCGACGTCGCTGTTAAAACTAGCCTAGAACACCGTCTGCTGTTAAACACTAGCCTAGAGCGCTGTCTGCTGTTGAACACTAGCCTAGAGAGCAGTCACCTCTTAAAACTAGCCTGGAGCGCTGTCGCTGTTAAAACTAGCCTAAAGCATTGTCTGCTGTTGAACAATAGCCTAGAGCGATGTCGCTGTTAAAACTAGCCTAGAGCGCTGTTGCTGTAAAAAAACTCACCTAGAGAGCCGTCTGCTGTTTAAAAACTAGCCTATACTGCAGTCGCTGTTAAAACTAGCCTAGAGCGCTGTCTGCTGTTGAACACTAGCCTAGAGCGACGTCGCTGTTAAAACTAGCCTAGAACACCGTCTGCTGTTAAACACTAGCCTAGAGCGCTGTCTGCTGTTGAACACTAGCCTAGAGAGCAGTCACCTCTTAAAACTAGCCTGGAGCGCTGTCGCTGTTAAAACTAGCCTAAAGCATTGTCTACTGTTGAACTCTAGCCTAGAGCGCCGTCGCTGTTAAAACTAGCCTATAGTGCAGTCGCTGGTAAAAACTCCCCTAGAGAGCAGTCTGCCATTAAAAACTAGCCTATAGTGCCGTCGCTGTTTAAACTAACCTAGATCGCTGTCTGCTGTTGAACACTAGCCTAGAGCGACGTCGCTGTTAAAACTAGCCTAGAGCGCCGTCTGCTGTTAAACACTAGCCTAGAGCGACGTCGCTGTTAAAAAATTCACCTAGAGCGCCGTCTGCTGTTTAAAAACTAGCCTATACTGCAGTCGCTGTTAAAACTAGCCTAGAGCGCTGTCTGCTGTTGAACACTAGCCTAGAGCGACGTCGCTGTTAAAACTAGCCTAGAACACCGTCTGCTGTTAAAACTAGCCTAGAGCGCTGTCTGCTGTTGAACACTAGCCTAGAGCGACGTCGCTGTTAAAACTAGCCTAGAACACCGTCTGCTGTTAAAACTAGCCTAGAGCGCTGTCTGCTGTTGAACACTAGCCTAGAGCGACGTCGCTGTTAAAACTAGCCTAGAACACCGTCTGCTGTTAAAACTAGCCTAGAGCTCTGTCTGCTGTTGAACACTAGCCTAGAGCGACGTCGCTGTTAAAACTAGCCTAGAACACCGTCTGCTGTTAAACACTAGCCTAGAGCGCTGTCTGCTGTTGAACACTAGCCTAGAGAGCAGTCACCTCTTAAAACTAGCCTGGAGCGCTGTCGCTGTTAAAACTAGCCTAAAGCATTGTCTGCTGTTGAACAATAGCCTAGAGCGATGTCGCTGTTAAAACTAGCCTAGAGCGCTGTTGCTGTAAAAAAAACTCACCTAGAGAGCCGTCTGCTGTTTAAAAACTAGCCTATAGTGCTGTCGCTGTTAAAACTAGCCTAGAGCGCTGTCTGCTGTTGAACAATAGCCTAGAGCGCCGTCGCTGTTAAAAACTCACCTAGAGCGCCGTCTGCTGTTTAAAAACTAGCCTATAGTGCTGTCGCTGTTAAAACTAGCCTAGAGTGCAGTCTGCTGTTGAACAATAGCCTAGAGCGCCATCGCTGTTAAAAACTCACATAGAGCGCCGTCTGCTGTTTAAACACTAGCCTAGTGCAGTTGCTGTTAAAACTAACCTAGAGCGCTGTCTGCTGTAGAACACTAGCCTAGAGAGCAGTCACTGTTAAAACTAGCCTAAAGCATTGTCTGCTGTTGAACAATAGCCTAGAGCGACGTCGCCGTTAAAACTAGCCTAGAGCGCCATTGCTGTAAAAAAACTCACCTAGAGAGCCGTCTGCTGTTTAAAAACTAGCCTATAGTGCCGTCGCGGTTAAAACTAGCCTAGAGCGCTGTCTGCTGTTGAACAACAGCCTAGAGCAACGTCGCTGTTAAATATAGCCTAGAGCGCCCTTTGCTGTAAAAACTAGCCTATAGAGCCGTCTGCTGTTAAAAAGAAGCCTAGAGCGCCATCGCTTTTAAAAACTCACCTAGAGCGCTGTCTGCTTTTTAAAAACTAGCCTATAGTGCCGTCGCTGTTAAAACTAACCTAGAGCGCCATCTGCTGTTCAAAACTAGCCTAGAGCGGTGTTGAACAATAGCCTAGACCACCGTCTGCTGTTAAAACTAGCCTAGAGCGACGTCTGTTGTTAAAAACTAGGCTAGTGTTTAACATCAGACGATTCTCTAGTCTAGTGCTTAAGAGCGGACGGTGCTCTAGGCTAGTGTTTAACATCAGACGGCGCTCTAGGCTAGTGTTTAACAGCAGACGGTGCTCTAGGCTAGCGTTTAACAGCAGACGGCGCTCTAGGCTAGCGTTTAACAGCAGACGGCGCTCTAGGCTAGCGTTTAACAGCAGACGATGCTCTAGGCTAGCGTTTAACAGCAGACGATGCTCTAGGCTAGTGTTTAACATCAGACGGTGCTCTAGGCTAGTGTTTAACAGCAGACGGTGCTCTAGGCTAGTGTTTAAGAGCAGACGGTGCTCTAGGCTAGAGTTTAACATCAGATGGTGCTCTAGGCTAGTGTTTAACAGCAGACGGCGCTCTAGGCTAGTGTTTAACAGCAGACGGTGTTCTAGGCTAGTTTTTAACAGCAGATGGCGCTCTAGGCTAGTGTTTAACAGCCGTTTGCGCTTTAGGCTAGTGTTTAACAGCAGACGGCGCTCTAGGCTAATGTTTAACAGCAGACGGCGCTCTAGGCTAATGTTTAACAGCAGACGGAGCTCTAGGCTAGAGTTTAACAGCAGACGGTGCTCTAGGCTAGTGTTTAACAGCAGACGGTGTTCTAGGCTAGTGTTAAACATCAGACGGTGCTCTAGTCTCGTGTTTAAGAGCAGACGGTGCTCTAGGCTAGTGTTTAACAGCAGACGGCGCTCTAGGCTAGTGTTTAACAGCAGACGGTGCTCTAGGCTAGTGTTTAACATCAGACGGTGCTCTAGGCTAGTGTTTAACATCAGACGGTGCTCTAGTCTAGTGTTTAACAGCAGACGGTGCTCTAGGCTAGTGTTTAACAGCAGACGGTGTTCTAGGCTAGTGTTTAACAGCAGATGGCGCTCTAGGCTAGTGTTTAACAGCAAATGGCGCTCTAGGCTAGTGTTTAACAGCAGACGGTGTTCTAGGCTAGTGTTTAACAGCAGATGGCGCTCTAGGCTAGTGTTTAACAGCAGACGGTGCTCTAGGCTAGTGTTTAACATCAGATGGTGCTCTAGGCTAGTGTTTAACAGCAGACGGTGCTCTAGGCTAGTGTTTAACATCAGACGGTGCTCTAGGCTAGTGTTTAACATCAGACGGTGCTCTAGTCTAGTGTTTAACAGCAGATGGTGCTCTAGGCTAGTGTTTAACAGCAGACGGCGCTCTAGGCTAGTGTTAAACATCAGACGGTGCTCTAGTCTAGTGTTTAAGAGCAGACGGTGCTCTAGGCTAGTGTTTAACAGCAGACGGCGCTCTAGGCTAGTGTTTAACATCAGATGGCGCTCTAGGCAAATGTTTAACAGGAGACGGTACTCTAGGCTAGAGTTTAACAGCATACGGCGCTCTAGGCTAGTGTTTAACAGCAGACGGTGTTCTAGGCTAGTGTTTAACAGCAGATGGCGCTCTAGGCTAGTGTTTAACAGCAGACGGCGCTCTAGGCTAGTGTTTAACAGCAGACGGCGCTCTAGGCTAGTGTTTAACAGCAGACGGCGCTCTAGGCTAGTGTTGAACATCAGACGGCGCTCTAGGCTAGTGTTAAACATCAGACGGTGCTCTAGTCTAGTGTTTAACAGCAGACGGCGCTCTAGGCTAGTGTTTAACAGCAGACGTCGCTCTAGGCAAGTGTTTAAAAGCAGACGGCGCTCTAGGCTAGAGTTTAACATCAGATGGTGCTCTAGTCTAGTGTTTAATGGCAGACGAAGCTCTAGGCTAGTTTTTAAACAGCAGATGGCGCTCTAGGCTAGATTTTAAACCGCAGATGCTGCTCTAGGCTATTTTTTTTAAACAGCAGATGGCGCTCTAGGCTAGTTTTTAATGGCAGATGAAGCTCTAGGCTCGTTTTTAAGAGCAGACGGCGCTCTAGGCTAGAGTTTAACATCAGATGGTGCTCTAGGCTAGAGTTTAACATCAGATGGTGCTCTAGTCTAGTGTTTAAGAGCAGACGGTGCTCTAGGCTAGAGTTTAACATCAGATGGTGCTCTAGTCTAGTGTTTAAGAGCAGACGGTGCTCTAGGCTAGAGTTTAACATCAGATGGTGCTCTAGGCTAGTGTTTAACAGCAGACGGTGCTCTAGGCTAGAGTTTAACATCAGATGGTGCTCTAGGCTAGTGTTTAACAACAGACGGTGCTCTAGGCTAGTGTTTAACAGCAGACGGGCTCTAGCCTAGTGTTTAACAGTAGACGGCGCTCTAGGCTAGTGTTTAACAGCAGATGGCGCTCTAGGCTAGTGTTTAACAGCAGATGGCGCTCTAGGCTAGTGTTTAACAGCAGATGGCGCTCTAGGCTAGTGTTTAACAGCAGATGGCGCTCTAGGCTAGTGTTTAACAGCAGATGGCGTTCTAGGCTAGTGTTTAACAGCAGATGGCGTTCTAGGCTAGTGTTTAACAGCAGACTGCTCTCTAGGCTAGTTTTTAAACAAGAGATGGTTCTCTAGACTAGTTTTCAACAGCAAATGGTGCACTAAGCTAGTTTGTAACCACAGATCGCAATCTACAATCTAGCCAAGAGCACCGTCTGATGTTAAACAATAGCCTAGAGCACCATCTACTGTTAAACACTAAGCTAAGAATCGATTAAAGAGAGAACAGCTATGGATTTTGAAAAACCAGAATAAAGTTCTTGAACTATTTTTCACCACAGCTCTTGATAAAACAGACTCATTCATTCATGGGTTCAGATTTGTTGTGTTAAACTCATTCAACAGGAAGGCTCTCGGAATGCTTCCAAATCAAGTGAATCACAGTTTTGAGTGCACTTAAAGGAACTGTATTCCCTTCTTCACTACGGGCACTATGTTTTTGACAACCCTTATGCATTAATCCAGCAGGGCCGCTTTTTGTTCCTCCCCATGTCTCAGACGGGGGAAAAAAAACAGATCCTTTTGTGGTGCAAATAACACCGGAACGAGCACTTAAAGGCGTCCTGCCGTGACTATGCAACTCCCGACATGTTAAAAACGTCAGTGACAGGTCTGGAAATGCTGCTGTTCTTCCTGCAGATCAAACAGCAGGACAGGTAGAAAGGAAGTGATCTGTCGGCGCTCGGGAATCCTGGCTGACCGACCGGATTTGATAACAATCTGAGTTCTCTAGAATTCCCAGAGCGGATCGTGAGACACGGAGGAGCCATGCAGGTCTGGCCGGGCAGGTTTTTTTCTCCTTCGCACATGCACACACAGGAACGAGAGATCCGCGTTGACAGCTTAACCTCTGGGCTCAGATACGCATCTCTGCTGACAGACTGAACCAGAACTGTCACACCACTGATGGGTGTCGTCTTCTCATTTAATAATAACACGCCTTCCCGTGTATTAAGGCGTTACACCCAATTTATCAGCAGCAGACACTTCAAAAACACATGCAATGTCCTGTTCTGCTGCTGATTAAGCTGATAAAGCACTAAAACTTTTCTATTTACTACAAGCTTTTGCAATGGTGGACAGTAATTCACTACTGTACTACAGTAAATTATTGAAGACTGCAGTGCTCAATGAGCAGTTGGACAGGTGTACCTAATAAAGTGGCCGGTGAGTGTAGCTATACGTAACATACTATAAAATCATGCACTGATACAATTCACCAAACAAATTATCAGTAAAACGTAATTATGCACTAAAAAGTATATAAATAATAAGATAAAATATCACATACACAAAACCATACAAACGTAAAATAACATGAAAATAATAATAGTACTAATAATTAAACAAACAATAGGATAAAAAGAAATAATTAAAAATCAAGATGTGTCCCCTTAAACATTTTTAGAGAAGGGCTCCTGACTTTTATTGTTGCAATTTATTTAAATTATTTTTAATATTTTAAACTTTTACTTTGCTCCAATCTGAAAAAAAATGTTGTATTTTTACACTGTTGAGTAAAAAAGTGCTGAGCAAACAAGCTGAATCTCATCAGTTAACCTGTTAAATAGGTTCATAAACTCCCTAAACAGCTTATTAATGAATTTAACAGTTACTACATTTGTTAATTCTCTGATTAAAATGTTCCAAATCTCCACTAAACAACTCACTGATTAAAATGATGCAATCAAAGTGAATCTCCAGTAAACGACTCACTAATTAAAATGATGCAATCAAAGTGAATCTCCAGTAAATGACTCACTGATTTTAATGATCCTGTCAGAATGAATCTCCAGTAAACGACTCACTGATCTAAACACGAATGCATTATTTTCTAATGATTCAATGGCTTGTCATCAAATATTCCTCATATTTTTGTGTTCGGCTGAGTAACACAAGCTAAAGAAACACTGAAGAATGCTTAAACTGTATGAGATTAATAGGAAATACCCCAATAAGCTCAACAAGAATGGAATATTATGAAGTATCTGGAGGAATCTGATCTTTGAAAGGTGCATTAAGAGAAAGCCAAGACCACCTCGAAACTGCTTTTAAACGCATCTGAGACCACACACAGCATAAAGACAAGACTATTCAGCAAGCATTTATTCTGGACATGCTCCTTGGCCATATTTTCTGTGGTTTTGCAACAGAGAAATGAACCGTTCTTACACCCAAACCTCATTCTTTTGCCTTCAGAAACGTCCTTGGCTCCTATAACGGCTCAGTAGAGTGACAGAAAAGTAATTTGCTGCAGTTTCACTGCCAAAACGATGCCAGTGGGTTTTGAGATGTGGTTTACGGAGACAGATCTAGTTTGGCGTATTTGTACTTGCCCCAAGGCTGAACACACAATGAAGAAATCCGGACTGCAGAAAAACCCCTGCAATCATCTGAAATGGATCACAAAAATGAGAGAAAATGGTTTATTTTAGTTTTAGCAGACAGTCATTATCATGCCAAAATAATCTGCTCATTCATGTCTGAGCTAGAGCTGCATGATACTGGGAAAATATGCCATATTTTTGTTGAGCATCATGACATTTATTGCAAAACGACACTTCCGTAGCCATTTTTGCTATCATTTTTGTTTATGTAATGATCATATTAAAATAAACATGTAATACTTGATTTTCTAATCTAATTTAATTTAATTATGTCCAAAAAAAAAAAAAAAAAAACAATGTCAAGGTGCAAACATTTATTAGACTTTAAAATACTTTCAATTACACTATGAAACTTAATTTTCAGCTCTTGGTTCACCTTTGGGCTCTTCTTTAACAACCAATGCATGCAGCACACAAATCCCTGGCATATAAAACACATTTAATATGGATATTGCATGAAAACATTCTCTAGGGCTGCTTTTATTTTGAGATATACACTCATTGGCCACTTTATTAGGTACAATGTCTAACTGCTCATTAACGCAAATTTCTAAACAGCCAATCTCATTGGAGCAACTCAATGCATTTAGGCATATAAATGGTCTAGACCAGGGGTGTCCAAACTCGGTCCTGGAGGGCCGGTGTCCTGCATAGTTTAGCTCCAACTTCCTTCAACACACCTGCCTGGAGCTTTCTAGTAAACTTGATTAGCTTGTTCAGGTGTGTTTAATTGGGGTTGGAACTAAAATATGCAGGACACCGGCCCTCCAGGACCGAGTTTGGGCAGCCCTGCTCTAGACGATCTGCTGCAGTTCAAACTGAGCATCAGAATGGGGAAGAAAGGGGATTTAAGCGACTTTGAACGTGGCATGGTTGTTGGTGCCAGACGGGCTGGTCTGAGTATTTCAGAAACTGCTGATTTACTGGGATTTACACGCACAACCATTTCTAGGGTTTACAGAGAATAGTCAGACAAAGAGGAAACATCTAGTGAGCGGCAGTTCTGTGGGCGCAAATGCCTTGATGATGCCAGAGGTCAGAGGAGAATGGCCAGACTGGTTCGAGCTGATAGAACAGTAACTCAAATAAGCACTCGTTATAACCGAGGTCTGCAGAAGAGCATCTCTGAACACATAACACGTCCAACCTTGAGGCGGATGGGCTACAGCAGCAGAAGACCACACTGGGTGCCGCTCCTGTCAGCAAAGAACAGGAAACTGAGGCTACAATTCACACAGACTCACCAAAACTGGACAAGAGAAGATTGGAGAAACGTTGCCTGGTCTGATGAGTCTCCATTTCTGCTGCCACATTCGGATGGTCGGCTCAGAATTTGGCCTCAACAACATGAAAGCATGGATCCATCCTGCCTTGTATCAACAGTTCAGGCTGGTGGTGATGGTGTACACACACACTACAGTGTACCGATCTTAGTATTAGTAAGATATTACAGTGTACCTAATAAAGTGGCCGGTGAATGTATATTATGATATGAATACAATTTCACCAGATGACTTAATATCTCTTTTTGGAAAGAATTTTGAATGTTACATCAACTGGGATGATTCTGCAGTGGATGTGCATCTTTATAAAATCTAATAAACAATCTATAAACTTTTTGTCGTCCCCTGACATGTTTTGTGGTCTGTGCTATATGCAGTGCATTTCTGTATCTGCATGTGTTGGGAGTATTTTCATGCACAACAATCTATAAATGCATTCAAGAAAAAGAAACAATTGAAATAAAGTGTTTTATCATTTCCCGAGTCAAGCAGTATTCAAGTACAGTAACTGAATGATAAAAATAATAATAGTAATAAAAAATTTCAATAAATTAATCGTAGTTAAGGTCACAAATGGTCCAATTTCTCATGCCTGAATGCTTTTAAGGTCATTATACAAATCACAGGCATCAAAAACACAAGCAAATGATAAATAATACAAACTCAACACTGCATATCCAGCGATGTGTCTATTGCGAATGATCACATTACGATATCAATGCTGAAACCAGATATTGTGCAGGCCTAGACTGAACAATTAGCAAAAAGCATGCAAAACGTTTACAAACACAAACTCATTTAAAATGCAAGCTGACAGACTCGCGCTCTTAATTATGGGTGCAATGCAGAACTGCATTTAGCTAAACTAATTAGTAGTTATCAGCATGAGCTACAGTGATGGTTGCGGTTTGTGTTTCTTTAGTTGAAAAAATACCAAGAATTTTTAAAGCAAGAGCATCTGCAAGCCACCTGCATATTTAAGATGCATGTCTGCATTCTTCATGTTCATACGATCCACCACAAAACAAACCACACGTCCTTACATTCCTAAAAACTTTCCACACACCCTGAGATTTCTACATTTAACATTCATAATGACACACTGACATTTGTAATGCACTACTAGTGTTACTATAATCATGATATCATGGCTTTACTGGACATATTTGACATTTTATAGCGTATCAGTATATTAAAAGGACCCTGGATATATACAGGATTCAGATTATTTACTACAAAGAATAAGGAAGCACAAGAAATTTAATTAGTATCACAAATTTCATTCATTCATTCGTTTTTCTTCAGCTTAGTCCATTTATTTATCAGGGGTCACCACAGCGGAATGAACCACCAACTATTTCAGCATATGTTTTACACAGCGGATGCCCTTCCAGCTGCAACCCAGTACTGGGAAACACCCATACACACATTCCCAAACACACTCATACACTACGGACAATTTAGTTCATCAATTCCCCTTTAAGCGCATGTGTTTGGACTGTGGGGGAAACTGGAGCACTCGGAGGAAACCCACGCCAACACGGGGAGAACATGCAAACTCCACACAGAAACACCAACTGACCCAGCCGGGACTTGAACCAGCGACCTTCTTGCTGTGAGGCCACAGTGCTAACCACTGAGCAACCGTGCTGCCCTAATATATAACTTATAAAGAATAGGGCTGCATTGGATAGGTATTGTCATCACAAATTCGCAATAATAAATTAAATGGGTGTAAATAAATTAGGTGTAATAAATGTAATTTGTTTTATGTGCCAAGCATTTGTGTGTTGCATGCTTAGATTGGTGATCCAAATTTGACCAATCAGATGGGGCAGTGCAATCTTTAGCCCCGCCTCCCCAGTAGGCGCTGTTCTTCTTTTGGCTGAAGGTGAATTAGAGCTGAAATATTATATAAATACTAATGGAGGAAAATAACACTTAAATTATTCATAAAAACTACATGGATTTACTACAAAAACACACAATTAGGACTACTGAAATCACGCAGAATTAAAAAAAATATAATAATTATATATATATATATATATATATATATATATATATATATATATATATATTTATATATATATATATATATATATATATTTATATATATATATATATATATATATATATATATATATATATATATATATATATATATATATATACACACATACAGGGAGTGCAGAATTATTAGGCAAGTTGTATTTTTGAGGATTAATTTTATTATTGAACAACAACCATGTTCTTTTTTGGATATTTTTGGAAGTTGTTTTTAGTTTGAGCTATTTTAGGAGGATATCTGTGTGTGCAGGTGACTATTACTGTGCAGAATTATTAGGCAACTTAACAAAAAACAAATATATCCCCATTTCAATGATTTATTTTCACCAGTGATCAGAGACCAGGTGAACAAGGAGGCCATGTCATTAGTTTTTCTTCTTTTAGACCCTTTCTTGCCAGCCATGCTGTGGAGTACTTGGACGCGTGTGATGGAGCATTGTCCTGCATGAAAATCATGTATTTCTTGAAGGATGCAGACTTCTTCCTGTACCACTGCTTGAAGGTGTCTTCCAGAAACTGGCAGTAGGACTGGGAGTTGAGCTTGACTCCATCCTCAACCCGAAAAGGCCCCACAAGCTCATCTTTGATGATACCAGCCCAAACCAGTACTCCACCTCCACCTTGCTGGCGTCTGAGTCGGACTGGAGCTCTCTGCCCTTTACCGATCCAGCCACGGGCCCATCAAGACTCACTCTCATTTCATCAGTCCATAAAACCTTAGAAAAATCAGTCTTGAGATGTTTCTTGGCCCAGTCTTGACGTTTCAGCTTGTGTGTCTTGTTCAGTGGTGGTGGTTTTTCAGCCTTTCTTACCTTGGCCATGTCTCTGTATTGCACACCTTGTGCTTTTGGGCACTCCAGTGATGTTGCAGCTCTGAAATATGGCAAAACTGGTGGCAAGTGGCATCTTGGCAGCTGCACGCTTGACTTTTCTCAGTTCATGGTTCAGTTCTCAGTTTATTTTGCGCCTTGGTTTTTCCACATGCTTCTTGCGACCCTGTTGACTATTTTGAATGAAACGCTTGATTGTTGGATGATCGTGAGGTAAATTTTCCTTTCTCTCGGCTGTTAAAACGAAACTTGTGGATTCAGAAACAAGCGTGCCTGTGGTGCGAGTTTATTGTATTGTATTTATTCTATTACGGATTACCTGATAACCGCGTATTATGCGCATATAGACTGACCCGCAGCTGTTTATCTCGCGTCACTCATGGGTGAACAGCCCTTTCGTTTCTAAAGCCAAGCGCAGCTCTTTCTGTTGAGCGGGTAAAGACAATGACCAATCATAGGGGTGTAAGATCCTGCCAGCACTCAAAAAGCAAGCGGGATAATATTTACATTAGTTTATTTGTTATAAATGCTCGTGCTGTGTTCTGTGCATGTATTGGAGTTTTGTCTAAAACTTTCACAAAGAGTGTTTTTTTTTTTGAGCAGGTAAAATTAAAGGTACAGTTCATGTATCTGACTGCCTGTATTAAAGGACAAAATTGTATTACAAGTAATATCAAAATATAAACATATTTATAGATTAATAAAAAAAAAATTCTTGAGTTAAAGAAAAAAATCTAATTATGTGTAGAAAGTAGGGATGCTCCGATCAGGATTTTTGCCACCGATACCGAGTACCGATTTTTTGTCATGCTGATCGGCCGATACCAATGCCGATTCTGATGCTTCAACATCAGTAAAATATTTGTGCCGTGGCAGTTGTTATCGTGGTTCAAGATGTTCAATGAGGCGTTTAAATCCAATGTCTTCTGTGACTGACAGAGGCTGGTTGTCAATGCATATAAAGTCCATTATCTTCGCAGTTATATCCTTAGGTTTCTTGTTGTCTGGTGTGTACAGTTCGTGTTTTTTCAGAATGTCTGTAATGGATGGCTGAGTGAGAGTCGCATTACTAGTTACCGTTAACTTTTTTGCAGTCGACAGTTTTTCGTATTCACCATAGGACTCGCGGTGGCTCGTTCTTAAGTGCCGAATCAAGGTCGTTGTATTAAATGTTTTGGGTGATGCTCCTCCACGTGAGATTTCTTTGGAACATAAACGACAATTAGCGAATTTTGCATTGTTTCTCGAAACGTCATAATAATTCCACACCGGTGAAGACATGACTGCGGCGCCAAAACACTTACGTCCCCACTCATCGTGTACGTCCTCACGCATTGACGTCATCAATTGTGATCGGTTCGTAAGATCGGCCAAGTTAGCGAGTACCGATCGAGTCATAAAATGTGATTATCGGCCGATACCGATCTTCGGCCGATCGATCGGAGCATCCCTGGTAGAAAGCATCGTCAATGCACCGTGATGCACCGAGATATCGAATTGAACCAAATCGATGGCATGAAAATCGTAACCGAACCGTGAGACCAGTGTAGGTTCACACCCCTAATAAAAAGTTTATCCTACTCAGTTATGCTCATAAAATATTTGTGCATCTTCAAAATGTATGAACATCTTGGCGTATCCATCAACTGATTTTTTATGTGCATATCCAAAATGCGCATAAAAATAAGTGTATGGAAACATAGCTTGTGATTATACACACACACACACACACACACACACACACACACACACACACACACAGTACGCGCCAATAACCTTCCTCAAAGTCATTCTAGAAAGTTTCTTTGTGAAAAATGTGCATCAGTACAGAATCAGATCAATTTTGGGTTTAATAATTCATCGGCTCGCTCTATTCTGCTTTAGCCAGCAGTTGACATCAGGGATACCTTTGGATACTCTGGGAATTAAAGCTTGTAATCAGGCATGCAATGTGCAATTCTGAAAACACCTTTGTATTTCTCTTTTTTTTTCTGTCTCTCTCTGGATGAAAACTTCAAAGACGTCACAGCGAACCCTCACATCTTCAAGGTGAAAATGTGTGTACTCCATTTTTATCAAGCTTGAGGAGAGACTCCAAGAGAATTAGCACAGAAAAATTAAATTGGTCTCATTGAGGCCTGGCGCTATAAGACATTCATTTTTAATGTGGCGACTGCACCACTCCACTCGCAGCGCCGTCCTGATTTCTGATCAGCCTCTGAGCTAAAGCTTCACTTTACACCCAGTCAGCTTAAAATAACAGAGAACGCAGGAAAAAAACAAAGGCTGGGACTTCCATGGTTTGCTCCAAAACTCTCTTTTTACACTGCAGTTTTCTCTTAGTAATTTTTTGCATTGTTATTATTAGCAGTGGCAACGCAGTGGCGCAGTAGGTAGTTAGTTGGCGTTTCTGTGTGGAGTTTGCATGTTCTCCCTGTGTTCGTGTGGGTTTCCACCGGGTGCTCCGGTTTCCCCCACAGTCCAAAGACATGCGGTACAGGTGAATTGGGTAAGCTAAATTGGCCGTAGTGTATGAGTGTGAATGAGTGTGTATGGATGTTTCCCAGAGATGGGTTGCCGCTGCGTAAAACATGTGGTAGATAAGTTGGCGGATCATTCCACTGTGGCGACCCCAGATTAATAATGGGACTAAGCCGAAAAGAAAATGAATAAATGAATGAATATTAGCAGTTACATTAGCGTGCTGGAAATAACAAACACTTTAAATACAAAAATAATGTATTCAGAGTGATTAAGTTGATACTTGGCTTCGGATTAGATTTGACTGAACTAATGATTTAAGTTGTGATTCACTGAGTCACATGTTTGTTTGGTAACCTGATTCATTGAATCATTTAGGTCATTGGCAGCATTCAGAATTGCATACTATACTTCATACAGTGGTAGGCAAAACATGGTACATAATCATCACTATAGAATATAGAAAGCCATGACAGCATATGATCATGCATTCTTGATTGTTGCTGGCTTTCCCTGGTGGGAAGAGGTACAATGTACCGACTCTTTGTCGTGGGGATCGGCCGATACCAAGTACCGATTCCTTGCCGTGGGAATCGGCCGATACCAAGTACCTATTCCTTGTCGTGGGGTTTGGCCGATATGAAGCACCAATTCCTTGTCGTGGGGATCGGCCGATACCAAGTACAGATTCTTTTTCGTGGTGATCGGCCGATACCAAGTACAGATTCCTTGTCGTGGTGATCGGCCAATACTAAGTACCAATTCCTTGTCGTGGGGATCGGCTGATACCAAGTACAGATTCCTTGTCATGGTGATAGGCCAAAATCAAGTACTGATTCCTTGTTGTGGTGATCGGCCTATACCAAGTATCGATTCCTTGTCGTGGTGATCGGCCGATAAAGAACACCGATTCTGATGCTTCAAGCTTTATAATGCATAAAGCACATTTTCCCTTAAAGTATAATACTAAAGTGGAGATCTCACATTGCCTAAGAGAATAAACGTAGGATGTTGCATATAATCCCTTAAACACATCTCTTATTACTATTTAGTGTGGACTTGTAATGGCCAGATGCAGGTTTACAGAAAATAATAGATAAAACATTTCTAAAAAAAGGTAAAAATGATTAATGCAATTTAGAAACACTGCAAATGATGGAAGAAGAATTCAACATGTCTCAAAGAAGAAAAAGTTTGGAGCGTAGGCATTATTTGATGCATAAGAAGTTAAAATGTACACCTATTAATACAGTACTTCTTCACTAAAAGGAAAATTTAAATATCTGCTTCTGGGAGAGGCCATACAGTTGAGACACTAGATACCGGGGATAGCGACGATCGCTGCACTCGCGTCCCAGCAGCTCAAAACACTGGACAGTGGATCATCACTCATGTGAGTCGCACCAATAGATTGTATAAACTGTATATTTTAACTGTTGTGATGTGACCACAGTGATCACTCACGCCCCCATGCATCATTTACCTCTTCACGTGTTGTAGCACTGCTGTTGAGCGCACGTTTGTCTTCCTCTGTGTGTAAGCTCGTAAACAAACACTTGCAATTGGTTCATGAGTTCGGCCAGATTGACAAGTATCAATCTAGTCATGAAATTTGATAAACCGATCTCCGGCCGATCGATTGAAACATCCCTAATAAAAATCATTCCATTTGCTGAAACACAGAGAAAGTTGTGGCCAAATTACGCCTAAAAATCACCCCAGAATGAATGAAAAACAACCCAACAGCACACAAGGGTTAAAAACAGACTGCAGATGCACAAAAAAGTGAAAGTGTCCTGCTGAAGTGAGGATTAAACCGGCTTCCGATAAAATGCACAGCACTCCTTGAAAGCAGAGCGTACGTGCGAAACACGCAAATGACTGGGAGAGTCTTCAGACGCAGTTATTATGAGATTATACCAGCTGCGGATTAACTTGTAAGAGCATAAATATTGTGTTATGTACAGGGAGTGCTGACGGACAGATGACTGATTCACTGGGGATTTCAGAGACAGCAGTGAGAGACAAGAGCTCATTATACTGCTGCCCTGATAAAAAAATTATAATAATGATAATTAAGACAAGAGAAAAGACAAGAGAAGAAACTCAGGAGAATGTGTGAGGCTGGATGACCAATAATTTAGCCTTAATTCTGGCTTTTAGACGCATGAAAGTGGACAAGAAATGGTTCATGAGAGTCGTTCATATGTGAGTGAGTGATGCTGTATTTTTGTGTTGCATGAGAACAATAAAATAAAAAGACAATAAAGAAATTTTTAAATGTCTCCTAAGTGATGTTTAAAAGAACTAGAATTTCCTTTTTTCTTCTTCTGAAAAACAATTACTGCTAAGGTCAATATTATTAGCCCCTTTAGGAATTCATTTCGATTTTCTACAGAACAAACCACTGTTGTCCAATATCTTGCCTAATTATTCTAACCTGTTTATTTAACCTAATTAACCAAATATTTTGCTTTCAACTAAGGCTGCACAGTATATTGTTGCAGCATCAATATCGCAATGTGTGTGTCCACAATAGTCACACTGTAGGATATGCAATGCTAAATTTGGATTATAGTTGATTGACAATTGAGTCACTGCATGTCATTTGCATGCGTTTTAAAAGCGTTTCAATAAAGTGTAAAGCATTTGGGCACAATAACGCAAAACATTTGTAACTTTAATGAAGGAAACTTTTACTGATTAATTAATACAATGAAGACTATATGTTATTTTACATTACATTGTTAAATTTCTGTATCTGAAGACTGTTTAAATCTCTGGAAAAACATAAAGAACTTTATTTTGCTTCTTTCTTTGCTCTAACGTAATTTTTCTTGCAATTTCATTATTGTTGTTTTTTATACACAATTCACACTTACAAAATCAACCCAACCAATCTAAATGAATGACTTTTTTACAAATAGAGCTATTTAAGCCATCCGGTGAAATTGTATTCATATTGCAATATATATTGCAGAAAAACTAAATATCGCAATGTCAGATTTGTTCAATATCGTGCAGCTCTATTTTCAACCATATAAAATAAGCATTAAAATGCCACACAGGCTCATAGAGAAAATGTGCCCAGGGATACATTTTTGAGAGCCAGGAAATCATACCTGCCAACATTTGGCCGGGGGGGTGTTGTGCAGAGGTGCACGCGAACTGAAGAGTGGGGTGGGTGGGTGCTGGGGGGGGTGCAGAGGTGCGCGCAAACTGTAGAGCGGGGATGGGTGCGCGCGAACTGAAGAGGGGAGGCGGGGTGGAGAGGTGCGCGCGAACTGTAGAGCGGGAAGGGGTGCGCGCTGACTGAAGAGCACACGCACATCTACCATGTGTTCAGGCCGGACTGTACCTAAAAGCTGAGGAGCGGGGGGGGGTTTGGAATTCCGGGAGTTTTCTGGGAAACAAAACAATACGGGAGATGGGTCTGAAATACAGGAGACTACCGGGAGTGTTGGCAGGTATGCAGGAAATAAGTGTGGCAGCACGGTGGCGCAGTGAGTAGTGCTGTCACCTCACAGCAAGAAGGTTGCTGGTTCGAGCCTCGGCTGGGTCAGATAGTGTTTCTGTGTGGAGTTTGCATGTTCTCCCCATGTTGGCGTGGGTTTCCTCTAGGTGCTGCTGTTTCCCCCTACAGGCCAAAAACGTGCTATAGGGGAATTGGGTCAGCTAAATTGTCCGTACACTCTCAGAAAAAAAGGTACCCATGTACCTTTACAAATAATGTTCCAATGTTGGTGCAAATAATGTTCTTTAAGGAACAGTTTTGTACCTCTGTAAAAATTGTACCTTATATCATACCTGTCAACCCTCCCGTTTTTGCCAGGATTCTCCCGTATTTTACAGTTCTATCCCGCTATCATCCTGTAAAGGTATTTTCCCGTATTTCTCCCGTATTTTCAGTCTTTCTCTGAAGGGTGGCAATAAACATTAAAGAGCAGAGCCTCCCTATACGCAACCCATACCGCCAAACCACCAGGGGCCTTATGAAGTGCCTCCGAGTTTATCACGGCACCATGAATGTAAATGTCAGAGATGGGCTAATGCTGGAGAATTTGTCTCCGTCATTGTCTGTTTGCATGCATAGTGTGAGAAATTAACTGCAGCTGAACTAGACGCAAAATTAAAAACGAAATGTTCAGTCACATATAGTGCACTGCTCATGTGGACACCTTAATCATAGTATGGTCTTATTCAGATTAAGGCAAATAATTACATTACTGATGTCGATGTAAATGTAGTCGGTGTCAAATATTGTACATGGCACCATCTAGTGGATTTTTCAAAACAAAAACTGGAAGATGTAGCCCCAATACATATTTCTCGGTTCTCAAAAATGTAGCCCTAAAAAAATAAATAAAAATAGATCAAACTATGATGATTCAAATCAGTTGAAATGTTAAATAAATGGCGATACATTTGGATATATGAATAAATCTCTGAGGAGAACAGAGTTTATTTAGAAAATATACATGATATTTTATGTTAATTTTGCCTGTGAATAATAGATTCCTTGATTCTGAGGAACTGAAAATCGGGAGTCAATTCAAAAGTTCAGAATTGATTCAATCATAAGGAATTGAGGTTTCTTTTCAGCTTTAAAAAAAACTTTAAAATAATTTAGCTTTCGCTTGCTATCATTAATTAATTAAAATCTTCATGAATAAAACTCTAATAGGAACTGACTGTCTCTAAAAAAAATACACTGTTTATGATAATAGATATTAAAGTTAAGGTTGGGAGTCTATTCCAAAAAGAATCAATTATTTGCAAGAAGAAAACTGGAAGACGACGTAGCCCCCGATACATATTTCTAGGTTCTCAAAAATGTAGCCCCGGGCACATATTTCAAGTAAGCCTGGCTTGTAAAAATAAAGGATGCTTTAAGACACTAACATGACTTTATAAGCATCTCGAAGGGTTTTGGATCAGAGCCACAGTCTCCATGTTTACAACAAACAGTGCCGACCGCAGTGGCCACAAAGCTGATGACAATCTTTTGCTTTCGGTGTTTCTGGTTATTTGTTGAGGTGTTAGCCTGCATGCAATCTGAAACCACAGAAACTACCATGATATTTCACTCAGAGTTATGGCATTTACAGTATGCAAAATCCTTCCGATGAAATTTTTAATCTTTTACAAATACTTGAATGACTAATTTCTAAATGAATCACTACTAATTACATTTGAAATCAAATTTCTAAACTATTAGCCCTTGAATCTTCTTCAAATATTTTCCAAGTGCTGTTTAACAGAGTATAAGCCATAATAGTTTTAATAACTCATTCCTTTTGTCTTTGCCATGACAGTACATAATATTTATTATGCAAGATACTATTTAGCTTAAAGTGCAATTTAAAAGCTTAACTAGGTTAATTAGGGTAAAGTTAGGGTAATTAGGCAAGTCATTGTATAACAGTGGTTTGTTCTGAAGACAATCAAAATAATAATAATATTGATCTTAGCAGTTATAATTTTTGTTATTTTTTCCAGCCAAGCTAAAATAATCAAGATTTTAACATGAAATACTGTGAAAACACTCCCTTGCTCTGTTAAACAATAGTGCCATGTAATAATCCGGGACTAGTACTGTGAGTTTTTCTTTTAATCACAGTCAGGAGTGGATTTTTGTGAATTATTGAACAAAATATACAAATTCAAAAGTTTAAACAATAATTAATTTACATTGAAAACAAACAGCAAAACTGCACTTGCACTGCAAATACACACATAAAATTATATACAATATGTCAACCTCTAAGGAAAGAAGAGAGAAAACATTTTTATCTTTGTAACCAGAGTATTTGAAATATATATATATATATATATATATATATATATATATATATATATATATATATATATATATATATATATATATATATATATATATATATATATCAGAATCAGTTTTATTGCCAAGTGTGCTTCACACACACAAGGAATTTGTTTTGGCTACAGAAGCTTCTAGTGTACATTAATATATATACATAAATATATATATATATATATATATATATATATATATACATACATGCATACATACATACATACATACACACATCCACCCACACACACACACACACACACACACACACACACACACACACACACACACACACATGTTTGTTTTTGTGTAAAGTGGGTACATTACATAGGCTTCCATTCATTTTATACAGATCAAAGCGTATATTATATTGCCCTCACCCCACCCTACCCCTAAACCCAACCATCACAGGAGACAGTGTACAGCTTTACTCCCTGAACAAACTCATCCTGTGTGATTTAGAAGCTTTTGGAGAAGTGAGGACGTCACCAATGTCCTCATATTTCACCTGCTTTTTGTAATACCTGTGTCATACCCATGTCATAATACAGATTTGTGTACTGATATGTCACAAAAACACGTACACACACACACACACACACACACACACACACACACACACACACACACACAAACACACACAGACACACAGTGCTCAGCATAAATGAGGACATTTTTGAAAATGTATATTTTTTTTGCCATTTCTCAGTGAATATAGACAATATTTTTGTTGCATTTAAACAAAACAGTTTTATTAAACAGATATATCCATTAAAATTTGAGTTTGGTCACCGAACATCTTTAGAAATATACTCACCGGCCACTTTATTAGGTACACCTTACTAGTACCGGGACCCCTTTTGCCTTCACAACTGCCTTAATCCATCATGGCAGAGATTCAACAAGGTACTGGAAATTGCTCCATATTGACATGATAGCATCACACAGTTGCTGCAGATTTGTCGGCTGCACATCCATGATGCCAATCTCTACCACATCCCAAAAGTGCTCTATTGGATTGAGCTCTGGTGACTGTGGAGGCCATTTGAATACAGTGAACTCATTGTCATGTTCAAGAAACCAGTCTGAGATGATTCACGCTTTATGACATGGTGCGTTATCCTGCTGGAAGTAGCCATCAGAAGATGGAGACACTGTGGTCATAAAGGGATGGACATGGTCAGCAACAATACTCAGGTAGGCTGTGGCGTTGACACGATGCTCAATTGGTACTAATGGACCCAAAGTGTGCCAAGAAATTCTCCCCCACACCATTACACCACCACCACAAGCCTGAACCGCTGATACAAGGCAGGAAGGATCCATGCTTTCATGTTGTTGAGGCCAAATTCTGACACGACCATCCGAATGTGGCAGCAGAAATGGAGACTCATCAGACCAGGCAACGTTTCTCCAATCTTCTATTGTCCAGTTTTGGTGAGCCTGTGTGAATTGTAGCCTCAGTTTCCTGTTCTTAGCTGACAGGAGTGGCATCCGGTGTGGTCTTCTGCTGCTGTAGCTCATCCGCCTCAAGGTTGGACGTGTTGTGTGTTCAGAGATGCTCTTCTGCAGACCTCGGTTGTAACGAGTGCTTATTTGAGTTACTGATGCCTTTCTATCAGCTGGAACCAGTCTGGCCATTCTCCTCTGACCTCTGGCATCAACAAGGCATTTGCGCCCACAGAACTGCCGCTCACTGGATATTTCCTCTTTGTCGGACCATTCTCTGTAAACCCTAGAGATGGTTGTGCATGAAAATTCCAGTGGATCAGCAGTTTCTGAAATACTCAGACCATACTCAGTAGGGTTGGGCGATGTTGACAAATTTGGCATCGTACGATGTCTAATGCGAACATCGGCGATGGACGATGGTATCGTCGTCGTAGGCGGGGTGGGGGTCTTTGTTGTTAAATATCAATTAATTCATAACGAATTTAATAATTGTAGCCTATGGTTTTCACTACCTGACCCACATGGTCTTTGCTTTACCCATGACCAAACCATAAATAAATAAAGTTATACACAAATTACCACCTTTAAATCACTTTTTTTCCGCGGGACTCTGGCATGATCAGGCGTGATCGGTGTCCTTATATATTGGCTTTTCCCCACAGCTGGTGGCGGAGACGAGACGAGAGTTCGTTTGGAGTTCACTGTAATTTATTGTGATTAATGATAACTTCCTTATTTTATTATTATTATTATGAGGACATAATAACAAGTAAAGATGCTAGGGCTCGACCGTTTTGGTCACACTTGCGCCTGATATTTTATGCGACCTAAAATATGTATTTGACAGCATTTGTGCTAGTGCATACATTTTTACCGTGCGACCTGTTTTCACTGCAAAATCCTCACCGCATGCGCGGATTTAGGAGACATTTATGCAGGACGCATCTTTGCACCTAAAGACGCCAAACGCAGCGCTCAGTAACAGATTAAAACTGTTGTTATGCGATTGTGAACTTGCTGAAGTAAAAAAAGCCCGGAATGCTGCTTGCCCCGCCTTTGTGCTCTTCCTATTGGCGCACCGCGCTAAAACTGAACACGAATGGATTGGTTAAAGGTGCAGTATGTAAGTTTGACACCCAGTGGTTGAACTAGGTATTGCACTCCTGGATCATAATAAAAACACGCCGGGATGCCAGATTGAGTACAGGAGCGATTTAAACTGTTCTAAATAAAAGCAACGACACGCGATAGAGGGAATATTCTCCATATTAAAAGCAGTTTTGATTCTAACCAACACCTCGAATTGATATTAGAAGTGGCTTCTATTTCAAACAGCTGAACAACAGAAACCTATGACAGATCACCTCAGGTAAGCCTCGTGTGCCTTATTTAGTGCTAAATGCTAACAGTGTGAGTTTGAATGCATTTTACATGACATGTATTGCCATATACTGAAAGCAGAAAGTTCACCTCAGATCTTGAAAATACAATAAACCGTCTGAAATTGAACTTTAGAACTAAACACATATGAGTGATTCAGCATCTACATTTATTGATGTTAAAGAGGCTTAATATGTATTAAATAGATTCTAAACATTACCGTTTCGTGAGTAAGTGCATAGTCTGTGCTTCTGAAAGGCTGTATTTAAATTCCTGTCGTGTTTCGTCTGGTGCAAACAGCTCATCACCATCTCGTCACAGCGTGTTGTTAGGACACGCGATTACAATGTAACCTGCTCACGTTTGTAATATTTATGTCATTTGCTAATTAATAACCTCATGTGGAACTGAATCTGTCTCATTTTGACATCTGATACGGTCCACTGACACTGTCGCATTTCGCTCACGGACGCATGCTTTCAGAGCCTTTCTGAATGAATGAATGAAATGCGCTGTTTTCCAACAAGGCAACCCGGAGTGCTGAATTATAATTGGCTAAACTGGCATCTTGCATATGAAATTGACCTAAACAAAGACACCGTTCCGGCACGGAAAAGACATTTTCAAAGCAGAATATCTGACTTTAGCATTGTTTGCCAGTTAAACAAGTATGTTCACTTGGGATGTTTCTTAAATATCTGCACACATATTATGGTATTTTTATGCTTTAGAAGAGTAAAAAACTTACATACAGCACCTTTAATATCAGCTGTCAATCACTCAGTCAACGCCTTCACATGACAGGAGCAACAGCCGCGGAAATGTGACGCGCTGAAGATGAGAGAATGAAATTAACACTTAAATTAAGTGACTGAAATTAAGACCGTTATTGCTATTAAGATGACAAATAATAAGTTATATATCAATATACATGTGGGGCGGGGCGATGGATCACGATGCCGGCTCAGCATCGTGAAGTTTATCAGCCATCGGCGATGGACGATGACATCGTCTATCGGCCCAACCCTAATACTCAGCTCGTCTGGCACCAACAACCATGCCACGTTCAAAGTCACTTAAATGCCCTTTCTTCCCCATTCTGATGCTCGCTTTGAGCTGCAGCAGATCGTCTTGACCATGTCTACATGCCTAAATGCATTGAGTTGCTGACATGTGATTGGCTGATTAGACATTTGCGTTAATGAGCAGTTCGACAGGTGTACCTAATAAAGTAGCCGGTGAGTGTAGAAAGATAATACATTTAAATCCAAATGAGTTATAGCAAAACAATTTACAAACTACAAAATTTCAACTAAATGCTCCCTTTTTTATCTTTCTCTTGATTTTTCCTGTTTATTAAAATTGTATTTAATATTTTCCCCCAAGGCTGCACAGCGGCGCAGTGGGTAGCACGTTTGCTCACAGCAAAAAGTTCGAGTCGAGCCTCGGCTGGGTCAGTTGGTGTTTCTGTGTGGAGTTTGCATGTTCTCCCCACAATCGCGTGGGTTTCCTCCGGGTGCTCCGGTTTCCTCCACAGTCCAAAGACATGTGGTATAGGTGAATTGGGTGTGCTAAATTGTCCATAGTGTATGTGTGTGAATGAGTGTGTATGGGTGTTTCCCAGTGATGGGTTGCAGCTGCGTAAAACATATGCTGGATAAGTTGGTGGTTCATTCCGCTGTGGCGACCCCAGATTAATAAAGGGACTAAGCCGGAAAGAAAATGAATGAATGAGTTTTCCCCCAACATATTAATTTGGGTGTATAATTTTTGGACTCTGATCTTTAGTTTTTTATTATATTAGTTCCAGTTTTGTCTTTGATACCAACTAATAATGCATATTGCCAATTATTTTACTCTATAACATCCAGTAGAAAATATTTATTTAATAGAGAGAGATCTGTGAGGAGTGAACTCACTTATGCTCATAACACTGTATACACACACACTTTTGCTTTTGAATTTCGCGACGACGAGCCTTCTAGGCTATTATAAATAGCGCTGTGGGACGAAGTTTGCTTTCACTTTCAAATTCCTATTAGGCAAACCTTTTTGCATTTTGGTTTTAAAGATGATCTGCCTGCGATGTCAAGTTTGCTGTATAAATGAAATATAGTATATGTGTGTAAATTTGGAGAGGATCGGAAACTATTTGCGATTCGACGTCTTACATTAGCACATTACATTAGATGTTTTGTTATTGGCTGCTGATATATGCTCAAGTAAAGATTTAACCCATGCCAATTTCACGAATAAATCAATAAATAAACACTAATCATAATGACAAAAGTAGCCAAGATTTATTTATTGACACAAAATCTGACAATACATGTGGTCGTGGTTTTGTTTCGGCCCTGAATGCATGCACTTTTTTCACCTATTATATTCATTCCTCTTGTTTATTTTATAGATAATTACAAAAAAATTATACCAAATAAAATTCGTTTCAAAAAGAGGATTTTTAAATAAAAATATAGCCTGTTCAAAAACAGGTCTGACTCACTTCTTTTTTTGCGGAGTATGAGGTCCCACTGCATAACCTTATTGAATCAATGAACAAATTGTACAAAACAAACAGTGATATTTTAAATTACAGTAATCGGCTATTTAAAAGTACACAATCAGATTTACGAGAGAGAGCAATATGATATGTTTTGAGGCACAGTCTGTCACGCTGCTTTTATTTTAGGTTTGTTAATGCATACATTATTTAAAGTTACACATTTCATGTAGGGGGTTTATTATTTAACTGGTCATTAAATCAAATTGAAAATCTAGCTATTTTGTTTGTTAATCGGTTGCCGTTAGGGATGGGCATTTCTGACCATTCTTCATTTCGATTAATCCACAGGTTTGACAAACGAGTACTCGATTAATCGAGGGCGGGGCTTAAGCTAGAGGGGCGGGGCTTTAAGCAAGGGGGCGGGGCTTTAATTCAATTTTTAAAATTATAGATAGATAGATAGATAGATAGATAGATAGATAGATAGATAGATAGATAGATGGATAGATAGATAGATGGATAGATAGATATTATTTAAAGCCCTGTTAAAAATGTTGTTGATAAAACTATGACAGGATTCAGAAAACAATTAAATCAACGCTGTTGGGTTATTAAAAATCACCATCAATATTGATTAACACAGTAAACATTTAAAGAAGTGTAACAAGTGGCGTATTTAGTCATGGGCAATATGGTCGGTGCCCAGGGTGGCATCTAGGTGGCACGGGGAGACGGTGCGAAAAAAAAACGAGCCCCAGTAAAAGCTTTGAGTTACGATTTACTTTGTGCAAGTGTATTAATTTAAAGTAGTAATCCCAGAATAAAGACATTAGAGGCCATTCACATTTGGCGTATTTTGCATGTGGAAGTTTGTTATTGTCTATGTGCAACGAAAAAAGGTGGTGAAAGCAAACTGACGCATGCATGCGTGCAGAAAACCATTCCCGCGCACCTCACGCGCTGCTCTTTTCCCGGTGTACATGCACGCCGATAAAATACATGCCGTTTATGTTCTGTGAAACCAGAATAACTTTTATGCAGAGGTGTCGGCACGCAGCGAGCTTTGCAAGTCGACAAAACTAAAGTTATAATATGATGATGATCTTATTTTGACTATATGGCTATGAAGCAGAAAGGAGAGATGATGAATCAGGGAGGTAAGACTTATACCATTAATTCTCAGCCATGAGTCGGGTCTAAGACAACAGATAATTACATTAAATATATTTTTTTGTATTCTAATTGTCTTTAATATTCAAGCAAAAGATTTCTTAAGAGATCTTAGCAAATCACTCCAGTTGTCTAAATGTTTTCCAGTTACATTTAGGATTGATTTCTGTTATTTATTTAGAATAATAATTGTATAATATTAATAATAATAATAATAATAATATTAATAATAATAATAATAATTTTATTTATTTCTAAGTACATTTCTTAAAGCAGGTGGTTCGCCCAGGTTGGCATTTAAACTAGAACCGCCACTGATGTGAGGCTACATGACGCATTGTAAATAAAATTAATCATAAAGCCTAAACACAATATGAAAATATTACATTACAAATTGTGTTTATCTACACAAAATGCATGTGAGCTTGAATTACATGCCAACTAGAAAGTGGATGCGGTGCGCAGGGCGCTTTAAAACAACGGCAACTGAAGCCGCGCAGAAAAGAGAAACCAAAGTTATTTTACAGTATTATCCCCTTCAATATGTGTCTTGTTATTTCTATAAATATAGAAATATGGATCCGTTTTTAAAACTATAACTTACCTTTTTCTATATTGTTGACAACAACAATAAACACACATATGATACTCTGCAGTTCAGTTATTTTATTCAACTGACATTTTTACCAAAACAATATTTTACTTCAGCAGCATCACAACAGATGCGGATCAAAAGGTTTTTTTTTAATTGTAAAACGTTCGCAAAAATAAAGTTTCACCAAAACTTAGCCTAACCAAACGGCTGTTAAGTAGCACATAGCCTAACTAAAATTATAGAATATTTTGACTGCTTAAACTTAAAATAAAAATAGCCTGAATATTTTTACCACAGCTATAAAACTTAAAGATTAGGTAAAATAACATTTCTTTCAAAATGATCAGTCAGTGGAAGTAAATAAAATAAAGCCGGACTAATTAAACTATGCTGCTTAAACTTAAAACAAAAACAGCCTGAATATTTTACCATGCATGGCTAATAAAACTTAACACAAGGAAGGACTACATGTTTTTATTCAAAAAGATCAGTCGGTCTACATGCTCCGATGAAAGCCGAGTGCGAAGTTTATTTACAATTAGACCGGCGCAGAAAAAAGGCGCTCAACAGAAGTTGCAGGAACAGCCAGGTACCAATAGGCAACGGTGCTTAGCCTTGCATATCGAGACTCATTTACTTTGCACCACAATAAAGGATCCGGGTTTAGATAGATGCATGGCTCCCTGAAGTAGCTTTTGATTTTGGCGTCATCCGGTGAAACATTAGCCTACTCATGCCGTAGGCTAGTCCTCCCCGAAAAGATTGTCAATACATGGCGCGCACATGACAGCTGAAAGTATCACACACCAGACCCGCACATTCGCATTGTATTTAAAATGAAACTATTCAGATGGCGCTCTGTGACGCGGCAGAAAAATGAACAGTGTCCTGAGTCGTGCTGGGCACCGCTGTGTATGTTTAGAATTCTGAAATGCGCTGCGTGGCGCAAAGCGGTGCTTCTGGTGTGTGACCCCCTATAGATCTGCTCTCATGTCTTGTCTAGACGCAACTCCCTGCAGCCATAACCAAACAAATATCAAACTACCGCCCAAATACCAGCATAAATAATCAGAACGATTGAAAGTAATTTAATTTTAGAGTTAATCGATCATCGTTTTCATGCTCGATCGTCGCTGATGGGTTCGATTAATCGATTGATCGAATAACCGTGCACATCCCTAGTTGCCGTTAAAAAAATAAAGACATGAACAATCACAGATTTGGGTCATGGCTTGCATGCCTTTCCGCTACTCCAGATAATTTCGTTCACTCGGTAGGCCTAGTATTCAGGTATCAAACATTTATATTAAGAAGATATTTAGGCTATTTTATGATTTTTTAAAACGTTGTAGGCTCAATTGATTTTTTTTCTCTTTGTTATTGAACTGCTGCACATCTTTTCATTAAACATTTTGATAATAAATTGATGTTTTAAATTTTATAATATGACAATTATATAAGAAAATCTAAAATAGCCTAATAGGCAAATAAAATATGCTGTTAACAAATGTAGGCTGATAACTATTTTATTTTGACTGCAGATGATTTAAACTGCTGGTTTGTCTGAGCAGAAGAGAACTGTGCAATGTAAAGCTGCAACTGACGCAGTAGCATTGTGTACGTGCAAGCGCGATATGATACAGCATGTTTAATCCTTGCGCTATTTTCATTCATTCATTCATTGTCTTGTCGGCTTAGTCCCTTTATTAATCCGGGGTCGCCACAGCGGAATGAACCGCCAACTTATCCAGCACGATTTTACGCAGCGGATGCCCTTCCAGCCGCAACCCATCTCTGGGAACATCCACACACTCATTCACACTCATACACTATGGACAATTTAGCCTACCCAATTCACCTGTACCGCATGTCTTTGGACTGTGGGGGAAACCGGAGCACCCGGAGGAAACCCACGCGAACGCAGGGAGAACATGCAAACTCCACACAGAAACGCCAACTGACCCAGCCCAGCCGAGGTTCGAACCTGCGACCCAGCGGCGTTCTTGCTGTGAGGCAACAGCACTACCTACTGCGCCACTGCGTTGCCCCTTGCGCTATTTTAATGAATGTAAATGGAGTCGATTCCAGAGTCGATTCCACCAACTCCAAAATCAGCAGTCGAGAATCGAAAAAAAAACCCCGGAACCGAACACCCCTATGTAAAGCTATCAATGTTCACAATCGTAGTAGTAAAGCAATGTCTTAAAAAAAATGTAAAATAATAATAATAAGAAGAAGAAGAAGAAGAAGAAGAATGATAAGAATAATGATAAGAAAAAAATGTATAGAATTAATAACGGAGTTCTATAGAAAAAACATGCTTTGACTTCAAAATAGCAAAGTACTTTCATCAATCTCAGCTGACTTTAATATGTCCAAGCAGAAGCACAGATTAGCAATCTTCTATTATTCACTGACTCCTGCAAAACCTAAAATAAAAATATTGTATAGTAAAATATTGCATTGCCTTTTGAAAGCAAACTCCAGATTCCGAAGGGATTTCTCAATATCATCTATGTGGAGCGAAAAAAAAAAAACTTCTCACACAGACAATAGCATGCTTTCTTTGGCTGAGCTTGAAAATAAAAACAAACCCTTTACACGCCTGGAGGGAGTGTCACAATAATAAACCCATCCTTCCGAAGAGTTAATTCCCCGCTCCGCTTCTGAAGCTCAGGCATCTGAGTAAAGCTCTTTTCTCAGGAACACAAACGCTAATATAGAGAGGGGTTTGTATCAGGTGACTCCCACAGGAGCGCAGAGTCTCTCTGGAGAATCTGTGAAACTCGAGAGCCTTGTCATAATGCTGCGTCCTCAGAGACGAAAGCTGCAGCTGCCGAGCGCTGAAGGAGTTACGACAGGGTTTGAAATGGGGATATAAGGAGTGGAAAATCAATGCAAATTGGTTGAAATGCCAAATAAATGACAATACATTTGGAGCAAAAATATATATGAATGAATCTCTGAGGGGAACGGATTGCATTTAGAAAATTTACATGGTATTTTATGTTAATTTTGTCTGTGAATGACAGATATTAAAGTTAAGATTGGAGTTGATTCCAAAAAAAGAATCCATTCTTTGATTCTGAGGAATTGAAAATTAAGAGTTGATTCAAAAGTTTAGAATTGATTCAATCAAGAGGAACGGAGTCTTCTTTCCAACCAAAAAAAAAAAAAAAAAAAACAGGAATTAGACTCGGTTTCTATTATTAATAATGAATTAAAGTCTATCTGAATTAATCTCTCACGGGAACTGACTGTAATTTAGAAAGTTTACTCTGTATTTTATGTTAATTTAGCCTGTAAAAGACAAATATTAAAGATTAAGATTGGGAGTCTATTAAAAAAAAGAATCAATTCTTTGATTCTGAGGAATTTTAAAAAAATCGAGAGTTGATTCAAAAGTTCAGAATTGATTTAATCAAGGGGAATGGAGTCTTCTTTCCAACCAAAAAAATCTAATTAGACGGTTTAAATGACTCTCTCAAGGGAACTGGCTGTACTTTAAAAAGTTTGTGTGGTATATTATGCTAATTTAGCCTATCAATGATGCATATTAGAGTTAGGGTTTGGAGTCGATTCCAAAACGAATCAATTCTTTGATTCTGAGAAATTGAAAATTGAGAGTTGATTCAAAAGTTCAGACTTGATTCATTCGAATCTCTAAGGGGAACTGACTGTCTTTACAAAATGTACATGTTATTATGTTAATTTTGCCTGTGAATGATATACATAAATTTAGGTAGTTATGACTGCATTTGAACTGAAGTCAAAAATCAATTTAAATGTTTGATGATTCAAATTGGCTAAAATGCTAAATAAATGGCGATACATTTGGAGCAAAAATCTATATGAATGAATCTCTAAGAGTAACGGAGTGTATTTCAAAAATATACGTGGTATTTTGTTAATTTAGTCTGTGAACGATGCATATTAAAGTTAAGATTGGGAGTTGATTCCAAAAAATAATCAATTCTGTGGAATTGAAAAAAATTCGAGAATTGATTCAAAAATTAGGGTTGAAAAGAATCAATTCTTTGATTTTGAAGCATTGAAAACCGAGAGTAGATTCAAAATTTTAGAATTGATTCAAGCAAGAGCAATCGAGTCTTTTCAGTTTTAAAGAACTTTTACATTATTTGTCTCTCTCTTTCTATTAATAATGAACTGAAGTCTATATGAATGAATCTTTGAGGGGAACGGAGTGCATTTAGACAATGTACACAGCATTTTTATCTTGATTTTAAATATTAAAGTTAGGGTTGGGAGTCAATTTCAAAAAGAATCAATTTCTTGACTCTGAGGCATTAAGAATAAAGAGTAGATTCTGCTAAGTGCTGAAGGAGTTACGACAGTGTCTGAACTGGGGATATAACGAGTCGAAATTCGATTCAAATGTGTGATGATTCAAATAAATGACGATACAAGAGTCTCTATGAATGAATCTTTGAGTAAACGGAAAGCATTTACAAAATGTACATTGTATTTTATGTTAATTTAGTCTGTGAATGATGCATATTAAAGTTAAAATTTGGAGTTGATTCCAAAAAAATAATCAATTCTGTAATTCTGTGGAATTGAAAAAAATTCGAGAGTTGATTCAAAAGTTGAGAATTGATTCAATCAAGGGGAATAGAGTCTTCTTTTCAACTTAAGAAAAACTAATTAGACTATATTTCTATTAATAATAATGAATTAAAGTCTATCTGAATGAATCTCTGAGGGGAACTGACTGTATTTTAGAAAGTTTGTGGTATTTTTATGTTAATTTTGTCTGTAAATAATAAAAATTTGGGTTGAAAAGAATCAATTCTTTGATTTTGAAGCATTGAAAACCGAGAGTAGATTCAAAATTTTAGAATTGATTCAAGCAAGAGCAATCGAGTCTTTTCAGTTTTAAAGAACTTTTACATTATTTGTCTCTCTCTTTCTATTAATAATGAACTGAAGTCTATATGAATGAATCTTTGAGGGGAACGGAGTGCATTTAGACAATGTACACAGCATTTTTATCTTGATTTTAAATATTAAAGTTAGGGTTGGGAGTCAATTTCAAAAAGAATCAATTTCTTGACTCTGAGGCATTAAGAATAAAGAGTAGATTCTGCTAAGTGCTGAAGGAGTTACGACAGTGTCTGAACTGGGGATATAACGAGTCGAAATTCGATTCAAATGTGTGATGATTCAAATAAATGACGATACAAGACTCTCTATGAATGAAGAAAATGTACATCGTTTTTATGTTAATTTAGTCTGTGAACGATGCATATTAAAGTTAAAATTGGGAGTCGATTCCAAAAAAGAATCAAGTCTTTGATTCTGAGGAATTGAAAATTCAAAGTTCATAATTGATTCAATCAAGAGCAATAGAGTCCTCTTATTAGTTTTAGTCTGAGGGGAAACTCACTGTTTTTTACAAAACGTACGTGGTACTTTATGCTAATTTTGCTTGTGAATTATGGCTATTAAAGTTGGGGCTGGGAGTCGATTCCAAAAAGAATCAATTCTTTGATTCTAAGGCATTAAGAATCGAAAGTTAATTCCGCATATCAGTAAATTCAGTCATTTTCACCAATCGAGTCCTCTTTTTAGTTTGAAAGAAGTTTAGTTTTATTCATTTGTGTCTCTCCTGCTATTAATTATGAACTGAAGTCTATATGATGGGAACTGACCGTCTTTACAAAGTGTATGTGGTACTTTATGTTAAAACAGTAATATTGCGAAGGGTTTGCATCAGGTGGCTTCCACAGTAGCGGCGCATCCCTCTGGGGAAACTGTGAAATAGGAAACGCGAGAGGTTTGTCATAATGCCGCATCGAAAAAATTAATAAATAAAAATGGTGTCTCTCCAAAAAGAATAAATTTTTTGATATTGAGGCATTGAAAAATCAAGAGTTGATTCAAAGTTTCAGAATTGATTCAATCAAGGGCAATTGAGTTTTCATTCACTTTCCTTCGGCTTAGTACCTTATTCATCAGGGGCCGCTACAGCAAAATGAACCACCAACTATTCCGACATCTGTTTTACACAGCGGATGCCTTCCAGCTGCAACCCAGTACTGGGAAACACCCATACATACTTATTCTCTTACACACACACACACACTATGGCCAATTTAGTTCATCAATTCCCCTATAGTGCATGTGTTTGGACTGTGGGGGAAACCGGAGCACCCGGAGGAAACCCACGCCAAAACAAGGAGAACATGCAAACTCCACACAGAAACACCAAAGGGCCCAGCCGGGACTCAAACCAGCAACCTTCTTATACTGTGAGGCCACAGTGCTAACCACTGAGCCACCGTGCATACTACATGCCGCTGAATTGAGTTTTCTTTTCAACTTTAAAAAACGAACAACAACTTTTTAATAAGCAACGACAAAAAAAAAACAAAAAAAAACAATGTCTCTGCAGTTGCTGTTTGCTGAAGGAGTTACGACTGCATTTGAACAGGAGATATAATACATCAAAAATGGATTCAAATGTCAAATAAATGGCAAAATAACTGGAGCAAGAACTTATAGGGCTGCTTGATACTTGGAAAATATGCAATACTGTTGTTGAGTACTGCGATAACGATATTTCTTATGACAGAACATTTTCCTAGCAAACAATGATATTTTTATTAGCTATGCATTTAATTTATTTAAGTATTTAATGACACTAAAATAAAAAGGAAAAATATATATATTTTCAGGTCTAATTAAATCTAATTTCGACTAAAAAACTGTGTTGAGGTGCAAACATTTATTCTTTTAAACACTATGAATGAGTGAAATCCTCAGCAGATATTCAGACTCTGATTGGCTGTTGTCATTTTCCCCTCTCGTCTTGACTCCGCCCATTAATGTTTATTTTCAGCTCTGGGTTAACCTTTGGGCCGCTCCTCAGCAAATAGCAGAACAGCAACTACTAGGGAGGCGGGGCTTTAAGTTCCTAGTTTGAACACTTGGGAAAATGTAAACGCAAGAAAGATAATCTGAAATTCAAGTATTTTAATCAGCATCTTCAACCCAAGCTCAAAAAGGCGACCTTGTTGTTGTCGTGTCCCAGAATAGGCCACATGAAAACCATCTTCTGTGTTAGGAGAGACGCCTGAGGGCTTTTTTCTTCAGCCGAGTGTTTTGTTATGGTCTCATTATTTTTGCTTGTACGCTCTTGCCCAGGATATATTGCTTCAACTCTAACTGGATCCCATCTTTCAACACAGCCCATTACCGAATCTACACCTACGGAAATCCAGGCTTGTTACTGCTATTACATGTGCCGTTCTCTAGCAATTTCCAAGCAATCCGACTGATTGTGTTTCAAGTGCAAAGAACCGGCTACCTCACTGTGCCTGTCCAAAGCACTTTAAAATAATGATGAAAATCTAGCAGAAATGTGTTTAGCGATGACTACATCTCAACAGGTAGTCTGAAGATAAAACATGTTAAAAAAAAAAATAGAGAAAAAAAAAACGTAACAGTACAGACATAATACCAGTAAATCGTACTAGACAAGTATTGCATTTTACATTACAATATACAGATATTTATATACACATTTTGCAATTCTGGATGGATGGATGGATGGATGGATGGATGGATGGATGGATGGAGACAGAGAGCTAAAGAGATAGATGGATGGAGAGCTATATAGATAGATAGATGGATGGAGAGCTATATAGATAGATGGACGGACAGACAGATGGATGGACAAAAAAAAAAGAGAGCCAAATAGAAAGAGAGAGATGAATAGACGGACAGACAGATAGGTAGATAGATAGGCAGATAGATGGATGAAGAGCTAGATAGATAGATAGATAGATAGATGGACAGACAGACAGATGGATGGACAAAAAGCAAAACAAAAAGAGAGCTAAATAGAAAGAGAGAAGGACGGATGGACAGACGGACAGATAGATAGAGACAGACAGATAGGTAGACATAGGTAGATAGATGGATGGAGAGCTAGATAGATAGATGGATGGATGGAGAGCTAGATAGATAGATGGATGGATGGAGAGCTAGATAGATAAATTGATGGACAGACGGATGGATGGACAAAAAAACAAAATGAGAGCCAAATAGAAAGAGAGAGATGAATGGACGGACGGACGGATAGGTAGATAGACAGGTAGATAGATAGGTAGATAGATGGATGGATGAAGAGCTAGATAGATAGATGGATGGAGAGCTAGATAGATAGATGGACGGACAGATGGACAAAAAAAAACAAAGAGAGCCAAATAGAAAGAGAGAGATGAATAGACGGACAGACAGATAGGTAGATAGATAGATAGATGGATGAAGAGCTAGATAGATAGATGGATGGAGAGCTAGATAGATGGATGGATGAAGAGCTAGATAGATAAATGGATGGAGAGCTAGATAGATAGATGGACGGGCAGACAGACGGATGGACAAAAAACAAAAAGAGAGCCAAATAGAAAGAGAGAAATGAATAGACGGACAGACGGATAGGTAGATAGATAGATAGATAGATAGATAGATAGATAGATAGATAGATAGATAGATAGATAGATAGATAGATAGATAGATAGATAGATAGATAGATAGATAGATAGATAGATAGATAGATAGATAGATAGATAGATAGATAGATAGATGGATGAAGAGCTAGATAGATAGATGGACGGGCAGACAGACGGATGGACAAAAAACAAAAAGAGAGCCAAATAGAAAGAGAGAGATGAATAGACGGACAGACAGATAGGTAGATAGATAGATAGATGGATGAAGAGCTAGATAGATAGATGGACGGGCAGACAGACGGATGGACAAAAAACAAAAAGAGAGCTAAATAGAAAGAGAGATGGACGGATGGACAGACGGATGAATGGATAGATGGACAGATAGATAGAGACAGACAGATAGGTAGACATAGGTAGATAGATGGATGGAGAGCTAGATAGATAAATGGATGGAGAGCTAGATAGATAGATGGACGGACAGACGGATGGATGGACAAAAAAACAAAAAGAGAGCCAAATAGAAAGAGAGAGATGAATGGACGGACGGACGGACGGATAGGTAGATAGACAGGTAGATAGATAGGTAGATAGATGGATGGATGAAGAGCTAGATAGATAGATAAATGGAGAGCTAGATAGATAGATGAATGGATGGATGGAGAGCTAGATAGATAGATGAATGGATGGAGAGCTAGATAGATAGATGGACGGACAGATGGATGGATGGATGGACAAAAAAAAACAAAAAGAGAGCCAAATAGAAAGAGAGAGATGAATAGACTGACAGACGGATAGGTAGATAGATAGGTAGATAGATGGATGAAGAGCTAGATAGATAGATGGATGGAGAGCTAGATAGATAGATAAATGGATAGAGAGCTAGATAGATGGACGGACAGACAAAAACAAAAATAAAGAGAGCTAAATAGAGGGATGGATGGATGGATGGACAGATGGACGAACAAAAATGAAAACAGAGCTAAATAGAAAGATGGATGGATGCAAAGCTAGATAGATGGACGGACGGATGAACAAAAAAATAAAAAGAGAGCTAAATAGAAAGAGGGATGGATGGACGGATGGATGGATGGAGCTAAAGAGATAGTTGGATGGAGAGCTAGACAGATAGATGCCTGGAGAGCTAGATAGATAGATGAATAGACAGACGGATGGATGGACAAAAAAACAAAAAGAGAGCTAAATAGAAAGAGACGGAGGGATGGATGAACAGACGGACAGATAGATAGAGACAGACAGATAGGTAGATAGATGGATGGAGAGCTAGATAGATATATAAGATAGATAAGATAGACATAGGTGGATGGATGGATGGATGGATGGATGGATGGATGGATGGATGGATGGATGGATGGATGGATGGATGGATGGATGGATGGATGGATGGATGGATGGATGGATGGATGGATGGACAAAAAAACAAAAAGAGAGCCAAATAGAAAGAGAGAGATGAATGGACGGATGGACGGATAGGTAGATAGACAGGTAGATAGATAGGTAGATAGATGGATGGATGAAGAGCTAGATAGATAAATGAATGGAGAGCTAGATAGATAGATGGACGGACAGACGGATGGATGGACAAAAAAACAAAAAGAGAGCCAAATAAAAAGAGAGAGATGAATAGACGGACAGACGAAGAGGTAGATAGATAGGTAGATAGATAGGTAGATAGATGGATGGATGGATGAAGAGCTAGATAGATAGATGGATGGACAGACAGATGGATGGACAAAAAAACAAAAAGAGAGCTAAATAGAAATAGAGAGATGAATAGACGGACAGACGGATAGGTAGATAGATAGGTAGATAGATGGATGGAGAGCTAGATAGATAGATGAATGGATGGAGAGCTAGATAGATAGATGAATGGATGGAGAGCTAGATAGATAGATGAATGGATGGAGAGCTAGATAGATGGACAGACAGACAAACAAAAAAATAAAGAGAGCTAAATAGAGGGATGGATGGATGGGTCATTCCTACTATTCAGTGCCATTTCAGGGTAGTAAATTTTCCAGGATTTTATCATTTTGGTTGAAGGAGTACTTATTAAACTATTAGAAAAATACACTGGTCCAGCTCAGGATATTACGGTTTAGCTTTTTTTTAAAGAATTTTCACTGTAAAACAGTACAACATTGTTGTATCTTTTAAAATAAATAGATACTGTAATATTTACATTTTCCAAGAGCTAAAATGTCCCTCTATTTACCCTGCAATAGTATTTTATATAAGGTAACACTAAAAAGGTGTATATAAAAACACTTATGATTTATGGCACATTGTAAAATTAATGCATTTCATTTAGTATAAAAAGAGCCGGCAATGCAATTAAACCCTGTTTTTAAGTGACTTTATTTTGTCAGTTCTTTGGATGCAAGTAACCAGAACATGTGTAATAGATGTTGATTTTATTTCATTAATATGAAAAAAACTACAGGGTGGACACAAAGTAAAAGGGTGGACATTACAATTAGAACTAACAGGCGTACAGTTGCCTTGAACTGGGCTGAAGCACGCTTGTTCCCCCCGACGGCCCACACTCACACTGCATTCAGGCCTGAGCATGCTTACGTCATTGATGATGCGCTGTTAAATATAAGAAGTGCTCTTGCTAAGCACAGTGGGCATTTCTTTATATTGTTATATCGTTTCAGTCGTTTGGGATGCAGTGACAGTCAAATATTTCGCTGAACAGATCAGACACTTTTGACACTCATAAACAATCAAAGTCCTCGAGCTGCAGATATTAGGAGGTTTCCTGAAGGTGCAGCTGATGTGCAGTGAGGGGTTTTTGCATCTTTAATAAACTACGACAGTTTGCGTTCATTGAACAGTATGAATGATTAATAAAAACAATATCAAACAGTCCCTTAAAAGTCACGTCTCATCTTCAGTTTCGAGCTCAGGTGCGCTTTGCACTTACACTACAAACGTACCGAGCCCTAGTGAACCGTGCTCTGGCACACCTCTTCCAACCGGGCCAGGGTCGGCCAAGTGAACCGTGCCTGAGCCCGATTCAGAGCACTCACACTACTCAAACGATTTGGGAAATGGGGCTGGGCACGGTTCGTATAGCATAGTGTGAGTGCGCCCTAATGCTGCGTTCACACCAGACGCGGAACGCCCGGCTAAATCGTGCTATTCGCGTGTAAATAGACGCGTGAACATTTGAGTTTACTCGCTTAATTCGCGCATCAGACTCCGCTTCATTCGTGCGTCAAATTCATTTTAGAACAGACGTGGATTCGCGTCATGGGCAGGGCTTCTGTCTGCCCGGTGACTGTAGCTTCGTTGCTAAATGGCTAACATGGATTTTATTGATAAAATAACTGTTTATGTGCTTTATGAAGGCTGAAAAACAGCGTCGATACGTTTGGACCAGTGTCTGAGTCCACTTGATTCTTTCTGAGGTGCACCCAGCGCTGTGGGCTCATAAACTCCTCCAGAAACTAAACCTGGATGACGGAGGCTTTCAGCGGTGCTTCTGACTGAGCCAAGCCCAGTTTGATGAACCGTTGTCGGTGTCGGCTGAAGGATTTCCCCCGGGACACCAACAACAGGTGCTACGTCACAATCATGCCCCCACAAGAGCAAGCTTCTGATTGGTTAACACGGCGCGAATGTCCACAGAAGTTCAGATTTTTGAACTCAAGCGATTTGCGCGTTAAGCGCGTCAAACGCTCAATTCGCGCCCACGCCATTCGCGCAATTCGCTTCATTCGCGCCGTGCCATTCACATGTATCGCGCCGCAGGATGCCTATTCGCGCGTTTGCATTGACTTAACATGTAAATCACTCACGCTTGACGCTTCTTCCGCGTCTGGTGTGAATGCTGCATAAGGCAACTTGTTTGCCACACCCTCATTCGATTATCAATAACAAATGGATGGTTACTAAATTATCAAAAGAAAAAACGCAAAATGAAATGCAAGGAACATGTTAAGTTCATACAGATAGTACAGTACAAATGGTGAAATACTGAAAATTGCAAATAAAACTATCATTTTAAATTTGAGTTTTTTATTTTGGTTTGCACATGACATGCCCTGTATCATCTCTGCTTTTCTGCAGTAGACAAGGGTGCCATTCCCTTACAAAATCAAGCATATGGTTTAAACTGATCTTCTTTGATTGTATAAAATAAGTTAATAATAATCATTAGGAAGCAGTGCAATATTTAAGCAAAACAGTAACAGGGTGGACAGTAACAGGAGTGACATTTTTTGCAAAACTCAGGCATTACTACTTATATGGTGAACAACGAGCTAGCACATGATGACCTGAGGAAGATTTAAACCTCTTTATTAACTGTATTTCTCAAAATTACAAAAAAATATATATATATATATAATTTTTTTTTTTTTTTTGTAATTTTGAGAAATACAGGTAATAAAGAGGTTTAAATCTTCCTCATGTCATCATGTGACCTGAGGATAGATATTCAGGTCACATGATGATAGATATTCGTTTGCATACTGACAAGAAAAAAGAACAACTTAAAGTGAGTTAAATGTTGATTTAGTATCTATGATTTATTTATTTATTTATTTTTCATTCAAGAATGAAAATATACAACCACAATCAGGAGATCAATATAAAGAGATACAAAAAAGGAAAATTACAAACTACATTAGCTGCAGAAAGAAAAAAGACTAACAGAACAAAGAAAGGGGTAAGTAAATTAAAATTGTATAAAAGTGTATGAAAATAAATAAATTAAGAGCATTACAGGAAAGATATCTAAGTCAAATCAGAGTCAATAGACAACAATTCTTCATATAGAACCAAGAATCTGACACATATTTTGTTGTTACACATACGAAAAGATTTGAGCAGTGAATCAACTTCAATCAGAAAATGTCGAAGAGTAGGGACTGAAGCCATGCATTTTTGTTTATGTATAAAAAAAATTCCAAACAAAATAAAAAAGTTGAAGATAAATTCTTTAGATTTATGTGAAGATTCTGAGTAATAACAAATCATTTCTTTTTACTCTGAATGATTCAGTTCACTGAAGGTTCAACCAATGGGTTCAACCAACACGTCAGGGACTTTTATTTTGTAACAACTAAAAGATATCATTTTAAAAAATGGGGTTGTACAAACGTGTTTTACTCACTAACCAGAGCACGGCCATAACATAATTTGTTAATGAATTAAATTGTTCATTTAAGTCATTTGTTGCTAGTGAATCATGTCTTAGACTCAGAGACAAGTGTTCATTTGATTTGAGTCATTTGTTAGATGTTGTTGTTGGCAAGAAATGGTTCACGAAGCAGACTACACTGGTCGTACTAATTTCTTCTGACAATGAGTAACACGTATAAAGTAATAAAAACCAATATTACCTGACCATAAGGCACATACGAAACCTTTAATTCTTGTACGTAAATCAACATTCACCGAACTCGCTTTATGTTAGACCTAATGTTATGTGTTTGATTCACTTAGACCTGGCTCATAAGAGTCATTTGTTGCTAGTGAATCATGTCTTTGATTCAGACATAGATATATGATTCAGAGACAAGTGTTCATTAGATTTGAGTCATTTGTTCATGGGAAGAACCGGTTCACATAAAGCAGACTACACTGCAGTGGTCGTACTAATTTGTTCGGACAGCAAGTAACACATATAAAGTAATAATAACCAATATTACCTGACCATAAGGCACATAAGAAACATTTCATCCTTGTACGTAAATAAACATTAACCAAACTCGCTGTATGTTAGACCTAACGTTGTGCGTTTGGTTCACAAACTATACCTGGCTCATAAGAGTCGTTTGTTCGCGATTCGGACTGAGAAATCCCAAACGCAGATAATCAACACATTTCATAATCGTATCGTATCGTTATTACTTCAGACTGCAATTTCACATTACAAGAAAATATTGACAGGTAAATCGCATTTATTTTGCTGCGACGCGAAAACTTTCAGAAAAGATTCACTTACCGACTGAATCGCTGATCATGACGATGGTTTGTTCAAACATGACGCGATCTTCAACTCCAGAATAAACCTTGAATAGACACCGTGAGGCTGAAATCCAGTAATAAAAACCAACAACAAATAAAAAGACATGAAATAGCGTGTTGGAGCGATGAAAACAAACGCTGACGGGAATTATTCGCGCCATTTGGCTTGCATCACGTGACCTTGCGCCTACGTGGTACCTACAGTTAACCCAAAATAAATCTAGCCGAGAATATAACGATGATTCTTTGTGTCATGGTCGTTTATTGTCTCTCATTGAAAGTTAAGCAATAATAACACAGAATTAAACATTTTGGTTGTTTACTGTGAATTGCAGTTACATTGAATAAAATCATAAAGCTCCCTCCGTCATCGCTCATAAATGTCAATATAATAAGTATTCATGTGGGATTTTCCACGGATTACAATATAATAGGTCTATTAAAAATACAGAATGATGATAAATCTAGCTCAAAATGTAAAGGAAAAACTTTAAGAAAAAAAGTAGCCTATATGTGAGATGTAAACTTGAAATTCTGAGGAGCTTAAGTAAAAAAAAACGTCCTGTTTTCAGAAATAATAAGTAAATTTTCCTTTAAACAAGCTAAATAATCTGTCAATGGGGTAAGCAAAATAATCTTGTTTTTGATTTCATTCATTCATTAAATTTTCTTTGGTATAGTCTCTATTTCAGAGGTCGCACAGCGGAATGATCCACCAACTATTCCAGCATATGTTTTACACAGCAGATGCCATTCCAGCTGCAACCTAGTACTGGGAAACACCCATACACACTTATTCACACACACTCTATCACTACGGCCAATTTAGTTCATCAATTCCCCTATAGAGCATGTGTTTGGACTGTGGGGGGAACCGGAGCACTCGGAGGAAACCCACGCCAACACGGGGAGAACATGCTAACTCCACACAGAAACGCCAACTTACCCAGCTGGGACTCGAACCAGCAATTTTCTTGCTGTGATGCCACAGTGCTAACCACGTGAGCCACTATGCTGCTTTGTTTTTGATCTGAAATAAGTTTATTTTGCTAACCCCATTGGCAGATTATTCAGCTTGTTTTAAGGAAAAACTCACTTAATTTTGAAATAATATACAGGGAGTGCAGAATTATTAGGCAAGTTGTATTTTTGAGGATTAATTTTATTATTGAACAACAACCATGTTCTCAATGAACCCAAACAACTCATTAATATCAAAGCTGAATATTTTTGGAAGTAGTTTTTAGTTTGTTTTTAGTTTGAGCTATTTTAGGAGGATATCTGTGTGTGCAGGTGACTATTACTGTGCAGAATTATTAGGCAACTTAACAAAAAACAAATATATACCCATTTCAATGATTTATTTTCACCAGTGAAACCAATATAACATCTCAACATTCACAAATATACATTTCTGACATTAAAAAACAAAACAAAAACAAATCAGTGACCAATATAGCCACCTTTCTTTGCAAGGACACTCAAAAGCCTGCCATCCATGGATTCTGTCAGTGTTTTGATCTGTTCACCATCAACATTGCGTGCAGCAGCACACACAGCCTCCCAGACACTGTTCAGAGAGGTGTACTGTTTTCCCTCCTTGTAAATCTCACATTTGATGATGGACCACAGGTTCTCTATGGGGTTCGGTTCAGGTGAACAAGGAGGCCATGTCATTAGTTTTTCTTCTTTTATGCTGCATTCACACCAGACGCGGAGTGATTTACATGTTAAGTCAATGCAAACGCGCGAATAGGCATCCTGCGGCACGATACACGCCAATGGCGCGACGCGAATTGCGCGGCACAGATTGCGCGATACGCACGAATGGCGCAGCGTGAATTGAGCGTTTGACGCGCTTAACGCGCAAATCGCGCAAACCGCTCGAGTTCAAAAATCTAAACTTCTGCGGACATTCGCGCCGTGTTAACCAATCAGGAGCTTGCTCTTGTGGAGGCATGATTGTGACGTAGCACCTGTTGTTGGTGTCCGGGGGAAATCCTCCAGCCGACACCAACAACAGTTCATCAAACTGGGCTTGGCTCAGTCAGAAGCACAGCTGAAAGCCTCCATCATCCAGGTTAAGTTTCTGGAGGAGTTTATGAGCTCACAGAGCTGGGTGCACCTCTGAAAGTATCTATTGGACTCAGACACTGGTCCTAATGTATCGACGCTGTTTTACAGCCTTCATAAAGCACATAAACAGTTATTTTATCAATAAAATCCATGTTAGCCATTTAGCAACAAAGCTACAGTCACCGGGCAGACAGAAGCCCGGCCCATGACGCGAATCCGCGTCTGTTCTGAAGTGAATTTGACGAGCGAATGAAGCGAGTAAACTCGAATGTTCACGCGTCTATTTACGTGCGAATAGCGCGATTTAGCCGTGCGTTCCGCGTGTGGTGTGAACGCAGCATTAGACCCTTTCTTGCCAGCCAGGCTGTGGAGTACTTGGACGCGTGTGATGGAGCATTGTCCTGCATGAAAATCATGTTTTTCTTGAAGGATGCAGACTTCTTCCTGTACCACTGCTTGAAGGTGTCTTCCAGAAACTGGCAGTAGGACTGGGAGTTGAGCTTGACTCCATCCACAACCCGAAAAGGCCCCACAAGCTCATCTTTGATGATACCAGCCCAAACCAGTACTCCACCTCCACCTTGCTGGCGTCTGAGTCGGACTGGAGCTCTCTGCCCTTTACCGATCCAGCCACGGGCCCATCAAGACTCACTCTCATTTCATCAGTCCATAAAACCTTAGAAAAATCAGTCTTGAGATATTTCTTGGCCCAGTCTTGACGTTTCAGCTTGTGTGTCTTGTTCAGTGGTGGTGGTTTTTCAGCCTTTCTTACCTTGGCCATGTCTCTGAGTATTGCACACCTTGTGCTTTTGGGCACTCCAGTGATGTTGCAGCTCTGAAATATGGCAAAACTGGTGGCAAGTGGCATCTTGGCAGCTGCACGCTTGACTTTTCTCAGTTCATGGTTCAGTTCTCAGTTTATTTTGCACCTTGGTTTTTCCAGACGCTTCTTGCGACCCTGTTGACTATTTTGAATGAAACGCTTGATTGTTTGATGATCACGCCTCAGAAGCTTGGCAATTTTAAGAGTGCTGCATCCCTCTGCAAGATATCTCACTATTTTTGACTTTTCGGAGCCTGTCAAGTCCTTCTTTTGACCCATTTTGCCAAAGGAAAGGAAGTTGCCTAATAATTATGCACACCTGATATAGGGTGTTGATGTCATTAGACCACACCCCTTCTCATTACAGAGATGCACATCACCTAATATGCTTCATTGGTAGTAGGCTTTCAAGCCTATACAGCTTGGAGTAAGACAACATGCATAAAGAGGATGATGTGGTCAAAATACTCATTTGCCTAATAATTCTGCACTGCCTGTATGTAAAAACAAGACAATAATTTTTAATTGTCTAGAAAATGTTTCTTGATTTATGAAGTTTTAGATATATTCTTTTCAGATATATTCTGAAGTTCTAAGCTCAGGGAAACAACAAAGGAAAACAACAAAACTTTGAGATGAAAACTGAACTGAGAATTCAGTGTTGAGGTGGTTTTGCAAGGGTTTGTGGATATCTGGATTGTAAGGGAGTTGTTTTTTGGATCAGAAAACAGCAGGGGAAGAGCAAACATATTTCACTGCAGATCCCACACACAGGGGCGTAGCAATCGAGGGGGAAGGGGGGATACGTCCCCCTCACTTTTAGAGACAGACCATTTAGAAACAGGTGATTAAGAATGTAAACTTTTGGATTTCATACAGCTGCCTGATTTGCATCATGCAAGGTGTTAGATGTGAAGAAAAAGAAGTACAAGAATTAAATATCAATTTTAAGAATAAAAGTCAAAATGAGAGAATTAAATTATAATAATTTCAAGAATAAAAATCACATAGATATTTACATTAGATGTCGCCTACGCTGTTGTTGTCTATTGGAAGGAATGCATCAATAGAAATGTATTATCCTCCCTCCCTGTTTATTTGATTTAATCTATGTCCTAAAACAACCCCCCTCTCCTGCTTTCACTTCTCATTGTAACGGAGGGAGCAATTCGTTTGTGAATAAATCTCCGTTATGAACGACTCGTTCACTTAGCCGACAATCAAAAAGTTTCTGGCAGCGCAGCATCTTGTTGTCACATTTCTTTTTCATTGTTTGCTTATTTTATTCAACAAAACTAGCATAAGCCTAGACTTTAGTGCGAGTTGGTGCTGCTTTACCTTATAGTCAGTGCAGTAAGACTGTATTATCATCAGTAAATCTACTTGTTCAGCACAAAAGTTCATAACATACAAAACGAAATCTTACCTATGAAGGGTTCTGCCTTTGTGCTTTGTTTTCTTTGTTTGCTCGTTACTACACCTGTACACAGCGCTAAAGTCCAGCATCTTCACATTGGCACACTGTCTTGATTAGTGCTGTTGAATGACATTTGTCCTAGGAGCACTGTACAAATGTGGCGGCGCTATTGACGCATGCTCAGGGTCCCTATGCGATATCTAGTGTATATATCTATGTAAAAATCAGAAGTGAGCAGCACGGTGGCGCAGCACAATCGCCTCACAGCAAGAAGGTCACTGGTTCGAGCCTTTTGGCGTTGGTGTTTCTGTGTGGAGTTTGCATGTTCAGCCCATGTTCGCGTGGGTTTCCTCCGGGTGCTCCGGTTTTCCCCCACAAGTCCAAAGACATACGTTATAAGTGAATTGGGTAGGCTAAATTGTCCGTAGTGTATGTGTGTGAGTGAGTGTGTGTGGATGTTTCCCAGTGATGGGTTGCAGCTGGAAGGGCATCTGCTGCATAAAACATATGCTGGATAAGTAGGCGGTTCATTAATCTGTGGCGACCCCAGATTAATAAAGGGACTAAACCGAAAAGAAAATGAATGAATGAAAGTAAGAAGTGTGAGAATTCAATAATTATTTTTTAAGAATCATTATTTAAAGAAGCAATATTTATATTATATTCAAAAATCATTATTTAAAGTCAGAAGTGCAGGAATTAAATTATAATTTCAAGAATAAAAGTCAAAAATGCAGGAATTAAATCTGTAGCTGACGCTGATCGATCAGCTTGTATTTTTGGTTGTTTATTGTTTTTGTATTTCATTATTTGACAGTGTATAGCAGGGATGTCAAACTCAATTCCTGGAGGGCCGCAGCCCTGCACAGTTTAGTTCCAACCCTAATTAATCACACCTGATAAAAATAATTGAGTCCTTCAGGCTTGTTTGAAACCTACCAGTAAGTGTGTTGAAGCAGGGTTGGAACTAAACTGTGCAGGGCTGCGGCCCTCCAGGAATTGAGTTTGACATCCCTGGTGTATAGCATACCTGCCAACACTCCTGTTTTTCCCGGGAGTCTCCCGTATTTCAGACCCGTCTCCCGTATTGGTCTGTCTCCCGGTAAACTCCCGGAATTCCCCCACCCCCCGCTCCTCAGCATTTTGGTACAGTCCGGGCTGAAACTTGGCGCTTGTGCTCTTCCGGTGACGGTCGCGCGCTACAGTTCGCGTGCCCCCATCTCCCTAAACCTCTCACTCTCTCACTCCTCCCGGCTCCCTGCTCTTCAGTTTGCGCCAGTGTTGCCAACTTAGCGACAAATTTTCAAAAAAGCGACTAGCAACAAATCTAGCGACTTTTTTTGTGTGTTACTGGCGATTTTTTATAGACTGTCATTTGTCCATTACTGTACCGTCCCTACTCTTCTCAACGAGCCTCCCCTGCAGCCTGAGAGCAGAGCACCTCTCTGCGTACCGACGGCAAATGATTTAGAACAGGTGGCAGTTTGAAGGTATTTCCCTTGTACAGTCAACCCGATCTGCTTCTCCTTTATTTTAACAATTTAATTTGACCGTTTATTCTTGTTGCACAATCAGAGATGTTTTAAGGGAGAGTTTCAGAACTTGTCTGCGTATATTACGTCTGAGAGATTACTGCAAATTCCCTACTCATCTATAATGATATACTGTATTCAAACAGCAATACATTTAGTTAAATTGACATGCTTACATAAAGCATAGTGCGAATATAAAATACCCCATTTATTTACCATAGGCTGTTAAACAAACAGAAATGGTAGAACGCGATGACGTCAGTAATATGCAAATTAGCGTATGACGCAATTTTTTTTGGGGTGGGGGGGTTGGGGGGGGTCTCCCGGAATTTACGAACCAAATGTTGGCAGGTATGGTGTATAGGTTTATGTTTGTTATAAATTTCCGTGTTTCCGGTTGGCTTGAGTTGGAGGTCACATGATCTGTCTTGATTGATATAACCTGCAAGAGTTTGTATGCATAACATAGTGAGATCTCAATACGAGCACCTGTAAAATGCTCCTGCTTATTCTACTGCTGGTTATCAGGCCAACACGGTAAATGAAACAACATTGTTTGTATATGATTTGTTTATTTTTATGTCCTTTTGATTGTGTTTGTGTAAAACATTTGGTTTGTTTGTTTGTTTATCCTTTAGTTTTAATGCATAAATGCATGGACATCAGTTTTTGGGAAGCGTGGACTGTTTTAATAACCAGCTACAAAATCATTATTTTAAAAAAATCATTATTTAAAGTCTTGCACACACACAAACACACACACACACACACACACACACACACACACACACTCCGCGTGTCAGACTTAAAGAAAAAGAATTGCAAGAATTAAATTATAATTTCAAGAATAAAAGTTCAATTGAGACAATTAAATCATAAAAATTTCAAGAATAAAAGTCAGAAATCATTCATTCATTCATTTTCTTTTCGGCTTAGTCCCTTTATTAATCCGGGGTCGCCACAGCGGAATGAACCGCCAACTAATCCAGCATATGTTTTACACAGCGGATGCCCTTCCAGCTGCAACCCATCTCTGGGAAACATCCATACACACTCATACACTACGGACAATTTAGCCAACCCAATTCACCAGTACCGCATGTCTTTGGACTGTGAGGGAAACCGGAGCACACGGAGGAAACCCACGCGAACGCAGGGAGAACATGCAAACTCCACACAGATACACCAGCTAACCCAGCCGAGGCTCGAACCAGCGACCTTCTTGCTGTGAGGCGACAGCACTACCTACTGCGCCACTGCGTCGCCTAAAAGTCAGAAATGTGAGAATTAAATTATTATTTAATAAAAAAAAAGCATTATTAAACAAATTATTATGTAAAGTCAGAAGTGTGAGAGTTGAATCATATTTTCAAGAATAAAAGCCAAAAAAGCAAGAATTAAATCATAATTTAAAGAAAAGAATCCAAGAAAAAAAGCCAAAATTTTATAAATTAAGCTCCGAATTATAAAGAAAACAACAAAACTTAAAGACAAAACAAAAACACAACTGAGGGGGTTCTGCAAGGGGTTGTGGACATCTGGACTGTGATAGAGTTGTTTTTTGGATCAGAAAACAGCAGGAGAAGAGCAAACATATTTTACTGCAGATCCCACACACACATACACAAACACACTCACTCTGCGCATCACGTAAAGTGTCAGACGTGAGGAATTAGATTGCATCAGGAATGTTTTGATGTGTGACTGTCTTTCAGCAGCCGCCGGCTCCGCTTTATGAAATCTCCAGACAGCTGCATGTCAAAGGAAGGTGAACACGTAGAGGACATTTCCCCACAATCAAACACACACACACACATACACAATCCCGGCATGCATGCTCAGCCCATGCGGGAAAACTATATATAAGTGTATGATGATGAGGGTTAAATTCATAAGCAAAGCCATGAATGTGAAAACATAAAATGATGTGTTAGAATGGAGGTTGAGAATAATGTCACTGGAAAATTGCATGTTTTTAAATATCTGTATAGCGACACGGTGGCTCAGTGGTTAGCACTGTGGCCTCACAGCAAGAAGGTCGCTGGTTCGAGTCCCAGCTGGGCCAGTTGGCGTTTCTGTGTGGAATTTGCATGTTCTCTCCGTGCTGGCGTGGGTTTTCTCCGGTTGCTCCGGTTTCCCCAAACACATGCGCTATAGGGGAATTGATTAACTAAACTGGCCGTAGTGTATGAGTGTGTGTGTGTGTATGGGGGTTTATCAGTACTGCGTTGCGGCTGGAAGGGCTGCGTAAAACATATGCTGAAATAGTTGGCGGTTCATTCCACTGAGGCGACCCCTGATTAATAAAGGGACTAAGCTGAAGAAAAAAGAGTAAATGAATGAATATCTGTAATTGAATGTAAAATATATACCCAGGTAGCAAAGAATTCTGGCCCAGATTTGGCGTAAAGCTGGCACAGCAGGTGGGCCAAACATGGTCTGGGTTTGGCAGAGGTGGCACCGTCTTTAAGGTGGCACACAAGATTTGGGCCAGATTTTAAATGTGGTATTTGGCCCAGATGTTAAAAATTTATATGTGGGCCATGTAAGTTTAGCCTGACTTGACCAACATTTAAAATACATCAAGATTATATTTAAATAATAAAAAAAAATCTACCAATCAGGTCGCTTTGAGAAAAAGCACGCCCATAGTGTGCCTACAGCGCAATGCTTCATGGGTTTATCAATTTCATTGCAGTTGTGACACACCAGCATGTCTGGCCCAGTTATAACCCACATAGCAAAATATTTCTGGCCCAGCTCTGGCCCACACAATTAGCTTTTGCTTGGCCCACATGCCGCAGTGAATTACGGTACATGACTGGACCAAGTCTGGCTTCCAGGTAAAGGCCAAACATGGACCATATCTGGGCCAAGTCTCAGCCAAGTTAATAACTGGGCCTGAACTGGGCCAAAAATGTTGGTGTGTCACGACTGCAATGAAATTGATAGACCCATGAATCATTGCACTTTAGGCCTGCAATGGGCGTGCTTTTTCTCGAAGCGACCTGATTGGTAGAATTTGTTTTCTTTATTTGTAAATCATAAAAATGTAATTTAAATGTGGGTCAAGATAGGCCAAACGTACATGGCCCACATATCAATTATTAACATCTGGGCCAAATACTACATTTTACATCTGGCCCAAGTATTGTGCCGCCCTAAAGACGGTGCCACCTCTGCCAAACCAGGGCCATGTTTGGCCCACATACTGTATGCCAGTGCCGGATGAATGCCTGCTGTGCCAGATTTATGCCAAATCTGGGCCAGAATTCTTTGCTGCCTGGGAAGTTATTAATTTGGCTGAGACTTGACAAAGATATGGTCCATGTTTGGCCCGTGTCTGGAAGCCAGACTTGTTTCATGTACCGTAATTCACTGCGACATGTGGGCCAAGCAAAACCTGATTGTATGGGCCAGAGAAATTTTGCTATGTGGGTAGTTATGTGGAATAATATGCACTAGTCAGTCACACACCCATATAGAAATGTAATTTATTTATAATATATACAAATTGCATATATGATATACCAGTTCATATTTGGTTTTTACTTATTTAAAATATATGTGGGCGGCATGGTGGCTCAGTGGTTAGCATTGTTGCCTCATTGGAAGAAAGTCACTGGTTCGAGTCCCAGCTGGGTCAGTTGGCGTTTCTATGTGGAGTTTGCATGTTCTCTCCGTGTTGGCGTGGGTTTCCTCCGGGTGCTCCGGTTTCCCCCACAGTCCAAACACATGCGCGGGAATTGGGTAAGCTAAATTGGCCTTAGAGATTTTGGTTGCTGCAGATCTATGATGCGAATCTGCCGTTCTAGCACATCCCAAAGGTGCTTTATTGGATTAAGTTCTGGTGATTGTGGAGGCCATTTAAGTACGGTGAACTCATTGTCATTCTCCTCTGACCTCTACAAGGCATTTGTGCCCACAGAACTGCCGCTCACTGGATATTTTCTATTTTTCTGACCATTCTCTGTAAACCCTAGAGATGGTTGTGCGTGAGAATCCCAGTAGATCAGCAGTTTCTGAAATACTCAGAGCAGCCTGTCTGGCACCAACAACCATGCCCCGTTCAAAGTCACTTAAATCCCCTTTCTTCCCCATTCTGATGCTCGCTTTGAACTGCAGCAGATCGTCTTGACCATGTCTACATCCCTAAATGCATTGAGTTGCTGACATGTGATTGGCTGATTACAAATTTGCGTTAACGAGCAGTTGGACAGGTGTACCTAATAAAGTGGCCGGTAAGTGTATATAACTTTTTACAATTTTCCAAATAAAGCATTACTGAAATATTAATTCATTCATTTTCTTTTTGGCTTAGTCCCTTTATTAATCCGGGGTCGCCACAGCAGAATGAACCGCCAACTATTCCAGCATATGTTTTACGCAGCGGATGCCCTTCCAGCCGCAACCCACCACTGGGAAACATCCATACACACTCATTCACACACACATACACTACGGACAATTTAGCCTACCCATTTCACCTGTACCGCATGTGTTTGGACTGTGGGGGAAACCGGAGCACCCGGAGGAAACCCACGCGAACACAGGGAGAACATGCAAACTCCACACAGAAACACCACCTGACCCAGCCGAGGCTTGAACCAGTGACCTTCTTACTGCGTCGCCATTACTGAAATATGTATAATATTATTGTATAATATATTAGTATGTTTTACAAGAAAATACTATTATACTACTATCTTCAAAATGTCATGTTTAATTCAGTGTGGTTCATTGTTGTTAAATTAGCAGTTTGTAAATGAGAAACATCACTGAAATGCAGCATTGCCTGTTTTTCTGCCTCAAGGTCCAGATATCAGCATCAGACAAACGAAACACAAATAATGATGATTATAAACTGAACAGTACAACTCAAACACACACCTGACCTGCTGCAAACTAACAGAGGAGCTGAAAACACAGCAAACTGTCCTGGTCAAACCCTCTGACAGTAAAGATGATCGTGGGTGTGTGTGTGTGTGTGTGTGTGTGTGTGTGTGTGTGTGTGTGTGTGTGTGTGTGTGTGTGTGTGTGTGTGTGTGTGTGACTTTAGTTTATTTACTTTCAGCCCTGTATTAATAATTACACGAGTAAACACACACCCGCGCAGAGTAAAGGCTTACTGTGCTGC